>VZRU01015948.1:3788-21219 GCA_013398155.1 Pedionomus torquatus | reverse complement strand
TTTTTTTTTTTTTTTTTTGAGTTATCCTGGCTCCCTCTACCATTGCGCATCCACGCTCAAGGAGCCTCATCCCACATCAGCTGAAAGTTTCTCTTCTGCTGCAGTACATAAGACTTTAAAAAAATAATAAAATAATAAAATCTGTACTGGAAAAAAAATGTTGTGTTCTGATATAGTGCTTAAACAAAGAGGGGGGGAAATCAAGTAGTCTATTAAAAATTCTGGCAGTTTTGTTCAGTAAAGGTTTTTTTTTTTTTTAATTTTTTTTTTATATCAAAATGTACCAAGGAATAAACCTCAAAGAAATCGGGTGATGCATATAAAAATAGTTTTCAGTGGCTCTGGAGGGAAAAACATAGCAAAAATAAAAGGAAATAAATGAAAAAAAAAAAAAAAACAAAACAAAAAAACAACCAACAAAAAAGCAAGTAATAAGCTTCTTTTTTTTCTTTCTTCACATCACTGAGCATCCTCTAGAGGTTGTTCTGGGATCCCCCTAAAATAGGACAGACATAGATGAACTCAATCCTTACTCGCGTTTCATATCATAAGCCTAGACCCTGGTTGTCATCTCGTTTGTTAAAAGCTTTATTTTTTTTTCCCCCCTTTGGTAGTTTAGTTCCATTCAGGGACCACCGGAGCTACAGAGAAGCTGCAGAGCACAGCTCACAGCCTCCTGCCAGGATTACAGCTCTGCTGCTCCGGTTGCGGCTTCCCAACACCGAGACAGACACCAACTGAAATTTGTGATCTTGTGGCCTTTAGAACAGGCAGCTCCTTCCTTTATTTGACATCTTGTTTCCATTTGAGAGTGATCTGTGCTGCGTAGCTGCTTCTTTGGGTAAAAAAAAAAACCCTTCTGTTTCAGTTGCTTTATATGACAAATACGCTGCTCAATCTCCCAGAGAGCAAAATAGCTTTCAGAACTCAACTTCAAACTTCTAGAGAATCACAGAATGGTTAGAGTTGGAAGGGACCGTAAAGATCATGGAGTTCCAACCCCCCTGCCCTGGGCAGGGACACCTCCCACCACACCACTCCAGCCTGGCCTTGAACCCCTCCAGGGATGGGGCAGCCACAAACTCTTTGGGGAATCTCTGCAGCCCTGAGTGATGTGCTCTGAGCAACCCCACCTGAGCAGGGGAGTTGGACTGGATGATCTCCAGATGTCCCTTCCAACTTGGACAATTCCATGATTCCGTGGGCATTGGATGTCAACTTGCACGGAGGAGTCATTGTGAAAAAGCTACTAACAGCTGCTGAGCAGGAGAACAAACTGCCTGAGTTTGAAATTAGTTTGAATTAAATTTGAAGTATTTTGTGATATCACAGGTATGGAAGCGTCTTTCTTCTTTTCGCTCTGATGACTGCTGGTCAGTTATTTCCCAGTACTGAACTAAGGGTTAGGAAAACATGTAGGTGGTATTATTAAGAAAAAAACAAGTTTATTTCAGATGTAGCAGGTTTTTACTATCAGAAAAGAACCAGTAAGCTGAACCTCGCAGCAAGAGAAGCCCTTTGCTTTTCCCGGTTTTTGGTGGTTATTTTTCCCCCATGCTTATATTCTGCTTACAGCAAGAACAGCCCAGAGTCTTTTACGGAGCACCGAATACTGGAACAGGAGCAGCACTGGCTAATGGAACTAATCTTACTAACCCTAAAAATAGCCCATGTCATCGCAGAGCTGCCAATCTGTGACCTGTTGCATCCTTCCACAGACACCCTGCCATCCTGACCCGGCAGCAGCCTCTGCCTGACCGTCACCCATCCAAGCAGGGGCCGCTCACGCTACGCTCCGTGTGCCCCACGGGGCTGCAAGCCCTTTCCAGACCCTCCTCGGCAAGCACCCGTCGGGAAAAACGCAGCAGGAAACAAGGAGCTGGCAAGAGTTGAAGGGACTCAACTCTTCCACCTGATACATCCAACCAAAAAGGCACGAATTAAACATCTGGTCTGCCTCTTCTTACCTGTTGGTTGAAAAGCTCTTCCTCTCCAAACTCTGCCTCATCCTCTTCCTCTTCGTTCTCTCGCACCACTACTGATTTAGTAACGCTTCTCACTGCAACTTCCTACACAGAATGACAGATAAGGAGATCGCTTGAGTCAACATAAGGGGTTGTTCAGCCTGGAGAAGAGGAGGCTCCGGGGAGACCTTGGAGCAGCCTTTCAGTATCTAAAGGGGCTCCAGGAAGGCTGGGGAGGGGCTGTTCACAACGGCCTGGTGCGATAGGACGAGGGGCAACGGATTTAAGTTGGAGAAGAGCAGATTTAGGTTGGATATTAGGAAAAATTTCTTTCCTCTGAGGGTGGTGGAACACTGGGACAAGTTGCCCAGGGAGGTGGTTGAGGCCCCTTCCCTGGAGATATTCAAGGTGAGGCTGGATGAGGCCCTGGGCAACCTGGGGTGTCCCTGTGACTGCGGGGAGGTGGGACTGGATGGCCTTTGGAGGTCCCTTCTGGCCTGGAGGATTCTATGATTCTATGAAATCGGTCATGAGCAGAGGCAGGACACCACGAAATACACAGGAACCTGTGCCACATGAAAACTTCAGATACGCTTCCAGTATCGGAAGGACAGCTATCTTCCTACGTTAGTATTTACACTGTACCCCAGAAGACTGTAACTATGACGTGATATTAATTAATTTGAATTGCCAGCAACGCTTCCCTTGGCCCTTCTGAAAACACGTACTGAAATTCCAAACAAGTTCTTTACCAGCGGGGTGTTTTTTCTAAAATAGGACAAAAAGGTCTACGGCTGATGATCGCCTTTTCCCAAAACTGTCCCACAATCTCAGAGTTACGTATAAATAATTATTTTGGTGTTCTAAGCTTGTCTTATTTTATAATACAGTAGGGGAGATCTTAAAGTCAGGGTTTTGTCATCTGTCCCCTCCCCTCCAATCCCAAATTAAAGCTTGGGAGAGAAGCCAGCCCAGCCCCAGCCTACCTCTCCTTCCGCATTGACGAGGTATGTGCGAATATTCCCTCCAGTGCCCCAGCTGCCTTGATTCTTCCACACGAGAACAGAGGGGGGGCTGTGAGACACGCCTGCATCCGCACCCCAAATCTGGCAAGATATCCAGCCATTAGCTATTCGTACACATTCTATTGTTAAACATACAGAGCCCCCTCATTCTCCTACTTTTCTCTACATACCAGTGGTTTGGTTTTTGGAATTCCAATTGCAGTCCTACCCTTTTACCTCCACCCGTTACTCACGGGAAGGTGTTACTCTCAGTCTGCCACAAAAATTAACACTAGCCATAAAAAGAAAGAACGCAAAAAAATACGAAGCCTAATACTGCAGTCATCAATTCTTTTCTGAATATACAAATTTCTCCTCCCACTGTCTCAATGTCTCAAATTTCTCCTCCACTGTCTGGAGTCAAGACACAAAACGCAGCTTGTAGCGCAGCAATTTAATCTTTTATATTTATCTGAGCAATTGATACTGAACTAGAAATGGCTGAAACTGATTTAAAAGAAAGGATTTTTTTTTCTCCTGAAAGAACACGTTTGAGACTGAAAATAAAGTGCCAAATTATGGAGAAGCAGCTGTTCTGCTACAGTCAAGGCTGAGAACGTCCAGTCTTAACTACAGTCGACTCGACGGAGTGCTCCGAAATTGCTCCTATTTTGGTAAGAGACTGAGCAGGATCAGCATTCTGAACCTGGGGTGCAGGGGGTCCTTGATACCATCCCCTCCCACCTCCGCCCCCAATACCTTTTTCTTCACCTCTCTCTGTTGGCTGAAACGGTCTTAAACACGGAAGCGCTAATACAGAAACACAATTTCTGTTGTGTATTTTTATGACTGAAATCCCACTCCTCTAAAACGAGGTGCGGGAAATCCAAAGTCACACACACACCGTATCGGGCTGGACCCGATTTCCAGGCAGATTTACAACTGCCACAGCATTGACAAAAGACTACATTGTTGACATAACACAAGTATAACTTACTGTTACAGTCTGCCCAGCTCTGAGGACATACTTAGGAGTAAATTTGTAAGCAATTTCTTCTCCATCTCCAATTTGTCTTTTCAGTCTCCAGTTACCCAAAGACTGATCCTAATGGAGAGAGTCATGAGGTTAATTCAGGGCAAGCAGAACAGAACAAACGAGCACCAGACTTTTCTCTAGGTCTCCTTGTTATTAAAATAATGTGAGTATAAATTAATTTATGTGGTTGTGAGACATCTGTATTCTAACTTGGAAGTATTTTTCGATACCCATTAACACTCTTAAAATATAAATCCCGCAAGGTCATTCAGTAAAATTTAAAGGGATACACATTTCACACAAAAAAAGTTCTGCTAGAGCCAACAAGACCATTGACACGGGCAAGGTACCAGCACACATTTAGACACCTGGGACATACACTGTTCTCTTGCTGCAGCAAACACCACACTCGTGCTAGCACGCTGTAACGTTCAACTTCCAAACGCCCTTGTTTATTACTGCAGGATGCTGCACACAAGATGTTGCCCCAGTTCTCCAAGTGACTCTACCTCCCCGTGCTGCAGAAGGTTGGGGAACATTCCCATATAGCTCCCCCCCTCCTTATTTTCCAGGAGCTCTGCTGACACTCACCTTCTCCGAGTTGTTCTTAAGTTGAACGTATTTGCCCTCCAGGTCTATCTCTTCTATGCTGATGCTTCCTGTAGCTGAAGCTTGCTGGGACATTTGGAAGCTACTGCTGCTACTGCTGCCGCTGATGCTTCCAGTGCCAATTCCACTTGTTCCGCTGCCTGAAAACTCCTCCGCTTCAATACGTCTCCTCTTGCCCCGGGAAGAGCGAACAAGCGAAGTGCTGCTACTGCTGCTGCTGGAGGTAGCCCGAGAGACCGTAACACGGGAGGAGGGACTTGGAGAGAGCTTCAACCTTAAAACACAAGGAAGCACGTGTTTTAATTAACACATCCAGGGAACTACACATAAAGCAAGAAAGATACAACATGCTCAGTAATCAGTGCCCCAAGGCTGAAAGCAGCTTCACTGTGTGTGTCAGGAAGACGACGTGTAAAAGTAAGAGGGAGGCCATCCATCCGTGAAAAATCTTCTGGTGGTATGATTATGTGACATGGCTAATGAGAGCACACATGACTTAACTCTCCTACCCAGTGCTAAACTGCTAAACACACAGGCCAAATCAGGTCCAGCAGAGGGCCACCAAGATGCTCAGAGGGCTGGAGGATCTCTGCTCCTGTGAGGACAGGCTGAGAGAGCTGGGGCTGTTCAGCTTGGAGAAGGGANAAGATCTTTAAGGTCCCTTCCAGCTCTAACCATTCTGTGATACTATGATTTAAAAAACAGAAAAATACAGAAGGCTAAGTGCTTAAACTAAAAGAGGAGACGGAATGTCAAGCACAGAATGATATATCCCACTGTACTCTGAGACCATTATAAAAATGAAAATAAAATAAAGACAGCGTTCAAATGAGAACGGTTCAAGTGTTCCCTGCAACACATTGTGAAGTCAGTATGGCTTCAGTGAAACAAAGTCTGGGCATTCCTACTCAAATAGTAAAAAAAAAAAAAAAAACACCCATAAGAAATGAAAATAACACCTCTTAGTCCAAAGAAAAGTATGTGGAATCTGTACATACCTTTCCTCTTCCCCTTCCAGGAGTTTTCGGTAAGCACTGATCTCCATGTCCAGCGCTAATTTAACATCAAGCAGTTCCTGGTACTCCGTAAGCTGCTGCTGCATCTGGTCCCTCATTTCTGTCATCTCCCTCTCCTTCGCATCAAGCATCTTCCTGAACTTTTCCCGCTCACCAGCCATCATTTCCTCCAACTCACGAATGCGATCCTCTGCCGCGCTAGCCTAGGGGGGACAGCACCACAGAAAACCCAGTTGGCATCTACGTGGGTACAGTAAAAGTGTTCAAAATCCACCTCCCTCCCAAATGAGAACAGCAAAGATTTCTCTCCATAAAATTCAGAGAATACGAAGGAACAGACACATTAGTATATGCAAACCCCTCTGTCTCGGAGATGAAAGCGCATTTAGTCCCTTTACCTGCTTCTGAAGGCCAGAAAGCTGGTAGCTGAGAGCTTCTATTCTCATGCGAGCCTCCTTCAACTCCTCCCGAGCTGCACCAGCAGCTTTGTCATTTTGGTCAGAGGACAGTTTGGCATTCTCCAGCTGGAAGACAAGTTTTTAAACAAGTCACTTGCATTGTTAAATATTATGCAAATGTCCTCCTGGTTAAATAACAGAAGCTATTTAACATTAAATAATTTTAAATGGAAATCAGAGAAATTTATGGTAAGAACTGTATAACATTAGGGAAATGCCCTAAGACCAGTAAGATCTATTTCAGTCCTAGTCCTATAGGATTTGCTTATACTGTTTAAAAAAAAAGTCTATTAGCTCTTCCATTATACAAGCAACCTTATAGCTTCCAAGAACTGAGCTCATACGACCACACAACCTGCCCGTTCGTCCTAAGAACCATCACAGCAGGTCAAACCTTGTCACTTTTTCTTTCTCTGAAGTCTGTATTTTGAAGGCTTTCTGTTGTTGTTATTCTACTAGGCATTTTCTGCCCTGGGGTCTTCTTCGGACTGACAAGTTGATCCATATATCTCAGATGAGAATATGATATTTTTAATTTGTATGAATAATGCCAAGACTGCTAATTGTAGGTGATTTTGTTTTTTAGCATCTATTACTCATATTGTTGCTGCTCTAAAAATAAAGGTTAAGTACTTGTAGATCAACGTTTCTCAAACAGTAAATCATCAAACCAAAGAATTCAAAGGGAGTCTCAGGGAAGGGTGGGGGAGAGCTGTCATTTCTCCACAATGTCAGAATTTTGCAGTAAGAATAAAGTGACAACGCAACCCTAGACATGGAGCTCCTCCCAGTGTGACCAGATTCGTTTGCAAGCTCGCTGCATCCAGGCAAAAGCCCATATTGAAACCATTTCCTCAGCTCTCCAACCCATCTCTCCAGCTTCTCAGAGCCAACACATCCCACCTATCGCATGTGTCCTCCACCACCTCCATTGTGGATGAAGACCTGGATCTGCTGACATCAAGAAAAAAAAACCAAACAAGCCACCCTTACAGCAGAAGACATTGTTTAATCTGCTATTGCATGACATCTGCTATTCCCACTGCGTCCTCTGCAGTGACCAGCAGCTCCGTGTGTTTCCCCACAAACTGGCCTCTCTTGACTAAAGCTATTCCTAGCGATTACCTCCGGCTCTAACCTGCCTGGAAGTTCATTGGCACACAACACCAGGGGCAGCATCTGAACATGGGGACAAACCTCCTTCGTATTTTAAGTACTTGTCCCCTTAAAAGGGTTTTATCTCACCAAGTGGACCTCCTGTCAGACAGTGCTGGGGGCAGCGGTGGTTACCTTAGCCTGGTAGGTCTGCTCAAGCTCCATTTTGTACAGTTTGACTTGTTCGTCGTGTTGATTTCGCAGATCCTCCAGGGCCTGAGTCATTTTGGATTCATACTCCTGCTGGCGACTTGTGTCCACCTCTACCAAACGATGTTCATGTCGTTTTCTTGTTTCCCTTATTTCCTACACAATACAAAAAAGAAACAGGGACAAATTCCCACATTAGGGTGAACAACACAGGCAATTACATTCAGACAGCAGTTACCTATTTCAGGGCTAATCATACTGTAGCTCCAATATTACAAAAGGAATTTAAGCCTAAAAATTACCATGCATACTAACAGATGCAAATCACTGTTCTCATTTGGCAGGGTGTAATTCTTAAAAGCCATCCGACTTATAAAGAGGTTTCAAAATATCCAGATGCAATTTAAGTAAGTAGCTGGTTTATGCTACAAAAGTCAAAGCTGGTGGGTGGGGGAAAAGAAAACATTAATTTTTGACACAGCAAAGAGATGCGATGTGCTGTACTGCAAACCTTCTCCTCCTCAATATACATCCCCACATTACAATACCAGGCTACAAGGAGTCAGATAAAAACAACACCTTTTGTGACAATTAGATATGTCGAAAAAATAACCACTATAGAGAAAAAACTGCATCTTCAAATTTTACTTTTAAGCTCAGGCAGGTCTCCTCTCCTTTTCTACAGACTGGATGACTTGTTAGATTTTGATTACACAAGTAATAAAGCAACAACCCAAACAATTTTCTGGTCAGCCTGTACTACTAAGTTTTCATTTTTAGAGAAGTGTGACTAAACACAGAGTACACTGGTCCCAAACTAGCGAGGCAAGACCTACTCATGCACTTATTCACGCTGAGCCCTGCAGAGGTTTGGCCAGGCCCGAATGTGTGGTATCAGAACTAAACAGTTTCTCTCTCGTCAACAAATGAGGGAGCAGTATGGAGCGCTGAGAGGAGGCCTGAAGGCAGCAGCAGGAGGAAGAAGAGCAGGCAAGTGAAGCCAGGCTCACTTTGCCTGCCCAGACTGGAGTCAGAGCAGGCTAACAAAAATTCAGAGCAACTTTACAAGTCGTTTTGCAAGAAACGCTCTACATCTTAAAAATAAACTCTTCCACTCACAGCAATGTGCCCTGATGTGATCCAGAAGATGCCTTCCCTTCTGTGCTGAATTTTTACACCAAGAAAAATCAGCAAGCATCAGTCTCTCAGTAACTGTAAGGGAATGACCCCTTGGAGGCCACAAAAACACTATGGGGGACTACAGACGATCAGATGAAGCGCTGAGCTGACCTAGCAGCTCGATACCACTAGAACAAGCAGGCTTCACTTGCCACACTTCAATCATGACGTTCTAACTCTAATAGAGCTTTAGACCCTTCACTGAATCAAACAAGTTCACTAAAGGAAACCAGGTTTTTTTTTTTCCTTTTTTCCCTTGTGTTGAGTTACCCCATACAAGGATCAAAGAGCTCCAAGGACAGCTAAAGGAGCACCCCCACTCCAGCATGGCAAGCTTTGAAGATTAGTTTTTGTTGTCTCATTTAGCTTCACCTTTAGTCAGTAGCAACACAAGTCTGCCTGGGAGGTAAAGTTATTTTAAGGCCTCACAACCAAGCAAGGGTCTGTCACCACAGTCGCACACACCAATCCAACTACTCCAGGGCACAGCGGTGAGACAATGGGCAGTACAGCTTGGGGTTGGATTCTTTGGTCTGCTCCAGCCTCTCTCTTTAAGCAAACAGACCTGCCCCAGCCCTTACAGCAGCGTGGGCACTCATTTCATTTCATGGGAAGAGACAACTCAGTCACTAAGCAAGCAAGAATTCAACTCAACCCAAAACCCCTAAGTATTTTACTAGTTAATCAGGCTGAAACGGTTTGGTGCACGGTGAGCCAAACATGACAATTAGCACAGGTGAGATGAGGGGCAGAAGCACATGGCAATCACTCATCAGCCATTAATTGGATGAGCTTGCAGAAGAATCAAAGGTCAGAGTCAGTTTCCACAAGACGGAATAAGCTGACCTAACACTTTGCATCTGGTACAGAGAGAAGATCACACTTCCCTTTCCCAATCCCCACCTGTGCATTCCTGCTATTTACTTTATAAAGAACCCCGGTCCTCACTAGAGCCACTATGAGCCAACAACTCACTGGACGGGCAAAAAACCATCCCTGCAAAAAGGCAGGGTAATTGCACTGTTGATTGTTCTTGTCAACAAGAACAGGTTACAGGCAGGTCCGACACTCACCAAAGTTGGTACAAAGTGCCACATAACCAGGTCCAGAGAGACAGAAGGAGACTTTATTTCCCACAGAGTCCTTTGGCTCACCTGCCCAGGGAACAATACCTTTGCCATTTGGCCCTCATGGCAGCTCTGCCACTGATTTACCATGTAACTCCTGCAAAACCGTTGTGTGTCTCAACCCATTTACAGCAAGGGTAATGCTGACTTTCCCTATCTGGACTAGTTAGTAATTGCTTATAGCCTGTCTGAATAAAAGCTTCGTCATACCTCCTCAAACACATTCTTCCTGAAATCCAGATCCTCTTGCAAGCTCTGGCACCGATTCTCCAGATCCACACGCATGAGTGTCTCCTTCTCCAGCTGCTTCTTAGCCACAGCATGACTATCTTCAGCCTAGTAAAGAATTTTAAAGATAAAGATGCAATTTTGTCTGGATCCCCCTTTTTCACCCATAATCCCTTTAGTCTTCACTTCGGACCAATTATTCACAACAGATCTGATGTCAAGCCACTGATCTTCCAAGTAAACCCAAAGCAGCAAGAAAAAGACTGTGTGTATTTAAAACAAGTTTTCATATTTTTATACTAATTATTTAAAACAGGATTATTTCAACACAATATGATAATGGAATTGAGGATTACTAATTCCCCAAGCACAGTATGTTACATGTTGTTGTTGTTCTTCTTGCTAGCACAGTGGGTGCTGGCTACTCCAACTTAAGTTTAAGGTGCTCCAGAATTTTAAAAAGGACAACATTCAGTAAGCTGATATTTCGTGAACATAGAAACACCAGGAATTTAAAAAAAAAAAAAAAATGCTTTTGACCACCAAAATTTTTAAAACACTGTGTTGCTTGGGTTCTTTACAACTTAGCTTTGTATGCAAGAGGGGCAGGCAAAGGTTCAGCAGTAAGCAAACTGCATCAGTGGTGTTCAGATGACAAACTACGCACAAAGATAAAGGACAGGTTTCCAGATACGTAGGTTCTCCCATGCTAAAGCAAGGAAGCACTCGCTGCCATACCTTGGCAAGTTGGGCACGCAAATCGGCCACCTCGGCTTCCAGACTGCGTTTCTCATTCAGGACAGTATTGAGTTCTGCTTCGCTTCTGTGGAACAGCACTTCGAGGTCCTTAATGCGACCCTGAGCCACAGACAAATCTGCATCTTTCTTCTTGTAGCTGAAATAACGGAAATCAGTTATATGTATAGGTGGGTGCATGCACATCTTGAACATGACTTGGTTACCACTACAGGTATTTTGTTATCATATGCATTTATTAGGATTACTGTACCACTAGGTGGCTCCTAGAGTAACCCGCAGACGCAGCTAATAGGGATCATCATAAACCCCTCTTAAAAGTCACAGCTTGCCCCAGTGGCACTGCCCGATAAAGAAGAGATGTCGCTGGCAGGCAGGGGAAAAGCAGGAAGGCAACTCAGAGAGCTAAAAGATGACAATAAAACTGCTTTATGCACAAGGTGTAAAGCGTATTTTTTTTCATCTCCCTGCTGCACAGCACACTTAATTGGCAACATCTATCACTTCAGACTATAATAACCCCTGAGAAGAGCACACCCGTCTCCCAAAGAGGCCCACGTGCACCCCATGAGGCCAAGCTCATTCCCCAGGATGTATTCCCACACAAAAAAGCAAAGCAGTAACCCACGATGGAAACGTGGTCACCTTTCAGGACTAAACCAGTATTTCTTCAGCAATATTCATAATAAGCAAAGCAATTCTGGTCACTGTAAATAATTATTATTTGAGCTGTTGTATCCAACTCGCAGCAATCCTCCAAGTCTTCCTCCCACCCACCAAGTATTTCTCTACCTTTTCCTCCAAAATACTCCCCTTCTGCAGCTTCTCTAGGTGCGTGTTGAATTTCCTTACATGAAGTAATCCTTGCTCGCTATCCTAGTATCACTGGCTAAGAATGCAGGGAAGAGCTTTCTGTCTTTTTCTCTTACAATTCATTTTTCTCCTTCCCTCTCCTCAAACTTCTCTAGATCCATAATTTTCAGCCTGTCGTCAGCAAGCTCGCAGAAGTAAAGAGAAGTCCTACTAGCTACAGGCTTTAAGAAGCTCTGTATTTGGTCTGCAACTCCAGACATGGAATAAAAAAAAAAAAAAGCCAAAACCCAGTGCTCTTGGTTATACAATCTTTACTCCCCAGCCCAAACCCTGAGTCTTGGTTCCCAAACTTCAGACCATTAGTACTATCCTCCCAAACTTTTAATTCACCCCTAACTCTAACAAATCACCATGCCCAGAATTATTTTATGGAAATCCTGCTTTATAGGGTATTGGTGTGCCCTACAGACAGTATTTCTTCATGTGCTTCAGCACAACGCACATCTTTTCTTAATCAGCTTCACTTTAGCTGTGAAGTTCATGTGTTCTTTCTGCATTCCTTGGTGTAAACATCTGAATTTATTTCTGTTTAACTGCAAATGATTTTCCTCAACCGTCAATACAATCTGTCACTGTGAATCCTCATCTGCAACATATGTACAGTGTCTTCAAGCTCAGCAGCTTGCAGGAGACATACAGGCAAAACATGACTTCTACTGAAAGCATTATTTAGCAGCAGCCAAAAAAGTCCAGAATCTCTGGACACATGTCCCTGCATCACGTGTGTCACACAGTAAAACACATTAATGTGCATGTGTCATGGACAATCAGAGCTGGAAACCTTCTGTCTGTGCAGCACCTAAAGGGCAAATGCCACTTCCCAGGGAGCACAAAGAGCAGCCAACGCTTCCACAGCCCGTGGCAGGAGCCTGGCAGTGTCCAAGTACTGCCAGGGAAATGGGAAAGAAGCGTTCCATGTACAGCTTGACAAAGCACCATAAAGAATTCCTGTCAGCGATCAGGAACTTTTGCTCCTTCATGAACACCAACACTGGAAGACACTCCGAGCTGCTTTCATGCACACTTTTAGCTGCCTTTTTCATCTCAGCCTGGTTTATGGTCTTCAGGCAAAAAATCGACAGAAAACCTTAGAAATGACGCAGCCTGCTTTAGGAGGACTCTGAGATGCCTGGAAGTTACAATGGCAGCCTACACGTCTGTTGAGATGTGCCAATGTTCTTTGGCGAACACCAGGTCAGGGTAACTCTGGAGAGCTCAGGCAAAGGAAGCCACAGCACAGAAGGAAGACTCCTAAAGGAGCAGATGGATGAAACCTACATGCATCTACTTCCAGGCTTTGCTTGACCCAGGGAGCTGTGACCCAGGTAAAGATATGAACAGACACTTCCTGAACATCAGGACAGGAGACTCTCCTTTACCAGAGTCACCTCTGCTACGACTGAATACACCCTGCTCACTACACCTGGTCTGCTTCAACAGTTTCGTAGAAGGGTGCTGTTCCACCAAAGCAAAAGTGCTGTGCATTTCACTAATAAATTAAGTGTTCCCATCTCTGCCTCCTCCACTCATCCCCTACCTCCCTTCAAGCCATCAAAAGTTTTGTCAAGCAGCAAACAAGTGCTAGAAGCCATGACACATCATATAGGAAAGAATCACACTTGCAGTGTATATATATTCTCATGCAGGACTTTCCTTACCTTTTATTGAACTCCTCAAGTTCTGCTCTCAATTTTCCTATTTCAATCTGTAATCTAGCCCTCTCTTTGGCGGTTTCATCCAGAACTCTTCGAGCATCAGCCAGTTCAGACTCATAGAGACTCTTGATTCCACTCACCTAAGAGGAGAAAACGATTCAGACATGAGAACACTCCAAAAAACTATCAAAGAAAGTAAAGCCTTTCATTATAGATGATCCTTAAGTGAAAATACAGTATTTGCAAATTTAAATACAAAATACAATTGCCCAAAGGCCAAGCACTGACCCAACGTGCCAAGCCCGCTCCCGGTTCCTTGTCTCATCACACTTGGTAGAAGTGCTTCCAGACAGTGTTTACCTGTCCTTGAACACTCCCGAAGAACAGTACGTGCAAGAAGGAAAAAAGGAAGGCGTCAGACAGGTTGTCATCTTCTATCAGCAGAATCTATCGATTCAAATTCCTTCCTCCATTTGATGTTTCTCATCATTTTGCTTGGGTTACCACAACCCATTGCCTCATGCTTCCCACATCTGAGAAAGGTACAAACTCCTTGAAGCCTATGCAATCATTCCAGTGAAACCCAGTAAGAACCTGCTGGCCACCCTTCTTTTGATGCGGCCCAGGATGGGGTTGGCTCTCTGGGCTGCCAGCGCGCACTGCCAGCTTGTGTTGAGCTTCTCCTCCATGAGCACTCCCAAGTCCTTCTCCTCGGGGACCTCCTGAGGAGAATCACCTCCCATGACCTGCTGGCCACACTGTTTGTCTAATCCTTTTGTAAACATCTTTTCCTTTTCGTTTCCACAATATCAGAGAGCATCACACAAGCATAACTGGTGGATTAAGACTTGCTCTTTGATAATTTCACACCTCTATTTTTGGGATTATGAGAAATGTTGAATATTTGCTTCCTATACAAATCTTTCTTTGGACTTATGACCCAGGGCTCTTCTCATGTCTTTTCCATATTTGCTTCTGGTCAGAAGTCATTCTGATACTCTGCTCGTCCTTGTCACCTTTTCTTTCCACGGTGTATTTCCAGGCTCCAGCTGTTTCAGAACAGGTTAAGAGAACTGCAAGCGGCATTTGGAGTATAGAAACCACGTGAATTTACACAGTGATTCTTGACCACCAGCTACAGAGGAAAACAGGGGTGTTACAGGAGATCAGAGAGGCAGAAAGCACAGCAATTCTTACAGGTTTCAATCAGCCCAAGCTGTAATCGAGGAGGTGATGTCCGAGGTATATTTTCAGGTGCAATGGAGTGGCTCATTTAGAAGGCCACAAGAAAGAAACTCTTCACCTGGTTCTCAGTTGACTTGGTTTCAGCATCCTTATGGAAGCAAGAGAAGAAAAAAAAAAAAAAACCAACCCCACAACTCTACAACAATTGCTATTGTTCCAACACGGCGACTAGGGAACACAGAGGTATTTGTTAAAACAAGTAAAAAAAGAAGCAGTTAAGAATAAAATCTTTTTAGATAACAAGATATTGTAGAAAGATATCATCACAGACCACACACAAAATATTGTAAAGAGGCTCAAAACAAGGAGGCCATGAGGCATAGCAAAACGCTTTTCAGCAAGCTGAGGTCACATACAGACAAGAAAAATAAAAATCGATCACGACTCCTGATAATCACAATACAACACGGCAAGCTACAAAACGAAGTTTGAAGAACAACTCATGAATGGTTTATAAAGTAATTACTCTTCCTCTGCTCATGAAAAAGGCACACGTGAGAGTCCATGGCCCTACCACAATCAGCTTATGTAGAAGGATCACCTAAAAGAAATGCACTGAAAACATACCTTTTAGTTCTGGGCTTTTTTGGTTGTTTGGGATTTTTTTTTTTTTTGGACTTGTATCTGTACTGGAGGAGTCTGCAAGACATTTCTGCACTTCAGCATCAGTTGAAAGTATCACAGAACAGATTAACACAAGCAGTAACAAACCATCAAGTATCCGAAGTATTAACAGCTTCCTAAATCCCACTTTTTCAACTAACACAACCAGTTCATTATTTAGTCTCCCATTTAGAGTGGACTTTGAACTAGCGAATTAGAAGACGGCTCATGCCCTACGAGCTTCTAAAACAGAAACTACCTATCGCTGAACTCTGAAGGCTGTAGCAGTACAGCAGACATACCTGAAGAACAGGATTACAGGGCACGCAAGAATCATACTGAGGAAGAATCAATACGACCTGTGCAAAATAAAAGCTTCACAACCTCCTGGCCTTGCTCAGTCACCCAGGGAATTCATGACAGATCCACTCGACAGCCACAAGAAGCAGCGGGTACATGTATAAGCACAAGACAGTGGAGAAAAAAAACAGTCACGGAGTATGGCTTTTTTAAAGGGAAGCAGTGGACAAGGGTTTGAAAAGTCATCAGGCATTTGACAAGCTGAGAGAGCTGGGGCTGTTCAGCCTGGAGAAGAGAAGACTCCGGGGAGACCTTAGAGCAGCCTTCCAGGATCTGAAGGGGCTCCAGGAGAGCTGGAGAGGGACTCTTGGTCAGGAAGTGAAGTGATAGGACAAGGGGTAATGGTTTTAAACTGGAAGAGGGCAGATTTAGATTGGATATTAGGAAAAAATTCTTTACTGTGAGGGTGGTGAGGCACTGGAACAGGCTGCCCAGAGAAGTTGTGGCTGCCCCATCCCTGGAAGTATTTAAGGCCAGGCTGGATGGGGCTGGGAGCAACCTGGTCTAGTGGGAGGCGTCCCTGCCCATGGCAAAGGGGTTGGAACTTGATGATCTTTGAGGTTCCTTCCAACTCTAACCATTCTATGATTCAGAAAGTAGAGACTCAGCTAAAACAGTCTGCCTGGACTCTCAGACGTCAACACCCCCCACCAAAGGCTCCTACAGAGGCCACGCAGGCACGGAGAAGAAAGAAGACACAAAGAGACATCACCTTCCAGTAACTGAGGTGAGGTTGATCGACTGTAGTTCCCCAGATCCTCCTCCCTGCTGCTCCTTAAGATGACATTAGCTTTCTTCCAGTCTTCAGGAACACCTCCATCATGATCTTTCAGAGATAACTGGGATTGATCTTGCAGTGCTGCCAGCCAGTTCCCTCAGCACTCATGGGTGCAACCCATCAGGTCCCATGGACTTACATCCCATTTGTTTAGATGTTCCCTATCCTGATCCTCAGGCAAGAGTAAATCTTCCTTGTGCCAGACTTCCCTTCTGCTCTTAGGGGTCTGCGATTCCTGAAGGCTGGTCTGACCACAAGGTGGCACTGAGTACATCAAGCCTTCCTTATGTGTGAGGTTTAGTCAGGACCTCCTTGCTCATCTGTGTAGACAGGTCTCCTGCCACATTTGCTCCATTTTCTGATTGTCAAGATGGACCACTCTTGAGCTTGGAGGAGGTTAGCCTTGAATATCAAGCCAGCTTTCACTGACCTCTTTTCTCTCCAGGGTTGTATCCCAAGCAGAGCCCTGAAGAGGCTGAAGTCTACTCTCCTGATACTCAGGCTTCTGGTCTTGCTTTTTGCTCTGCTCCATCATCTAAAGATCCCAAACTCCACCATCTCATGGTCACTGCCCTTAACATCCTTGACCAGTTCTTCCTTATTTAGGTCCCAGCAGAGCACAAACTCTACGGCATGTGAAGCTTCTAGCAGCTGACTGAAGACCTTGTTTACCTCTTCTTCATCAGGTCAGTAGCAGACATATCACATCTTGGTCTGCCCATCAATCCTGACCAACAAGCTCTCAGGTAGCTCATAACCTGTCCTTCGGCAGAGCTCCAGGCATTCCCACTGCTCTCTCACATAAAGGGCAACTCCCCCTCCTGAAAAGCCTGTATCCATCCATCCATCGCAGCACTCCAGCCATGAATTATCCCTGATCCCAGCGAGGTCGTAGTTCTGCGTGATGAAACCCCAGGAAGAGCAGAAGAGCTTTCCCCACAGGGCTGTCCTGAAGGCATTTCCTTCTTTACATACCGATGCTTGGAGCATTTCAGTGCTTGGTTTCCATTTCATCCTTTTTCTGTTGCTTTCTCTTCTGTTCACATAACCCCGGGCCTTTTGCTTGCCCTGCCCATCCCATCCACCACTTCCTCACCTGATCTTAACTGAGAAAAGAATCTCCCTCCCCCATCATTCCCAGTTTAAAGTTCTTAGCAGGCTGACCAGGCCTGTTGGCAAAGAATTTGCCCTACTTAGTCAGCTAGATCCCATCTCTTTGAAGCAGTTGTCAATCC
>VZRU01015947.1:783453-806101 GCA_013398155.1 Pedionomus torquatus | reverse complement strand
TTGTTGTTTTGCTTTTTTTTTTTTTTTTTTTCTCTGTCCTTGTATCTCTGTCCTTCCCAGGTCTTGCCAGAGTACGTGATCGTACTAAACCACCAGAGAGTGGTTAGGATATGGAAAGCGGAGTCAGGAGTTTTCTTCTCCTCTGACCTGTTTTGTGCCCTTAGGCCTGTCCTTTCACTGCAAACTCCCAGGATCATCCTGGCATTAAAAGAGGAATTCAGGAAGTCTGGAATGATTTTGCTGCTTGTAGTATTGTTTTCCATTTTGATACCTGTGGTCTGTTTTCTCTGGAAGGACTAGCTGAAGAAGCGGTTGTCTTTTCTTTTCAGCAAGCTATGTATTTACTGAGAAGCGTTGTGCCAGGAAAACTGTAGGTTATGGGATCAGATCTGTTGTTGCCTTGTTTCACCCTTGCTGGTGTGCAACTCTTCTTGCTGTGATCTTGCTCTTGATCTTCTGGAAGCAAGCAAATGGGGTTGTGTTTGTGTCCATGAAACCACGTGCCTTGCGTGAGTGTAATCTGAAGCTGCTGCTGTAGATGTAGCCATTACTGTGCAATTAAGACAGGAAAAAAAAAAAGTAGTTAATTTTACAAATCTGGAAACCTTAAGTTCTAGTGGCATGCTAAAAGTTGAGACAGTCTTAAATGAACAACCCTAGATTTTGGTTATTTGTACCCTTGCTATGAGAGCTCTTTTTGTCACTAGCTCTTCTGTGGCACAGGCACTAGCTACCAACAGTTCTTAGGATGGTTCGAGTTGGAAGGGACCTTAAAGACCATCCAGTTCCAACCCCCCTGCCCTGGACACCTCCCACCACACCAGGTTGCTCCAAGCCTCATCCAGCCTGGCCTTGAACCCCTCCAGGGATGGGGCAGCCACAGCTTCTCTGGGCAACCTGGGCCAGGGTCTCACCACCCCCACAGCAAAGAAGTTCTTCCTATTATCTCATCTAAATCTCCCCTCTTCCAATATAAACCCATTACTCCTTGTCCTGTCACTCCCCTCCCTGACCAAGAGTCCCTCCCCATCTCTCCTGTAGCCCCTTCAGATCCTGGAAGGCTGCTCTAAGGTCTCCCCAGAGCCTTCTCTTCTCCAGGCTGAACAGCCCCAGCTCTCTCAGCCTGTCCTCACAGCAGAGGGGCTCCAGCCCTCTGAGCATCTTGGTGGACCTCCTTCTTAAGGCCCCTTCCTTCAGGGGAGGGTGGAAGGTAAAACTTGTTTATGCTTTTAACTAATGTCTTTAGTTGAAGAAATAGGCTTTAGAAGTAGTACTTTTATCTGGTTCAACCCATTAACTTGCTCGTTTACAGGCCTTACGCTGCTTCTGTGTTGGTGGATTTTCTGTCTGCCTGATAGCAGGCATCTCACCTGTTCCATAGTGGAGAGGGCTCTTGAGGGTGAAATATCTTGATAGTTCACATAACCTGAAGGATTAGTGGGAAGGTAACAGATTGAAAAAATATAATAATGCAGTTTTCAAAGGGAATTTATTGGGTTTAGTTGTTGGTGGGATTTCTTTAGGGTGAATTTAAAAATGTTGTCAAGAGTAGTGATTTTTAAAAGCTGCAGTGTGCTCTTGAGTCATTCCTTTGACACACTGGTGCTTTTTGCAAGAGCTCTTCAGTCCTGACCCTGGCTTACCACATGATCGTAAACAAGTAAGTTTGCATTTCTCATTTAAAATAGGAACATTAAATACTGAATATACTATGAACCATGGGGTTTTTTTTTATATCAAAATAACGGGAGATTGCATAGTACCAGGTGTATAAATAATTTCCCTCTTCAACTGGAGGCCGGGATGAAAGTCTTCAGGTCTAAATTATTAACTGTTAACCAAGAAACTCCTGATTTTCTTCTGCAAGGTTTCGGTCCAAAGGTTTTCAATGCCCTCAAGAACTATAGTCAAACTTTACCTAGTTGTTGAGATACAGTTTTATTGTTCTTGGCTTCTTCTGTACTTGAGTGGGGACCGTTCCTCTATTTGTCTGGAAAGCATTAATGTAAATAATCAGACAGGCAAGGATCAAGCTTTTGTGCATCTCAGAAATTGCCTGTGCTGTGTTTACTGCATAGAAAATGAATAGATCAAGTGAAAACTTCGCAACTCTAAGTTAATTGAGTTGTAGTGGAGTGCTAATTGTAGTGGAGTCAAAGAGTTTAAATTCTTGTATCGTATACCCCCTTGGAGGCAAGAGCATGCAGGGTTGCAGACCTGGGACTAAACCAGCAGGTTCAGTGAGCAGAGCTGTGAGATGAGAGCAAGCTCGCTGAAATGAAAATGCAGAGTCTGAAAAGAGCCTGCAGAAGGCAAACAGGCAACGTAGACTGTTTTGGTGGCTGCATTTTGGCTTGGAAAAATCCTCAGATGCTTAGAACAGGGTAGTCTGTTCTCTAGACCTTTGAGTCACCTATCAAGGTCTTTGGATGGCCCTGAACCGTACCGTGAGAGCCTGCCCTGCGCACCTTGGGACGTGAAGGGGAAAGGGAGCCCGGAGCAGGTTGCCAGCAGGTCCTCTCCATTGTGGGATGGCCTTGGCCTGGACAGGCAAAGCAGCTTCCAAGTGCCCTCGAGATGTGGATGTCAGCACGCAAGCTCGCCTTGCTTTCTTTGGCAGTGGGGAATTTGACTACCCAGCTGCTGGGAAGGCTCAGACATCTGGTTTAAGTTCTTTACGGGATGGGATGCTTTTTATAATATCCAACCTTTCTGCAAAGAGTAAGATGATCTGTTGCGTGTAATGAGGACATTTTATATTTGTACATTAAAAAGACATCCTCCATTTCCAAACAAGCACGTATCTTGCATCTCTTGCTATTTTACATTGCACTTCTTTCTCATTTAGTTGATAAAACGAACCTTCTAGTTTGACTTCCTGGTTCTTAACCTACCTCTGTCCCCAAGTGCTTGGACTTTTCATACAGCAAAAGCCTTTCAGATGGTTCAGTCTAAACATTTAGTTCCATCTAAACATGAGATGGAACTTTTAGACTCTGAGGGTGGCAGAGCCCCAGCAGAAGCTGCCCAGAGAGGTGGCGGAGTCTCCATCTCTGGAGACCTTCAAACCCCTTCTGGACACTTTCCTGTGGGACCTGCTGTGGGTGGGCCTGCTTTGGCAGGGGGTTGGACTAGATGGTCCCTTCCAAGCCCATAGCATTCTGTCATTCTGTAATAATTCTCATGTCCTTCTGCAAAGAGGAAACAGGGTACTTCTGCGTGGGTGGTGGGTGTTCATCCTTGCATTTGTTGCCCTCATTAAAGTGAGAGCTTGTTCAGTTTGTGTCAACAACACCTTTGATCCTCTTATTTAAATTAGATAGTGGGTGTCTTGCAGAAAAGACCTCTTTAAAGCACCTTGCAAGGTTATGCTGCTGCATGATTGTTAATAAAAGTTCATAAAACCATACAGGACTGGATACTATAGTTTCCCAAGTACCGTTCTTGATATTGTAGTCTGCAGCAAATGTGATTTATTCTCGGCCGATTGGCCTCGTGTGGACTCGTGCCTGTGTAAGTAGCAGCCGAAATCAGTGGTCTGAACACTAATCTGCAAGTCACAGACAGTAGGTTATTATTTAGCGAGAATGCTCCCCAAGTCTCTCATTGCAGCATTTTCATTCAAAAGGTCACTTCCCTGAGTTTGTGCGCAGCTGAATTTAATGTTCTTTCTCAGCAAGGCAGGCCACACTGGAGAGTGCATAATTACAATAAATACAACTTTGTTCTCAGCTGAAAAATCCATCTGAAACAAATTTTTCCAACCCTTCCAAGAAACCCTTTTAGTAAGATAAATAAAAGCAGTTCTTGCAGATTTCACATTCATTCAGCAGGAATGTTGGTGGGTGTAGGGTGCCTCCACTTAAGTCACTCATCGCTGTGCCTTCTGGGCTCTATCAGCTTGGCTATTCAATAGCTGGCTGAGGGTTGCAGTTACAAATTGGGTTTCTCGCAAACCAATTAAACCCAACTTCATTATTTCTTACTTGGTTTGAATCCTGGCTATTACTTTGAGTGAAATTGTTCTTAACAGCAAGTACGGAGTTTAGTTAGACTCTTAACTTGGGCAAACTTCAAACAGTGCTTTGGTAGGTGCATCTGTTTTTAGGGAGGTGTGTGTATTTATACAAGTTTTTTGTGGCTTTTTTTTTTTTTTTTTCCTGGTTGGCACTTCTTTGTACACAAAGTAGATGTGTTTTTTTCTTTTTTCTGTTTCACAACACTGGAAATACTGAAGAAGTCTCTGCCTAAATACAGAAGGAAAGCTAAGAGAAGGTTGTGTTTTTTTTTTCCCCTGAGCTTTGAAGTACTTAAAAAAGAAAAAAATACATATATAAAAATCCCCCCATCTTTCAAGAGACTGAGCAGAGTGTGAAATGCCCTAACTTCCTTTCCTTCTAATTTTTTGCTAAGTATGGCCAAGAGTTGATCAGGTGGGTGGTGAATCCTTATATTGTTTCTCTGGCTCCAGGAGCAGGTCTGGTTACCTCTGAGGTTTCTCAGAAGCTCTGCAAGGTGATGATGGTGAGTGCCTGCTCTTTCCCTGCAGAGCCTGTGGGAAAACAGCTCCAGGTCTTCTCCACTTGTGCCTTGCTCAAAACTGCCCACGACCCTAGTTTTGGGAAGTACCTGGTAATATTGTAGGGTTGGTTTTTTTGGGCTCTGCTGGAATCTGTAAGGCCACAGGGGAGAAAAGACTCGCCATGGTAAATTAAAGATAATGCAGCCGTTCTGCCCTTGCAGTGAGTTTGGAGAGCCCCATGCTGTTCTGCCCGGCATGAAGAAGTTGTGTGGCACCTAGTTATCTATGTTGTCCTATTTTCACTTTGGCGAGGGGGAGTTGTGGAGGCCTTTCTAAAGGAAAGAGGAGCCCGATGTGTCTGGGCAGAGAGAAAGTAGAGGGAGGTCACTGAAATCTGACCACTTGGAGACTTCATTAAATGGAAGTGATAGTCCTGGGCTTGGGGAGGAGGGGTGGAAACTCATTTCTATTTCCATTCATGGTCTGTGTGCTAGGTTAGATATTCATCTCTCAAAGACTTGATATCTCTTCAAGCCCCAGTGGGTTTCCAGTGACACTGGAGAATGATCAAAGGGAGAATGTGCTCTCTCTCATCGGATTGTTCATTTGGACCTTATGGTCACATTCCATATTGATCAGGAGAGGATTTCATCAGCACTTAGATCACGATAGTCTGCCTTTTTTTCTCAAGGCATTCTTTTCTCTCCTTGCTGCTTCTCCTTTGTTCCTGCTTCCCCCTTCCTTTTCCTGATGCAAGTCTTTGTGCTCTCTTTAGTTTATCTGTTAAAGTGATCAGGAGTTGAATACTTGGTACTTGCTAATGAAGTTTCTTTGGCAGTGAGAGGGCTGGGGAAGCTCGCTTAAACTAATTGTTGTTTTAGGATCTCTCTAGGCATCCTGACCCTATGCACAGACATGGTTTATTTGTGAAGGATTGTCTTGAGTTAGAAAATCAGCTCTTGTCCTAAAACAAAAATACACATTCATCAAAACCTGAATTTCATATGGGTTGTGTAAACGTGTAATTTGGGTTAGGTCTGGTCATTGGGAAATACGCAGTGCTGTTGTCCAGGAAGTTATAGTGCAAGAAACGTGGGGAACTTCAGAAAGTCACATTAACTGTGTCTCCTTGGAGAACTGCCTCCAAAATCCTGACATTTCTGCCATGTGCATTCTGTGACGCTAGTGAAGACGGTCACTTGGAGCACTTGCAACATTCTTTTATACGTGTGTTTGTGTGACATTATGAACTGTGAGAAGAATAACGCCGAGCTTCCCAAACTGCTTCCCAGAGACTTTCCCTTTGCCCCCGCCTGTGGCCCTTGAGCCACCACTCTGACCCACAAGCACCGTCTGCTTCGGTCCGAGCCCTGTTCCTGTGGTCAAATCACACAGACCTTTCGCTAGGGCTCCGTGCGCTTGAATTCCTGGGGGTGATGGCTGGGGTGTCCTCTGGCACCTCTTCTGCTTGTGTGTAAGGTTTTAGGCAGACCTGGAGACCACGTTCCTTATCCCCATTCACCAAAGGTTTCCTCCACGAGACATTAGTTTTACTCCCCTCTCTTATCAACCCCGACAACAGTTGTTATTTTAAATGTTGCTCAATATTTTCAACGTGATCTTGGGATGACTGTGAATTCCTTCAACCTCCTTGTTTTGCTTTAGAATTTCTAATCCCATTTTCTATGACTAAGTGCAATTGCGTGGTTTCCACGGCGAGGATTAGGGTTTACTGCTGTAGGTACGTCATTCTGCCTTTGAAGCTGCTTGCTCATGCTTTCCTTGGCAAGCTCCGGCAGACACGCTCGGCAACAAGAGAGATCGTATCTTTTTGAAGCTGCAAAAGGGTTAATCACAAGCATGTTTATGAAACCATGTTGCTTACCCTTTCAGGCTTTTACTGTGATCTTTTTGGAAGATTTATCACCTGCCTTTGTAATTCGTATTACATTTTTCTGTCCTTTCTTGAAGCTATTTTAACGCTACGTTTGATATTGTTAAAATCTACTGCGATAAGCGACTTTCCTTGGCAAGCCCTAAATCGCACACCTCTTGGATGCAAACTGGAGAACGTGACTGTCTTCATGTGGATGGCATACCATTTTTATTTTTTGAATTTTTTTTCTTGTAGGCTCGGGGTGGTTGAATTGAGCGTAGGGCATCTGAAGTACATCTGTAGCTTCAAAACAAATCCACCAAAAGGACTCGCATCCCCGAGGCAGGCAAATAGCTGTTTGTACAGATGCTTTTTCGTAGGGATGGTCGCAGTTGTGGTGGAGTTTACTTCTGTGCACAGGAAGAGGGGCTGATGACTATTCGAGGCAGTATTATTTTTCATCAGGGAAATTAAAGGTATTGCTACTGATGAGGAGGTTTCTTTGTGTGAAGGCTCTCCAGTGAAATGGAGCACCTGCACATATGCAGTACTTCTTTAAAAGTGTTAAAACAGGATCTGCCCTCTGATGGGAGTTGTTAACTGAGCTTTTGGCCCTGTCTGCCTCACAGCAGATGTACCATTGTGAAATTTTCACAACCTAATAAAATATTAGAGCATGCTTCACTTCAAGGGGAACCTTGATGGCTGCTTTCAGCTAATGTCTCTTTGAAGCCATGTGAGAACCACGTGCTTGCTTCATTGAGACTTGAACCTACTTCTGCTGGAAGAGTACCCAGGGTATTGATGGAAGGTTCATAGGTTGCAAAGAGCCAGAATAGTTCTGGGAGGGTAGATTGTAGATACCAGCATATTTGATTCAATGTAGTGGATGCACAGATCACGAAAACCTTAGTTTTTAATACATTGATTCAAAGCAGAGGTATTTATGGTTGTGGTCCAAATGCATCTTAATTTTAGTGCCTTTTGAAGACATGAGGGAGACTTTTTGGACTTGTGTTCACCCCAGTCTAGTAGGGAATCCTAGAATTGTCTAGGTTGGAAGGGACCTTTAAGATCATGTAGTCCAAACATCAACCTAACTCTGATAAAAAAAACAACTTATCACTGAACCATGTCACTAAGCGCTATGTCAACCCGTCTTTTCAATACCTTCACAGATGGGATGGTGAGCTCTGTGAGTTCTGACTTCTGTTACATGCTTGTAATATAGGGGTCTTCCAGAAACTCACAGGAATCTAATGACTGTTCCGTATATTTTTGGCCTCATGTGGACTCGTGCCTGTGTAAGTAGCAGCTGCAATCAGTGGTCTGAACGCTAATCTGCAAGTCTGCAATTTGTTAAAATTGCACAAATCTAGAATATTTTTATTTCTGGAGACTTCATTTGTCTGATTTCTTTTCTTCCTTCCCAGGAAGTATCATCTCCTGGGGTTTAAATATTTGCTGATGCAAATCTTTATGATCACAAGTACTTGACGAACTATGGAGTGTCACATCATTTGGTCATCAGTTCAAATCTAGTCCAAAATGGTAACGGGCATGTTTATACTCCTGATGCCTTTCATGAGGATTTATTAGTTGCTTAAACTAAAACCAGAGTTTGTTATTCAGAACGATGGATTCAAGTGGAGAATAAAGACTAGAAGGAGGTTTTTCTATAGCAGAACATCCTGTTTGACTTGTGTTAGTATCTGGATGCTTGTCAGTGTAGATGGTGCTTTACAGGAGTAAAAGGAGCATCTTCCCAGGGAGGCGTGTGCTTTGCTGCGTCGGAGGTAATGCAGGAAGGCAACTGCACTTAGCAGAGAAGTGTATGCATCGGTCCAGCCTGGTATTTTTGGTGTGCTTTCTTACGACTTTTAAATTTCAAAAGCCTTTGAAGAAAGTACAGGAGGACATAGACTGTGAAAAGAAAGAGGTTCTGATACTGGAAATGCAATGTGAGAGTGTTTTGAATAGCAACTGAAACGTTTTTAGGAGAAGTAGTTCTTAAATGCTTCCAGGCAGCTGCTCTTCAAAAGAATGATGGTTGGTTGTTTTCTTTTTTTTTCTTATTTCTTCCAGCATTCACATCAGGATCTTTGTATGAAACTTCACTTCTAAACCTGACCTCTAATCTCGGGTTTCTGGTCAAGAGGTGTGGACTTCAGTTTAGAGTAAAATACTCTAAAGGACTTGTGATAACTCGTTGGACTGTACGTTTCCCAGATGTAGAGAGTTTGAAATGGTTCGGTTCAGCCACATGGCCATTTTGCAGCTTCATAGTTCCTCCTTGTTGATTCATTATTCTAAAGTTGGGAAATCCTTGCGATCTCTTTGAGATGTGTTGGGAGATGGAAAGCCTTGCCAATCCCCGCAATCAGCAGCTGACCTCTTGCGTGCTGGGATCTGCCTGCAACTGTCTCTTACTTCCAACCTTTGCCTCAATGTTTCCTGAGCGCTCTCTGGCTTGTTTCAGGAACCAGCTTGGCAGCGTATCAGGAAAGAAGCTGAAGATGCTGAAGTATGAATTCTGGTGTCCTGGTTGTTAGAATCTGTTAGCAGAGACGTCAAGATATGAAGAAGAGAGATGTGAAAGCCGGTACAAGTGTTCTCTTTCTTTGTGCTCCTGAGTTGAGAAATTAGGATCTGAGTTGGCTTTCCCTACCCCGAATGCTGTGGTGTAGCTTCCCGTGTGTCTCATGCCACGGGAGATTACTGGTGACTTATGTCAGTTTTTGGAGGCACAAAAACTATTTGTGAGGTGTGGAGGCAGGAAAGAAAAAAAAAAAAAAAAACACCCAAAAAAACCCGATTTAATGGCATTAAGAGAACAAACAACCCAAAGCCAAATGCCTGTAGAACTTGAGTTATCACCGTTGGCATTGTCACGGGGATTCCAGTCCTGTGAGTCTTAAAAATAGGTTTTCATATGTGTGTGCTCTGAAAAGTTTTCAGTCATGTGGAGTTCTGATTTCTTGGCACTTTGGGGAGAAATAATGAGATCATGCAGTTTCATTCCTGATGCCACTTACTGCTACCATTTTCCTGGTTGTCAGAGACCATTGGCAATATTACTTCCTACTTAGTATATTCTGTTACAGTCGAGTATGTCAGAAGGATCAAGTGCTTATTTCTGCATCTTTTTTGATGCTGGTTTGCCTTATAAATGTAGTATTGAAGTTCTGGCTCAGCGAAGGAATACCGGCCACTAAACTTCTCTCTGTATTTAAAATCTGATTTGTAGCTGTGATTTCAGCCAGAAATGGTACATGGTTAGAAATCTTTATAAATTACCATCTGTCTTTTTGCTGGAGACTGAAAGAGGAAAGTTATTGAAGTGCAAAGGATACTTTTGTTTGTTTGTTTGTTTTTAAATCTGAGTTATGACAAAATTGGCGAATTGCAAGGGAAAATTTACATCTGGTGTTTACTTACTAGAGTTAGTGAAAACCTCCCTTTACAGAAAATTGTTAGTGAATTACCCTTTCAGTTTTCTTGCTATTGTGAAAGACTAAAAGATAATATAGTTATCTTGAATACATATTTTTATATATATTAATATAAATTTGGGCTAGGACAGGGGTAAAAAAAAAGGTGCCACGTTTTTATTGATAATTCTCTGAAGATTGGCCCTAAAAGTATGGTTGTCATCAACAATTGCTAGTTTTCACAAATGGGATGACTTTGTATTGGCTTTCCCTCATAAGAGACAAATCACCAAATCATGGGATGTCTATTTCTGAAACCTGTGATCTTTTACTTGGGTGTGATTCTAGTTGTTTTCACTGCATGTACAGACTTTAATACACTGAACTAGCATGAAAAAAACACGTCAAAACATTTGTGTGATGCAAAAGAATAGATGTTGTCTGTAAACATAATGACTCCACTTCTGATATGGTAAATTCTGCTCTTGTTGTGCTGCTGGAAAAGAAAAGACTAGAAAAACTGACTTTGCCACGCTTGAAGTCCAGAACAGTTTGAGCATGGTCCACAAGTTATCAGGAGTCCCAATTCCTCTGTTATGTAAAGGCCATAGTGTGTCTTTCAAAAAAAAATGGCTAATGTTAAAAAATGTGTTATCTGTCTTTTTGAAAATAGATGAAATAGATTGCAGAAGAACGTATTTGTCAACAGGAAGTAACCGTAAACTTAGGAGACGTGCAGGCGTGAAGCACGGCTGAACCAGACTGCAAAGAATAAAGACAGAACCTCTTTCCCCTCGCTTTTCAGGCTGTAAGTAGGACCAGAGAACACCTTCTTTCACGAGGGTTGAGCTGGCTCTTCAACCCACTTTGGTGTGTGTGCAGTGTCTTAATATGAGCCTTGGTGCGAGGCTTTCGTGGCGCAGACTGTGGGCCGTATGGAGTGAAGCTGCTGGTTGTGTCACCAGCCCACAGCCGTGGCTCTTCCACTCCTGGTGTCAAAGGAGTATTAAGATATTAGTAACATTTCATGTAGGTCAAATTAAACAGGAGAATTCCAAGGTGTTCCTGTGCGAGTTTGTCACCTGCTAGATGTGCTTTGCTGAACTGCCTGCAATGAAGAACATTTTGCAATTGCATTGATCAAGATAGTGTCCTGGGTGTGTTCTTCGTCCAAGGGGAAATGCGAGGTCAGTAGGAATGAATGTTGCGCTGCAGCTCAGACTGGAAAAGGGATCCTTAGCTGTCCTGGGAAGAACACATCCCTGACTTCTGCTTTGGGGCGTTCAGGCAGCAGTCTTGATGTTATGTGGCAAGTGACTTTCTTGTCTTCCTTGTTGGGTTGCCCTTCCCGTTCAGATGAAGACCAGCTCTGTACCTTGTCCTCTGCTTTTTCCTCTGGCAGAGGATCCTTTCTGTTGTCCCAGTACAGGCACTTCAGCCTTGCCCCATCTCCTCTTGGCTCAGAATTGCCTACTGTGTTGTCAGGGCCAGGCATCCCATCCTTCAGAAAGCTGTAGGCCTGCTTTCAGATCACCTCCATGATTTTTCTGGATATGAGTCCTAGCATGGGAGCCAGTTGAATATTGTGCTTTCAGGTATTTCCATACTGTGGGAGGCAGAAAGGCAACCAGGAAAGCACCAACTGGGAAAATCCTCCTGTCTGCTGCATCTGCCAGTAGTTCCAGAGGAATAAAAGTGAGATGCTCTTTTAACTCTTCCTTTCTGCTTTTTGGGTTAGGTCTGCTTATTTGCTCAATAAGGGGAGAGTATTTTGTCTCAGAACTTCTACAAGTGGGATGTCTCCATACAAAAACAGAGAGAAGGCAGTGTTGGCATTCTTACCATTTCCCACATCTTCTAGGCTGGCAGACTGGCAGTCCTTGTAAATGGGTGACAGAATGTACGAACTTTCTTGTTTTGATCTTGTTTCCCTCCACAGTTTAACTTTTCTTACGAGGTGTATCTCTGAATAAAGGTTATTAACAAAGTCTTGATCTTCTTGGTTTTACAAATTTGTCTTAAAAATTCTCTACTTGCAATTTGGCAAACCCTACCTTGGTATGCAAACAGTGGGGTGGGATAGGGGAAATCACTTGGCTGTTGAAAAACTCCATGTGGGAAAGTCACATGGAGCTTTCAGTGTTTTATTTATAATTCTGCAATGGCCTCTTCTAATTTGAAAAATAGAAGAAACCAAATAGTGGCTTCTGGAAAGCAAACAGCTAGATTTTTCCATGAGTATTTTTAACACAAATATTAACTTCACAGATTGTAACACTCTTCCCTTCTTAAATACTTTTTTTTTAGCCTTCAGGATGTATAATTGGCTAAACTAACATTGTGAAGAAAACCCTAATTCCTGCAGCATCTGGCTTTTAAAATTCTAATTGTGAAGCCGTAAGAGGTGTTTTGTTTGCATTTAGCAAATGTGTATTGAGCTTCCAGAAAGGTAACCTGATTTACAGTTAGTGTACCCAATGGGAACCATATGCTTTTCACGTTTGTATTTTACTGAAGGATTGGAGTATTTTTTTCAAAATCTCTTTTCCAGAAGAGCACTGGTTTTAGCCATTAAGTAATGTTTAAGTAATAACTGAAGATGGATTTTCAGATTTGGCTGTATGTGTGAAAAGGCATTTCCAAACACAAGTCCTTGGAATGATTTTACTAGTTAACAATGAAACCATGACTTTTGTGTCAGCTTGATTCACAGAATCCTAGAATTGTCTGGGTTGGAAGGGACCTTTCANCTCCCTCCTTTCAGGGAGTTGTAGAGAGCGAGAAGGTCTCCCCTCAGCCTCCTTTTCTCCAGGCTGAACCCCTCCAGCTCCCTCAGCCTCTCCTCAAAGGTCTTCTTTTCTCCAGCCTCCTCATCAGCTCCGTGTCCGTTCTCTGGACCCACTCCAGCTCCTCACTGTCTTTTTTGTGGTGAGGGGCCCAAAACTGGACACAGCCCTGGAGGTGGGGCCTCACCAGTGCCCAGTCCAGGGGGATGATCCCCTTCCCAGTCCTAGTCCCCATGCTGTTCCAGATTCTGAGTGGTTTTGTATATATATGTCTCTAGATAGATCTTTATACGATAACTGTATTAGGTGAAATTGTTTGAACAAAGCTAAGGGAAGAGTGACAGAAGAGGTCTGCTTGAGAGGCTCTAGAGTTCTCCTTCTGCTCGAATTGCTGAACATGGCTAACTCTTTGCAGATGGCATTTAAGGTTACATTTGGAGTCATTAGGTTATAAACAGTCCACAAAATATTTTACATACTTCATGTTGATATTCATCTGAAGATCAAGATTCCCTGGGGAGAAATGAGAATATGCACCACAAACATTCTCAGTTCTTGAGGTTTATCCACAACTTCCTAGATCATTGGAGATCAACTGTCTCATGAAGAAATTATTAAAAAACAAATTTTGATGCATCTCTGAGTGTTTATATGGGGGTGGGGAGTGAGATATACTGGGTAATGCTCTTTCTTTTAGTTGGCAGATTTTCCTATTTTTGCTGGCTGGCTGAGACGTGGAATGTGATTGGAGACTCTTTCTGACTTGAATTTGGTACATTTATGTGAACCTTCTCATTCAGGGAGTCTGGGGCTGTGTTGGGAAAAGACACGGCAGAAGTAAGTGTTCGGAACTTGACTGAATGTCCGAATCTGTGCTATTCAGTAAAGAGAAGAGTCTTTTCATTTCTGTTTCTCCATAATTCCTAGAGGGTGGGGGGGGGAAGTTCTTGACCCTTCTTCAAGATGCCAGAGTGTCTCTGAGAGATCTTACCCACCCTGTAATTTATTTGCCAAGGGTAAATCTGCCTCTGCTGTGCAAAAGGGACTGGTTTGTGCTGGGCACAAACCATGTGAAACTGGGTGTGTGCGGTGACTGTGCTGTACTTGTGAAAATGGTCTTGTCTTTTGTTCTGGCATTAGCGTTTTCTGCCTCTGCTGAATGCTTGGCATCTGCAATAGTGGATCAGCAGTGTGTGTGCCTGTGCTCCTTGCTTGTGTGGTCAGCCAACCTAGGGCAACACTCTGGAATAAAATAAAACCTCTAGGCCACCAGCTTGTCCTTCAGAAATTAATCTTATTTCACGTTCCACAGCCTCTTGGCAAAATTTTGAGATTTATAGACCAGGCAGGATGGCTCTGGCAGAGCATTACAGCAAGACCTGGGTTCTCTGTCAAACCCCTGACTTAAGTGGCGTTTTCTATACCCGAGGATGCAAATCACAAGGAACATCCTTGGCATCTGTGTGCATCCACATTTCTTCCAGCTCGTCTAGATGAGAGGCAGAAAGTGGAGGAGCTGAATGGGAAGCTGGCGAGAGCTGCCGTAAGCGGCAGAGACTCAAGAGCCAGTTGCAGTTCACAGACAGTGGGAGCCTCTTTCTGCTCCTGCGGAGTTTGGGATGGAGCGTTTGCTGTGTGTTTGCTGAGTTTTGGGGAGTTCTGGCTGTCCCCCGGGGTGGTTGGAAAGCTAGTTGCAGACAATTTGACGGCAGTACTTTACACTGATGAGGAAGCAGCAGGGTTGCACTTCCTCCAGCCTGCTTGAAAGAAGAAGTCCAGGGGCTCAGCTCTTCTGAGCTGGGCGACCCTAAAAGGCTTAATAATAGCTCAAAGACTTTCCTCTGGCTACGCAGCTCAAGCATATACTAACTGCGTATTAGAGAACTAAATATTGTCCAGCGTTCTTGATCGATAGCAAAGCTGCTTGATTCACCTCTGTTATTGATCTTGTTTCCAAATTGAATGCTTCAAGCATCCGTAAGGGTCTCTCGTGATGCATGTGGTGGGGACGCTGAATACCGCTGGTTCTGCTGGCTCACTTTGGCAGATACGAGCTCCCATTTCATTAAGGAGTTTCTACGTTTACAAAAGATTGCTTTAGCTTTTTTGGGGGGGTTGCAACATTGCTTTGAATTTCCCAAAAATGTGGGGATGTTTTTGATGGTCACTTATTTTTCCTGACAGTGACTTCAGCTCAGCATGAACTCAGTAACTAGGCTGCTGTGTGCGACGCTTGAAAGGGTAAAGTCATGTTGGCAGTTTATGCTGAATTCTTTCTGAAATGGGGTATGTTTGAAGCAGTCTAACATTTGTATTTGTCATGCCAGCCCTGTATTTTGAAGGGATCCTGAAATTTATTATTGTATTCATTATTTTTTTTGCTGATATTAAAACCATCTACTAATTGCAGTCATCTTAAAACTGAAGGGACAATAAATAATTCAATGTTTGTGTAGTACAGTTCACCTTTGGTATAAGAACTGTATTGCAGCTAGCAAGGAGCACACACAAGCTTACGAAAAGGTTCCGCAAATTCAGTGATAGCTGTAAAAAAAAAAAAAAAGGAGTATTGATCTAAAATGTAATGAAGAAAGTGAGCAAACAGTAACTCAGTAACTGATGTATAGAGTGAAAGGCTTGTTGTTCTTTTGGTTCTCGAGGGAAAAACACGGAAAATGCACAAACTCCTGGTTGTAACTCTACATGCATTAAAAGGAATGTAAAGGAGTCAAATTAAAGGAAGGGAATGAGGGAGAAAAAGTTAGAGAATAGTGAAGTCCTCAGTTTCAGTCTTTAGTAAAGTATCAGAATAAATCCCTAGAGAAATTTTAAACATTTCTAAGGTAACGGGAAAGAAGCCATCTGGATTTACCAGGAGCATCCTCATGGGGGGCAGAAAATTGTTGGTTGATTCAATGGATGCTTTACAGCCCAACCTGAGTAAGGGAGCGCGTTAGTTATGGGATGCTGAGTAGGGATCTGTGTTCTGGATTAAACAGCAATACAGGGAGTTCATTAAGTGACTGGAATACATGCTAAGGAGCAGTCTGGTGGTGACTGGGGCTCTGCAGCAGCTGGTTCTGCCTCTGTGCCAACTGTTAGGGAGACAAAGAGAAGGTGCTTGAGATGGAGTGTTGTGTGTTTTTAAAGGCAGGAAAGGAACTTTGAAGAAATAGTCTGAAGCTTACTTAGTTTCTCCTGAAGGGAAAGGGCAGAGTACTTATTGCATGGAGAAAGCCAAATAGAGGGAGTCTGGGATTTCTGGATGTACCAGAAATTGAGTGCAGTTGTTGCAAAAAAGCCCCAATCCAGATCTTTAACGATGTAGAAGTGTCCTATACAGGTATTTTGTAATACTCCATATTAGCACTGTTTTGTATCCCACATTTTAAGTGGCATGCTGAGACAAACACTAAAACTACGATTTCATCCTTGCGGTCTGTGGAAACAGACTTCTTTTGTCTTCTGAAAGCGGCTTATAGAAGAATGGAACAATTTTCCACATGAGCTAAGTTATGAAGATGACTGTAATCAGTTGTCTTGCTTTTGATAGAGGAGATGAAGAAATTTACTGCCTTATCTTGGGCTGAGGCCCGATGTTAACAGGAAAGAATATTCTGGTTTGTAAAGAAGGTTTGGCACAGGAGCACATTGCTGGTTAAGGCAGCAGGAACACAAGCGATTGCAGTTGTCTTGAGAATAGGTTAGAGAAGCGTTACTGCTTTGGGTACAGCGAATCGTTCCCAGAGCAGTTTGGCAGGGTGGCTTCTTGAGGAGCCCTTCAGCCTCTGGGTTTGCATCTTTCATTTTCAACCAGCCCCGACGTTTGAAGCCATGTTAAGGGACAAGTGCTGAAAGGAGGGCAGGTCCGATGGCCAGTCTGTAATTAAATCTGTAATTAAATCCTGCTCACAAATGTCGCTGTCCGTCCCTAAGTTCTTCATGTATTTTTACCTGGAAGATGTCTCTTTTTAATGGTCTGATGACTTTACAAGTTTCAGGCTGGGTCTCTGCAATGAAGTCAGTGGGCAGTTTTCTCACCTGTTACCAGGAAAGGAGGATTGGTCTGAGTTTCCAAAGGAGATGTTCAGAATTTCTACTCCCCAAACTACCTGCATCAAGGGAAAAATACTGCTGTAGGAGCCTACAATATGTCAGAAGTGAGTATTTCTGAAAATTGAAATTATTTCCTTGCCTTAGAGTTTCTTCATTCAACAGGCACCCACGAGTCTTTGAGCTTTCTGAGCGCTGACACGTGATGTCTGTTGTTCACCTCTTCAAGAAAATATCTAGCTTCTGACAGCTTGGGTTTTTGTTTAGTTTGGTTTTTTAATTAGCACCAAATACCTTCCTTAAATAAGATAGGCTCTCAATCAGCTTTTGTTTTGATTTGATTTTGTGTTTTTTTTTTCTTACATGGCTGCATATGGACTATTCCATTTATGCTATGGGAGAATTTTAAGGAAAACAATGGTTGCAGAAATAAGAGGCCACGGGTGGTGTGATCTAGAGCAAATGCATGTCTGGAAGCCAGACTCGAGCAAGGAGAAAGCGAGTGCTTACTCTTCTGTTTCCCACAGCCTGCAACCTTGCAGAAATGTGTGAGAGAGGTGGGTCACCCCGTCCTCCTCCAGCCCTGCCACAGCCAGGGGAGTGTTGGCTTTATCTGCCAGTGGAATAACAAGCACTAATGGAAATAACAGCAGTTAGGATAAGATATACCCATAAAGGCAGGTTATGGTGATCAGCATTTCTTACCGAGATAAAGCTGAAATGAGGTTTTAATTACTGGGCATTGAACTCTATGAAATAAAGCACGTTTATGTACACAAGGGGAGCATACATTGCCCATATATCTAAGGGGGAAAGCCTACAAATGCCACAAAGGTGGGGGAACGAGACAGTGAGGTGTGGAAGGTATCTCCCCTTAGAAAGGCAAAACTGCCTGGTCTGCGGGTATGTCACTAGAATTTAGGAACTGGCTGTGATTCCAGGTGCCAGTAGTGCTTTTAATGCTTAAGCAAAGGGCAAACTGTGTAATGCCAGGGCTGATCCTGAAACACGACGCTCGGGCATGGACACTAGGACATCGCTTCCTCCCAGCTCCTCTTCCTTACGTAACTGCTGTCTGTCCCAGCGGTGGCTCCAGATGAGCTGATACCAACAGGAAATATTTGAGTAACTGGTGGCAGCTGTGCTAGGCAGAGAAAGAATAACGATTAGGTGTATTTAGAGTCCAGTTGTTGTAATATCCCAAACAAAGTTTGGGCACTGTCCCCCCATTTTACAGTTAGGGAAAAGAGCTGCAAGAAGGGAAACACAGCAGGATGCAAAAGGATAGAGGTGTTGAATTTTTCCCCCTGTATGTTTGGATCGAACCAACTGTGTTTGTACCTGGAAACCTACATCTGTGAGCTCTCTGCTTTAAGTAGATGGTGCTTTTTGAGGGCTCTCCTCTTTGAGGCAAACCCAAAGGCCCCAGAAGCACTCTGGTTGGCACAACAACAAAGTGTGTGGCCTTTTGGGGAGCTTTTCTTGTCTTCCTGGCAAAGAGGTAGGCCAAAGCAGAACCAGTACTGCAACAGGGGAGAGACTTTAGGGTCTTGATGTTTCCTGCTGTTTCACAGACATGGGTAAACTCAGCTTGAAGCTGCATTTATCCATATGCTAAAAGATGTATAGATGTGGTGCTTAGGGGTATGGTTTAGTGTTGGATTTGGCAGCACAGGGTTATCGGTTGGACTGTTTTTTTCCAACCGAAACGACTCTATGATTCTGTGCTGGTTTGTTTATTCCTTATATTTGTTTACTCATAATTTCAAAATATATGAATTCATCTCTTTTTCTTCCAAGTACTTAGGCAGATCCTATGTAACACAGTAATTCAAGTTAGTAGAGATGAGCTTGTGTTTAAGATGAGGTTTTCTGAAGTGTTTTTTCCCTGAAGTTACATGTTTAAAGAACTTTTTAACTGTGAAGGTTAAGATCTGATAGCTCTAGTTTTGCCTAGCGATTTAAAAGTGGTGTCTCTATTACTGCTGTGCTGTGATCTTTTAAATGCTTGTGGTATTGAGCTTTCTTAATAGTTAAACTTGTGGTTTCCTTTAATTCTTCGCTTTGGTTGTATGAAAATATCTGTATGTGATCTTTAGAGCTCTTCATTTTGGAAAAGGAGAAGTTGTCCTGTCTTTTTACTAGTCGGACCGTGCCATGTGGAGAGGCTTCCCTCGAGTCTGTGCCAGGCTCTAACCACAAGCACTGACCCTCAGCCTCCTGGTAGCAGTTCAGATGGGTTTACTTTTCTGCCAGATAACAGAAATCCTGTAAAACTCTAGGTCCTGCATAGCCCATTGGATTCGTGGACAGGCTTTTAATTTTGGGAGTGTTTTCCTAAGAGGAAGAAGACTTGGTTAAGCCAGTTGTTTGTGGTTTATGTACCACAAACTCAAGTCGTCTGTGTCACCCAGAACCCACGCATCAGTGGGAATGTAGGTGCCGCAGCAGGGCCTGGAGTGTAAAGTCCAGGAACAATACTAGGAAAGTGCTTGAGGCTGTGTGTGTATATATATATATTTATATATATATATATTTATATATATATATACATGCATTTTCAAGAAATGTGAAAAGTTTCTCTTCATCCAGTAAAAAAAATACATTATAACTCATCTGAAAGTACGTTAGGTCACTTTGCTCTCTGGTCCTCCTGTCTATTAATCCCAATACTGAGGCATTCACTTTCAGCTAATGTTCTTTTTTTCTGCACTGTACTTTAAAAAGAAAACCAAATTCTCTGGAACATCAGCCAAATACCCATGAAATATGGACCTTAAATGGGCTATTGTTTGTGCAGGAAGGCTTGGTATAGCTATATGCCAGGCTGTATTTATTACACTGAGTCAAATAATCACTTTGAGGGAAAATGGGCCATGAGACTTTAAGTTTTGATGAATCAACCCAATATTCCATAGCTCCTGTTAAAGACACATAAAAAGGCTATTACAATGAACACTGGAATGTTAAATGTAATAAATAATTTAAATCCTAGTAAACTATAAACATATGCTTTTTATTATTAATTTATGTAGAGGAATATACACTGAAGGAAATGCAAATAAATAATTTTTTCCCTGTTGTGTATACAAACTTTGGTAGTGTCATTCCAGACAGGCCAGCTTTCCAAAAAGCAATTAAACACAATTGGCTTCCGAAGAATCAAATCATAAGAAAAAACAAATACCTCCAACAAATTCAATAACTCCAACAGGAAATTCTCAGCTCAGCAGGGTTCCTTTCATAATACTATTTCATAATTCTATGTGAGCATAGTCTTCTGCATCATAATATCATAAAATATAACATACAAAATTCAATATATTTGAGAATTAATTATTATACATAGAAATCCCAGTATTAATCTACTAATCTGGTAAACAGAGGACAGAATTAGTGAAGCCAAATATGCAATCTTTCCCCACTCATTATTCAGCTCCACCTTGAGTCCAGATATGTCTCTGGAATTTGAGAAAAGGTTTTAATTTTGAGCTGGGAACTCAGCAGCTGAGCCTTGTAGCCTCCTAATTACAGTCTTGGACATCTGGTAGGCTTGGTAGGTAGGTCAATATGATCTGGATTTTAGGTCACCCCCTTCCTGAGGTATTCAGCTTGATTGCCAGTTTGGTAAAAGTGCCTTTTTAAGTATAGAATTTTTGTAAAGCATCTTTGCTTCATCAGTGAGTGACTGCCCCAAACCCAGCCTGTTGCAACGGAGGCTGTTTTAATGACCATTCTGTCTCTGGGTTTCCTAGAAGCCCTCATGCTGTTTTCTGTAGTCCACTATCTATTTCCTCCTCTGAAAAAGCAATACTTTTTCCCAGTTCTCTGAACGCTTATGCTAGTCCTGTTCATTCTCCATACCTCTTTAACTCACTTCTGACGAGGTGTGTTTTGATGCAGATAAATGCAGTCTCATGATCCCATGTGTTCATCTAATCCTGTATTTCATCCATCTTTCATTCTGGGTCCTTAAGCTCAAACATATTTGAAAATCTGAAGTGACTTTTGCAGCAGTACAAGCGATCCAGTCTTTGGCTGTAAATCTGATCACTTTCTTGACTTTAATACTCTGTCTTATGGGAAGAGTTAGAAATAGCCCAGTCAGATCCAATAAGGATATTTAATTAGAAAAGCCTACGTGTGGGCTTCCTGACAGAGAGGTCAGGAGACTTTAGCCTTAGTGATACTGAGAGGTCAAGCCTGCTCCCACATATAATTCTTACTAAGAAAAATACATTCTCAGACTATTTAGGTCATTGTGCTTTAAGCTGAAATACCAAAGGCTTCAGTGATCTGGTAGCGAAACAATGCACAGAAGCAGTCTGACTAGAGCCATGCCTTTCTCCCTCCTGCTGGAAATAGCTATATTTTATTATTAAAGTGAAGCATTTTTTGAAACATCCTTGTGAACACACACACACAGACGAACCAAGGTAATGCAAATTAAGCTATTTAATCTGGACTTTTTGAAAGACAAGCCATCAGAACCTTTCTGCATAAGGAGGTGAGTTCTGTTGTGTTTAAAGGCTTGAATTTCTAACCTACAGCATTTTGAGTGATTCTTTTGCACAGGAGATATTAGGCAATAGAAAAAAAAGAAGTAAAGTATTAGAAAGATTTTACCATCTAGAGCTGGAAAGAAAACAACTAACTAAATGATAATGCTGGAACGTTAATTGTTTTCATAAGTACTTGACACATACAGCTGGAATATCATGGTTGTTTTCCTGCTATTGCTGGTGCCGACATCATATAACTCTCTTGGCTAAATTTATTGACCTAGTCTTCCAGCATAGCAGCATCACAGCCGATGATCTGTATTATATGAAAGGCTCATATTCTCTCTAACTTGCTCCAGCTACAGTACACAGCAGTGGCTTATATAGTAGTAATTATAGATTTATGGACCATTGCTCCTCCCCATGTGAAGCTAAAAAAATAAATATGATCACAAAGGCAGAGATCCTCCACATGGTTCTCATTTGGGCTTTGAAACATAGACACCCGCCTAGCAGGGATTTATATCAGTTTCAGGTGGTGAGAGAATTTGGTTAATAGGAAGTGTGATAGTCAGTTCTTTCAACTTCTTCTATGTCCATGACATTTTTCTGGCCCAGATCTGAGAGGTCACTAATTCCTACCACTGCACATGTGATTCCTCTCACATGGCCTTTGGTCACGATGATGTGAGCTCCTTCTTCTAGTTTCCCAGCTGCCCAAGGAAGACCCTTCAGTTCCAGCTGTGACTAAAGTTCATTGAACTTCAGCTGAGAGCTGATATGCCATCAAAGAGAATTAAGACACTTTTGCATCACAATTCCTGCCAAATCTACTCATGCTTTAGGAGGCTGACTGTATGATTGTGTGTGGAAATGCCACGTTTCACAGCACACGGTTTGACTCACTACAAAAGCTGCTATTTTGTTGTTTTAAGGAGACCTTTTCCTTCCTGTTGTTATTCTTTATGTATTCTCCTATCACCCTACAAGAGGCAACGTCTCAGTAGTTTATCTTGGCTGCTTTCTATGCAATCACTCCATAGAGAGGCTAGACAGCAAAGTCAATGACACATCTAGATAGTATCTCGTAGGCTACCGTATCAAAGTCAGCCAGGACTGGATATTTTTAAACCTTACAGCTGTTTTTCAGAGCTGACTAAGGAACTCTGTAAGTCAGATCCCACTAACCTATAGGGAATTTCGATGCCCGGTTCCCATTATGGCTTTGGAAACTCCACCCAACATCTGTGCAATGTTCAGTGCTCGTTTAGGACTCTTGGCCCTTCCATAATGAGCGGATGTCCACGTTGAAAAGCACCGTTGCAATTGGCAGCAGTACATGGTTTATGAAGGGAGAATTTAGCCTTTTTGCTTATCTTCCCTGATGAAGGTTGAGACTTTTAGCAAGACAGACCAAATAAAGTCAACTACATTTGGGTTGGTTTTTTTTTTTTTTTTTTGAATGGGGGGGGGGTGTT
>VZRU01015947.1:763687-780915 GCA_013398155.1 Pedionomus torquatus | reverse complement strand
GGGGGGAGAGGGGAAATAGAATAATAAACCCAATAAATTACCAACATCAGAAAGGTTACAATTTTTATTTCAAGTCTCTCATAAAAAGAATTATATTTAGACCATCATACTTGCTCAACTATGCCAATTTTAAATAATAGAAGGATAACTTTCCAGTGAAAAGTCTTTTGTTTAAAAGTGTTTTGTTTAGGTATCTAGGTAAGGCAGGGATTTATTCTGGCTCTGAAGATCTTTCTTAGTACTTGTCTCAAAAGACACAGTAAATACAAGTTTGAATTAATGGTTGACCTGTGGAGGGAAAAGTCAAATGTGAAGGGCTGGATGCTGACTATCTTACTCTGTAACAAAACTGAAATACAAATAGGCAAAACCAACATCATTACATTCGGCAGCCCAGCGCAGCCTAAAGTGCAGAAAAACTCCAAATGGGTGGGTTTTTATTCAAAATCCCAACTCTCAGCAGGGGTAAGGTGTATGGCAGTTATAGAAGTCAGATCCTATCACACAGGGGTGGTGACTAACAGCACGTTGTTCAGAAATAATAGGAGTGTTTCCAGCAGCCAGAGGAAGGATGGACCTCACCCTGTCTCTCCCTGACCAGGGAAGGACTCTGTGGAGGATAAAGCATCCAGAAAGGAGGCTCACTTCCCAAAATGTGCTGAAGAGAGCACTATGCCACCTCCCTGTTTGGTACAAATTCACAAAGTTATTTAGGCACCTAAATTGGTGCCTTAGGAGCTAAGCATATTGCTACATCCATTGTCCTATCCTCAATCCTTGTAGATAAATACTGCATAATATCTCAACATGAAATAAGACTTTCAAGACATGCCAGAGTTGTGGTTGACAATCTGGTTTCTCTAATTGTAATATTCTTTTTTTATATATTTTTTGCTACAGCCTCCTGGGTTGTCAGTACTTGTGCTGTGAGATGAAGGCTGAACCCCTTGGATATCATGGCACAAAGGGTGCATGCTCATTTGTGGGAACCATCGGGGGTGAGCACTCTCAGGAGACAGGCTCCTATGGAGCCAGTTAAAAAATCAGCCTGACATTACTTCTGATCCAGCCTATGCAGTCAAACATAAGAGTCACAAGCCTTGACTGCTTTCAAGGGCAGCAAAGAGCTGACAGACAGAGGGAGAAGTCAAACTCTGACAGACAGTGTTCTCTTCAGATTGCTTGCATGGCACTTTGCACTCCTCTCAGTCCTGGTAATAAACACCCAAACAAGAGCTGAAGCTCTTAAATTTGGCAGTGATCTTTCTAGCAAGAGCCTAGAAAAGGCCTGCCTTTCAGCTGAAGTCAGAAATGCCAGCAGAGGCAGAGGGTGCAAGCTGCCCTGATTTACACCAGTTGCACTCAGAGCAGTGACAGTGTTTATGAGGGAAGGAACTATTCCTTTGCCAAGATGCCACGAACACTCCAAAAGGAGTACTTTCTGTAGAAGCCATTTTCCACCAAAAAAAAAAAATATAATCCCACAACTCTCCACCTTGGAATCCAGTTTCAGATTTACACCCTTTTTTCCATCTTTTTAGAACATTTTAGCATGACAAAATTAGACCTCTTGGCCTATGCTTAGCTTTTAGTAAGGCCGTTGTGTGACAGACTGGAGATCAATAAAGCCTTGTGGAAGGCCTAGAAAGCTAAACTTGATTCCCTGGCATCAGGTGCATGGGAACTGCCCAGACAAAAATAACTTACTACTTTAATCTACAACTTTTTATTTTGGGTGAAGTATTCTTATTTCTCTCCCTCACACACAGTTCACCATGGCTGATCAGGCTGGATCTGGTGGAGTATCCCACGTTTTCCTTTGCACAAGTCTGTCAGTCACCCATGGCTAGTGCCAGTAGTTCACCTCCTTTGATTACTGTCCCTCTACTGTGGTGAGACCCCACCTGCATCCAGCTCTGGAGCCCTCAGCATAGGAAAGTTATGGACCTATTGGAGCGTGTCCAGATGAGGGCCACAAAAATGATGGGGCACCTCTGCTATGAGGACAGACTGGGAGAGTTGGGGTTTGTTCAGCCTGGAGAAGAGTAGATGCTGGCAAGACCTTATTGAAGTCCTTCAGTACTTAAAGAGGGTTTGCAAAAGAGACAGAGAAAAACCTTTTAGCAGGAGCTGTTGTGATACAACAGGGGCAATGGATTTAATGTAGAAGAGGGTACATTTAGACTAGATATAAGGAAGAAATTATTTACACTGAGAGTGGTTAAACACTGGCCCAGGTTGCCTAGGGAGGTGGTAGATACCCTGTCCCTGGAAACATTCAAGTACAAATTAGACAGGGCTCAGATCAACCTCATCTAGTGGAAGATGTCCCTTCCAACCCAAACTATCCTATGATTCTATGGTCTAGTGGGAGGTGTCTCTGCCCATGGCAGAGGGGTTGGAACTAAATGATCTTTATGGCCCCTTACAACCCAAACTGTTCTATGATTCTATGACTCTAGGCTTCTCAGTTTCCCTGAAAACAGTGGTTCTTTTGCCAGTATAGTGATGTTTGAATAAATCCACATTCCTCAACTGATATTTGTTTTGTCAGTTTGCCCTTGAGTCAACAGGAAATGCTGTCCTGGAAGAGTCCTGCTCTATATCTGCAGCCGCTCCTTGGCCTGCTGAGGCTTAACTTTCCAGCACATAGCCTCCCTCCTGCCCCCACTTCAGCCTCCCCTTTGCAGCTGTTTCTTCTGTTCTCTTTAACCCCTAATTATTTATCTCCACTATATCCTATTTTTTCCACTGTCCATATTCATTTTGCGCAACTCTTCCCCTCTATGTTAAAGTTGGGCCTCCGATGCAAATCCAACAACTGGGGTGCATTTTAAAGTCCCAGCAAGGGCAACCCCTCTTCTGTCCAGGTGACTGGCACTCAGCAAGGAATCCAGTCCCTGCACATTTCGACTTCTGTGCTGTGATGCTGCCCTTAACTGCAACAAAACTAACAGAGATTTTTTACCCACTGTGCTTTGCAATTGTACTGTTACTTGTTGTTGCCTTGCTGCTGTGGGGAACTTGGAGCTATTCCACTTTCATTTTTCATGAAATTTACTTTACAGTTTATGATGACTTTGAATAGAAAAAAGTAAGGAGTGAGTAAATAGGTCTGTGAAGAAAAGTGTGATGAGATTAAAAAAAAAACCTGCATCACAGCTGTGATCAAAGAAAAGTCTTTTTTGCCTAATACATTGGAGACATTGTTTTAGAACAATTAATCCAAGTGAAATTCTGACTGCTTGTACTGCAGCCAGATCAGGAAGGCTTCTTGCAACTGGCCAAGAAAGTGTCTGGGCCTGGAAGCAGCCTGAAGTTCTGTTTTGTGTACTTTGAAAGAAAATAGGGGGTCAAACAGTGCTAAGGTCTTCTGTAACTGAAACCCACAACAAAGATCTCTCTGAATCAAAGTCTTTCCTGATGCGAGAAGTGGACAGGTAAGCGCAGAACAAATGTGCTGGTGCTACAAGGCCACTGAGCCCCAGCCTTAACAAGGGGGTACGATGCAGGGCTGAGCCTGGCCCATAGTTAGCACAACTCCAAACCCCCATTGCTCTGTAGTCTGCAGGGCAGACAGAACCAGGGTGAGAGGTAAAAACAACATATATCAGATCACAATGTTTGATAACTAACTTGAGTGTTTGCTTTTTGCAACAGGAAGGACCAGACATATGCAGGGGCAATGAAAGGGGGACAGAAATCCACATGCAGGGAATGAGTGGGGGACTCCTTCACAGCATCAGCCAGTGGCATTAAAGAGGAGGAGGAACAGAGCTAGGGTTAAGCTTGATGGTCAGCTGAACACAGCCATGCCCAGCAGGACAGAGGCTCCCTCTGTCAGTGCAAATCTCCCTCTGAGGGTATGCATCACACAGCAAAGCCAGAGACTCAACCTATCACTACAATTACGCAGGGAGATAAATAGACTTGGGGAGCGGTGTCCAAAGTGCAACGCTCACACCATTGCAACCAACTGGGAACTAAGCCAGGCCAACCAAAGCAGCAGCAAAAGTTCCTTAGCTGCCCTCTGAGATGAGAACTTCAAGTGTATGTCTACCAATGCACAAGGAGCAAACAGGAGAAACTAGAGTTCCACACCCAATAAGAAACCTATGATATCACATGAATAACTACAACATAGTGAGAAAACTCACATCGGGGATTGTGACTGATGGCTATAGACTGTTTTGTAAAGAAAGATGGGGAAGAAGAGGAGGAGGAGTGCTGCTCTATGTTAAGGAGAACATTGAATTTATAGAAGTCAGCTTGGCAATTATGGAAGGGCTACTGGGTGTCTCTGGGTCAAGATCAGAGAGATTGTCTCCAAGGGGGAACTTCCAGTAGGCATCTACTATTGACATCCAACCCAGGATGTTAAGTGCAATGAAGAAATATTTGGATCACTTAAGCAAGCTTTGAGTCAAAAGAACCTGATTCTTATGGGTGGCTTCAATTATCCACACACTGGTGGAAGAACAATGCAGCAGCTTACATGTCTTACATCAAGTTTCTGGAATGCGTAGAGGACTGTTTCCTCATATAAATGTTAGATGTGTCAACCAGGAATGACACTCTGCTGGACTTGCTACTCACGAACCAAGAAAACCTGCTTTGTGGTATCTTGGTTAGTGACAGCTTTGCAGTTATCACAATACTATGGAGTCTGGGATCCTACTGAGCATGCTGAAGGTTAGTACTAAGACAAAGTTTTTAGATCTTAGAAGAGCAAACTTCAGCTTGCTCAGATATCAGTTGGGAAGGATTCCATGTGAAGCTTCCATGGAACATAAAAGAGATGATGAGTGCTGGGAGTTTTTCAAGAATACTCTCCTGGCAGCACAGAAACAGTTCATCTCCTTTAAAGGTAAGGGAAGTAGGCAGAGAAAGAGACCCTCTTGATTTAACTGCAAATGCATGAGTCTGCTCAGAACAAAAGAGCAGCACATCAGAGATGGAAAACTGGATGAATACCCATTGAAAACTACAAGGGCATTGCCAGGGCATGAAGAGATGCAGATAGAAAAGCAAAAGCTCAGCTTGATTTGAAATCGGCCAGAGATGTCAAAAACTATAAGAAAGGGTTCTTTAGGCACATAACAAGTAGAAACAGAAGGGAGGCAACAGGAACTTGACCCTAATTGTCAATGGGCCCTTATATTATCCACCCAAAGGTGTAAAAAGAGCTGGCTGATATCATTGCAGGGCTACTCTCAACGGTCTTTGAGAAGCTGTGGAGATTGGGGGACATCCCAGAAGAATGGAAGTAGGTTAATGTCACTCTCATCTAAGGAGGTCTTAAAGGAAGATCCAGGAAATTATAGGCCCATCAGCCTTATTTCAGTATCTGAGAAAGTTATGGAATGAATCCACATGGGGGCTTTCACAAGTCAAAAAATGCACGTGATAGGGAAAAGCTAGAACAGATTCACCAAGGGCAAATCATGCTTGATAAACCTGATCACCTTCTATGACAAAGTAACCTGTTCAGTTCATGTGGGGTGAGCTGTGGACATTGCCTTCCTGGGTTTTTCTAGGGCTTCAGTATGGTTCCCCACAGTCTTCTCCTAGAGAAACTTATGTGTTACGGTCTAGACAAATGATCCGTGCAGTGGGTGGGGAAAACTGGTTGACAGGCTGCACACAGAGGGTGGTGGTAAATAGCTCCTTTTCAAACTGGCAAAGAAGACCAAAAAAGGGCCTCACATTGTTTAAGATCTCCATAAGTGAGATCTGGATGATGGGATCAAGCATACCCTGATGAAGTTTGTTCATGATACCAAACTGAGTGAGAAAGTAGATACTCTGAAGAGAGAGCCATCCTGCAGGAAGACTTGAACGAGTGGGCTGACAAGAACCTTATGAAACTCAACAAAGATAAGTGTAAGGTCTTGCACCTGGGAAAACATAATAAGAACTGCAGCACATGCTGGGATCTACGCAGTGGGGGAGCCGCTCTGTGGAAAGGGACCTGGGGGTCCTAGTGGACAAGTAACTCAGAATGAGTGAAAAGGATGCTGCTGCAGCCAAGAAAGCCAACAGGATGCTGGGTTGTGTCAACAAGGACATCACCTGCAGAAATACAGAAGTCATTATCTCACTGTGCTCTGATTATCAGGTCACATCTGGAATACTGTGTTCAGTTTTGGTCCCTGCTAGGAATAAAAGATGTGGACAGTCTGAAGAGGGCCCAGAGAAGGGCCACCAAAATGATCAAAGAACTAGGAAGCCTGCAATCTGAGGAAAGGTTGACAAAACTGTACTTGTTCAGCCTTGAGATAAGAAGGCTCGGGAGGGACGTTATCATCATGCTCCAGTATTTAAGGGGTGGCTACAAAGAAGCTGGAGACTCCCTTTTTACAAGGAGTCACATGGAAAAACGAGGGGTAAAAGTTAAAAGTTACTCCTGAGGAGATTCTGACTGGACATAAGAAGAAAATTTTTCACAATGAGAACAACCAGCCATTGGAATATTCTCCCCAGGGTAGTGGTGGATTCCCAAGTATCAGACTCTTGAAAGATTCAGCTGGACGGCATGCCAGGCCATCTTGTCTAGACCATGATTTTGCCAAGAAAGGGTTAGACTAGATGACCCTTGATGTCTCTTCCAACCTGGTATTCTATGATTCATAAACAATTAGCTATTTCCAAGCCTCCCTTCAAGTGCAATGCGTGACTGGAGAGTGTATTTCCTGCCACTTGTGAGTATCTTTTAAATAATAGCCCAAGGCACAGTATTTTCAGCTAATTCTGTGCAGGAACGGTATGTTAGTCTCAGTTAGGAAAAAGTACATTTTTTATATGCACACATGCACACAATATCTTCTCACCCTACTAAGATACTGTGTAAATTGGTCCCTGTGAGTGATTAAGTCTTTACTCCACTTTTTGATGCACGACTAACAGCTCAGTAACACTTCACAGGCTTTCTCTCGTGCATCATTATCTGTGTATCTTTTTCAATGAGAGAGCATCAAATTTATGCTTATGTATTTGTTTTGCCCAAGTGGTTTCAGACTTCACTGGGCATTATTTTTTCGGCTATAAATCTGAACATGTAGCATTAGTGGCATGTGAGGGATGCCACTTTTTATTACAGCTTTGGGAAAATCTCTGCAGCCAGACAGCAAATATGATGAGTAGAGAAATAACTTGCAGCCACTGAGAGCTGCATAAAGACCTCTGACACAGACTACCATTGGTAGCTAGAGGGAAACTTTTAAAACAACTTAGCAGCCGCAGGTTTCTCAGTAATAGAATCATAGAATACTTAGGGTTGGAAGGGACCTTTAAAGGTCATCTAGTCCACCCCCCCTGCAATCAGTAGGGTCAACTTCAGATAGATCAGGGTGCTTCAGAGCCCCATCCAGTCTGACCTTGAATGTCTTTCTTCCAGACAGCACCATTCTACTTGCTTAGGGCTACAGAAATTGCAGGACATGTAAAGATCCATGGATCCACAGCGTGATCCCAATGAAGGGTCTGGGAATCTCTGCACCAGTGCTGGGATGAGCTGACAAAAGTTTTGGAGCCAGGTATCCCTCCACACACACCCCACACTTTGCAGGGGCCTTCTTGTGAACAACTTTATTAACTGAAATGTCCTCTGCGTAGAAGCATTAAGTGACATAAAAATCATTTACAGAGTCCTGACCAAAGGCTGTGACAGATGAGGTTGTTGGCAGTCTCAGAAAAACATGTATCATCTCATTTATTAATGGCCAAAACTGTCAAGAGAGTTTAAAACTTTCCAGATTCTCGTCCAGTAGCTGGTGAGTCAGACAGTCTTCAGATGGAGAGCTGAATTTTTCTTTCATTTTTCTTCTCTGCTTAAGGAACCCAAACATCTGAAGCCCTAAAAAGCCTCAGGCTACCATTCAGGGGTCCTTTGGGATTAAAGGTTGTTTCTCAATGAAGAAAAATAAGGTGTTGATAGAACCAACTGCTGCAGAAAGAGAAAAAAAGAGGAAGACTATGTCAGTATATTCCCTCTTGCATAAACTCCTGGCTCTTTGAGGAGATTTTTGTTGTAAAGGCTCCAGTCACAATTCCACTGTGAAAGTCGAGGCAGAAATTTTCAGTCTGTTGAACAGTACTTTGAAATAGAAGATATTTTCTCTCTTTGTTTCCAAAGAACATCAAACACAATACAAATTACAAGTTCCACTTTTTCCCTTAACTGACTGAAAAGAAAGATACCTTTGTAGAAAACAGGAGTTCTTGAATTATTTCATTTTGTAAGTTGTTCATGGGTTCTAATTTTTCATCATCCTGTAAGAAATCAGAGACGATCTGGGGCCACGTGTTTCACTGCTACTATAAATGTCTGGATGACTTCAATCTTTTCCAGTCTTCATCTACAGAGTATTCTGAAAAATTTTATCCTCACAAGAATATTTCTGTTGCCTCTTCCTGTGTTCACCAATATTGTTTATTATTCCTCAGAACTAATAATTTTGTTCACCAATATTGTTTATTGTTCCTCAGAACTAATAATTTTGAAAGAGTGGATGATGTGAAGTGATGGTGATAATTGAGGGCCAGGAAACAGAGGGGCAATTACCTGTTTTACACAAAATTTGTATCAGTGCAAATGGTCTCTTACTGGCATGGGGTGAGGTGGGACAAAGGGAAATATAGCACCTTCAGCACCACTTTGTACTATTACAGATGAAGGACCAGCAGGATCTGGTCCCAGTCCCCTAGGAAACACCCAGGAGAGGAGGATGTGTGAGAAGAGAAGGAAAGATGCTTTCCTTCACTTGCAGCCCCTGAAGTCTACAAAGTTTAAGGGTTGTGAGACAGGTGGGAAGTTGACACTTTTCTCCCTATCAGTGGTGTGAAAATAAAAAATCTGCTGGCCAACTACTTTTTTTTTCTGAGATCAGATCTAAGGAAGACATTACAGATTGGAGCTGGCTGGGACCAGCTGTCTCCTGCACGGGGCAGCCCCGGGTGCTCCACATACAGGCTGCCTGGCAGCCCCACTGCCAGCAACTGGGCATGGCCAAACCCCCCCACGCACACACTCAGAGATGGAGATTGGTCCCAGCTTTATTTAATTCACTAAAACAGGTGTAGCCACTGTCGATAATGGAAAGAGGGTAATAACTCCACAAAATGTCTCCATTTTCTAAGATTTTTTAATAACATCGTCCCTTTTTCCCCGTAAATTATAAAATATTTGGAGTAAGTTTTCCTGGAGCCTTTTAAAAGGAATGACTACCTGCAGGCATTGACAGAGGACTTTTTCCTCTGCAGGTGAGGCAGAGCAGCCCAGGGCATGCCCTAAGGGTTTTGCACCCCATGGGTCAGATGTTTCATGGACTGAAAGTCTACTGACTGATCACCATCCATTAAGGGATGCCTATGAGACATCCCAATATAGCCAGAGGAATCCCACACTGGGATCCTGAAATGTCAGTGTGAGCAGGGGACTTCCCAATTTGGATTGGCTCCCTCCTGGGATGAACCATCAGAGTGAAATCCTAACACTCCCATCTTGCTGTAAGAGCTGTCCATGTCAGTCAACGTGTTACCTATCATTATTACTGTCTACTTCCTTCATATGTCCTGAAGACAGTGATTTGAATACGTTTTGAATAAAACGTGAAGTGACAGGTTTATTAGGGTTTGGTTTTCTCTTCTTTTTTCTTTCATATGAGGAGTTACTTTTCCTGAGCCATGTTCACATCTGTGTCTAAGTGTCTGTGTCTAAGACAGAGAATGAACTAAGAAAATGACAAGACATTAAAGCAAATGTGGCCAAAAGATCCATTTCCAACCCAACTTTTCTCTTGAAGATCAGTTTCCATGTCACAACCACTTTTCAGTTTTGAGGCCTTTTCTTCAGAAGGCCCTTTCTTGAGATTTCTGATTGCCTGACTGCTCTAGAGCTTATCAACATCAGGCAGTTCTGAATGCATGAAATGTCAAGGAGGTCTTGTTTTGTTTAGTGAAATGTCTATCTCTGACTGTTTTTCTCTGTAGTCCCTTTTGCAGGAAACCCAGTTCCACATTGTTTGCACAAGCACAGTAGCCTGTCCCACTCTCTGAGCAGCCCCACTGACCTCCCAGAGCCTGAAGACATTCCTTGACGCAAGCATCCCAAACACTCTCTCCTCCTCTAAGGATTCCTGGCTTGAGGCATTTGGCTCAATCACAGCTGTTAATCTTTCTTGGAAATTCAACCACAGTTTCATAATTCCAAGGCATGTGTTCATTTTTTCTTTCTTGTTGAGATGAGAAAACATGGGTTCCTGGTCTGCTGTGATGGAAATTCCACCATGACTATGGCCATATGATCTTTTTGCTCCCTAACCCAGAAAATGCAGATACTGAAGACTACCTGTGCTTTGTGGGCTTCTCACATGATAAACACAGATTTATTCTCAATTATGTTCAGTGCCTGTATCCATGACAAAATTATCATTCTTACCAAAGTTAAATCTGTATTTTTGAAAGAAGGTGTTTTGTTTCTAAGTGTTATTAATTCCAGTGTGACTAACATAACCTGGAAACCTGGAAGCTGAACTTTCCCTTTACTCCAATTTTTTACACAGCCAAGTTGGAGAAATTTTTACTGAGAGACATCTACTTCTGAATGTTTCTCCTTGTCATCACACCACTTGTGTTGATTACTGTTCCCAGTTACCTGTAGTAACAGACGAGACATCAGTAATCCTTCCCTGGATGTAATATATTTCAAAATCTTGTGCTACTGTCAGATGTATTTAATACATTGATAAATAGTGCTCAGACTGTCGGTGCTTAGAGTTTTGGAACTGAATAATAATTACCCTTTTGAGACTGAAGACAAAATGATCACCCCTCCCTACTAAAGGCTGAAGTCTTTTAGGGCAGACTCACATTTTACCTTAACACATTCCATTTGTTATTTCTGGCTGGAATCAAGTGATTAATAATGCACGATCCTACATGAGTTGTAGGCACTTTAGATGTATATAGGAGGCTGAAAATCATGTTGGAAATGGGATGTTTTTGAAAACTTCCTTTAATGAAAAGCCTACTGTCCTTAACACTCGTCTCACCATGCAACCTTGGTTACAGCACCTTGTGCAAGACACTACCAGACTTAGCAGGAAAATTAAATGGGATTTGTGAGTGGCTGCAGTGGATAAACTGACCTGTTTACAAATACTCCTTTACAAAAGTCGTTCCATTTCTCAAATCCTTGTGAGCAATTCCAGTGATGATTTCCCTGTTGCACTATTTTATTTTTTTTTTTCTGGGGGAACTTGCTGAGGATAGTTTTCCTTATTTTCCCCATTTTCTTGGTTTACGTGTCTTACCACCTTCAGTGGTACCACTGGTTTCTGGAATGGTTGTCTGCATTTCAGGCACAATGAGAAATCACTCTGAGAGACAATACCAATGGAATAAATTATCTTACTAAATTCAGACATCATAATCTGACATCTGACATAGGTCAGTCTTAGCTCCTGGAATTTTAGGTTGAGAAAATGTAGACATTTCATCTGAGTATTTTAGGTGTACCTCGTCTCCTGGCCTTTTCTTATCTCAAAGGTTGGTGAAATTTAAATTACTTGGAATAACCTTGCAAGCAGGTAGGGATGCTGAGCAGGTTAGATCACCAGGTTTTACCAGCAAAACTACAGAAAAAATCATCAGAGGGCAGCACAAGATGTAGGCCTAGGGTACATATCTTCTTTTAGGAAGATGGGCCAATGCTTCAGTACACCATAGTAATGTACTCCTGCTGAGCTGCATTTCAATTCCAGTGGCAATCAGAGGAGTACATAAGCAATCTGTACTCTTGATGTTATCTTGATGAGAAATATGAAACAAGTGTCTACAGGAACCAGAGTTTGAACTTGGATACCTTTCAGTTTCGTATCTTAATTATAGAATAATCTTTATGTTCCAGGCTGCGCTTAAGACAAGCACACTTTCACAAGGTCTGTCTGCCATCTTTGCTGTCTGTGCATTTCTACCCACCCTGCTTGCATTAGAGATTTTTGTAGAATCTCTGTTCAGCTGGCATTTTTTCACCTCTTTCAATGTACATGCAGAGGATCTGCTTTTGTGGAGATTCATGAGTGCTGGGACCCACCTGCCTGAAGGCTGTTATTGGAGTCAGGCCAAGCTATGTCTGCTAACACGGTTCAAAGTTCATGTTCATTTTGCAGAACTATAATTAGCAGAACAGGTTTAGACAGGAAATTGCTCCCTCTAGACCCAATTTCAAGGCAATTAGGGTTGTGCTCTTTCTCTGTGGTGTTTTGAGCTAGACCCTGTTTATCCCATAGTAATAATCACAATTGAAGTACCGCATTGTTGTGGCTTGGCTTGGTGTGACAGAAGAAATAACCTCAGCATCAGACCAGGGGGAGCTTGTGGTGAAGATGGAGCTGAAGTTCCTCAGCAGATTTTGAGTGTGTTTTTATTTTCCAAAGACACTGGTATGTCTATGTACTTCAAGTTGGAATTACTTGCACAGGGTAGAAAATCATTACTCAGTTTCAGAGATGTTTCCATCTTGGGTATATTACCACCCAGTACTGCTCCGTAGGATTTTGGCTTTAAGATGACCATATGTATTATAAGCACTGATTTTGTAAATGAAATATTTTATCCCCATTATCAGACCCCAGAGGGCTGCGACATCTGAAGTTCAGGAGCAGCACATCAATGGCACGGCAGAATTTGTCCTTGCACAGGGGACATATGTTGTTTACGTCATGCAATAATGCTATTTTGAAGCACTCTTTGATGTAGGGTTTCTGCTCTGGCCTTTTGCAAAGGTTGGTATTTTCCCAGAAGGTTTTCATACTACAAGGCAAACCGTGACTTCCTGGGGCTCTGCTGAAGGTATTTAGGGTAGAATTAAGGTCATCTAAAACAGTTACATTATGTATCTGTTATGAAGTGTTCCAAATAGTGAACTAGACCCTCTTTGGTCAATCCCAGTGGAAAATTGTTCTCATAATAAGATAGGTGTTTAGAACAATTTGGCTCAATTCCCCATCCCTGTCTTCTTCCATTGATTCTGGAATGTGCCTATGATTATCTTAGCTTGGACATCTGAACATTTTTGTGCTCAAACTGATGAACTCAGCCTCTCTTGCTCTCCATCTTGCTCTTAGTATTTAGCAAGAGGTGTAGGATTAGACTAACTGGCAATTAATAAGAATAAAACTGGAAGGAGAATGATGTCATTAGAAGACCCATGATTTTTTGTTTTCTTCAAAAGCCAGCTTTTTGGGGTCATGTGATTTTGCAAGGATTTGGCTGTTCTTTTTAAGAAAAAGTATACTTCTATATCCTCATGATTTGGTTGAAAAGACAAATTTCTTTGTGTAAAAATGTGGAAGGCAAATGAAAACAGCCCTAAATTCTGAGTGTGGAGCAATATTAATGTTGGCCTTGTCCTGTAGTTTGTGAATCAGTAGTGGAACTGGGATTACTGGTGAAGAACTATCAGAGAAAGAACCTGTTTACTGTGTCATGTTCATCTTCTATGCTGTGCCTGAGATACTGTGTTATTAAAAAGCAGCACCTGGAGCCTGGCCAACAATACAGATTNCTAGAATTTTTTTTTTTTTTTTTTTTTTTTTCTGAGTATGTATGATATTTAGCTGAGAGAAATTTTATTCCCGGTTCCTGAGGAAATTATTGAGATTAATAAATAAAAGTAATACGAGTTTTGAGATCCTAGCTAGGATTTTATAGTGGAAATCCATATTCAGCACACAGTAAAGAAGAAAAAAAATATGGAAAATCTCTTCTAGAACAGCATGTCCATGGCATTACAACAAATATAATTAGTCACAGATGAGCAACTTGCTGAAATAAATTCAAACTTAAGAACAATAAAACCTCTCCATCCTATCCCCATAAACAATGACACAGAACCAGAAATAAAAGGAGCACACAGAAAGTTTGGCCTTAACTGGTCTCATCATGAGAAAAAAATGTTAAAATACAAGGCTGATTAGATCCTTTCAAGGTTTCAGTCTATGATGGACTTCTCATCCCATGACTGACCTTGTACTTTTGCTATATTTCTGAGCCCTTTCTTTTGGAAGACAAGTTCTGCTTTAGTCCCAGTAAACCCTCATAGCTCTACCTCAGAAATGCAAGCTGGCAACACAGGTTCTGCTGTTGAACCTCAAGTCTGCATTTCTTCTCAGGACAAAAGCATCTATTAAGCCACTATGTAACAGTGGCTCAGTTGGGTACAAAACCACAGACTGACTTCCTGCCCTGGCTAAACACTTCCTAATGATCCATGGGTTAATTTTTTATTATATTCTGCCCTAAGAGAAGAGATGTTCTAAATCCCAGATGTAAAAATATTTCAGCACCACAGGCTTTGTTGTGTGCTCACTCTGGAGGGAGAGAGGGCATCCTGTGTGAGAAGCAGCTGTTAAATGTTTAAAGATGACAACTTACATAAAAGTTACAGTCCACACACCAATGTTTAGCCAACACAGTTCCCTATTTCACTGTAACAGACATTCCATCATCCCACCAAGCATCCCAACCAGTGCTTTTATTATATTTTTTTAAGGAGGAGAGAGAAGGAAACATTTTGTAATTGTAGAAGGACAGTTAGCTGAGGAAGGGGAACATAAATTATCTGTGCTGCTGCAGAACAGTCTTAGCTTTTTGTCTTGCAAGACATCTGGGATACATATATGGAGTGGTAATGAACACATCCATTCTTGGCAAACTGACTTCTTTTTGTCTTACATCTTGTAAAAAAAGTGAGTTTCTACTTCCATGAAATAACATGGCCTCATGAGATAACATGAGGACTTAATAAAGTGTGACCCTCTGGATTTTTCAGTGGCTATGCTAACTTGCAGGCATTTATCGGGATTAGGAATGTCAAGCTAAATTCAGACTTGTTTGTACTGCTATGGTTGAGGTGTTGAGAAAGGTGAATGGGCTTATCCGTGCTGTGGTCAAGCCTAAAGTTTAATTGCTAGCACAAAAGCTGGTCCAGGTTTGGCCCGTTGGCAATCAGCACACCCTTTGGATGTCAGAAGCATCCGGTTGATGGCCTGGGGGTGGGCTAGTTTGTCTGCCTGAGGAAACAAATCCATGTTAAAACTCTGGGCTGTTGATACTCAGCCTAGTCAGCTTGCAGCATAACTGGGTAACTATATGCTATGTAGTTGTCACTTGCTGTAGACATAACTTAAAGACCCCTTCAAAATTTAAATTAGTTTCTAGACTAGTAGTACTGTGCTAGGCAAAGCCAATCATTGAGGAAGTTGCCAGAGCCAAGATATGATAGACTTGGTTATAATACTACTTTACTACATTGTATTCACCGAGGTCACAACCTTCTCCTAGGAAAATGTGCCCTTCCTGTACAGAAATGTCCCTGGTTTTGGGAAGCCTCACAGGCTTAGCGTTTTTTCCTTGAGCAGAGTCTGTGTATGGCTCTGCAGCTTGGCTGGATGTGATTTGGGTTTTAATGGTCTGGATGTAGAAGGATTAATCTTCTGCCTCTGTCTTAACCATGTTGCAAGGACATAGGAAAAGAAAAAACAGTATCCCTGAAAAATAAATACAATTGACAATTAAGGTAAATAAACCACTAAAACAACTTTACAAAGTCAAGCATGTTTCACATTTAGGCTGTATTAAATTTGTTGTAAACTTGGGTCACTATTAAAGAAGCATAAATGAGGTACATAATAATTTACAATGAGTAGCAGGACCTGAGTTGATAAATAACAATCTTGTAGCAGGGCAATGAACCAGGCACTAACAGGGATGGTAACGGGGAAGCTCTAGCTTCAACTGGTCTGCTGTGCTTCTCTGGGATGTACCATTCATCAGAGCAGCATCCAGAGTCAGGGAGGTAACTCTTGGAGCCACTCTGCATGACTGCTCCATCTCTGCGTGACATTCCAGGACTCCCTGAAGAGCAGTGTTACAAACTCCCTGCAATGGGAGTTCAAGGTAGGGCATACTTTGGTATCGGGGTGGCTGGTTGTGTGAGCCAACATGTTTCAATCTCACAAAAAATCTCAAACAAACCTCAAACCCAAACATGTTGTTCTTGCAGGACCTGGAGTAGAATCCCATGTACTGGATTCTGGAAAAAAATTTCCAGACATTATTACTGGTATTATCTAACGTCCTATGAAACCAATGCACATGGACGAGTGAAGACCCTGCCCTCTATGTGAGTTTAAAAACCATATGAATGTCATGTCCTACTGACAGGATTTGTTTTTCAGCACTTGCCCATCTGACCTACTGTGGGGTGCAATGCCTCTTGCTCTAGTGAATCTTCAGTACTCCCCATTGCACCAGTTAAGGATCTGCTGCCTGGACACATATGCCCAAATGTCTCTTGTTTAGCTTCCTTACTTGACTGAAGCTCGACAAGCAGCAAAACAGCTGGCCAAGGTTCCCTCAGCTTTCAAAGAAGAAAGTCAGTCGCCTGAACAATTGTCGTTAATGTGGGATGAACTCCTTTCTGAAACTCTTTATTCCCTCTTTTTTTCTTTCTCTGTCTTTCTTACCCTTTGATACTATAGGAAGACTAGAATCAAGATTACTGGGCTAAATCTGGACCTTGGTGATTGTCCAAAGTCACCTAGAAAACTTGTAAAAAAAGCCCAGTCTCCTAAGCACTTTCTTTACTGCTCTATCTTTGAATGTTTTAGCAATAGAAAGAGAGAAAAAAAAAAGATAAAGCAATAGTCTTCAATAATTTTGCTAATAACATTTCCATATTTAGGCTGCCCCTTGGTTATTTGAATGTTAGTGTAAAAAAACAGATTCTACTACCAAGATTGCAGTATTTAAATAACATTAAAGATCACTCAGAAACCCACAGAAATAATAAGTTCAAGAACTAGGATAAAATCCTTTCCAATTCACTCAGGCTGCGAGGGTGTAGAGGGACTCTTCAGTCCCTGAGAGTTCTCACTGCAAGAACAACGTGAGACATATGCTGTAATAGTTAAGCAATGTGGAGTGAATTAGAGGTAAACTGGAAACCTTAATTAAGCATTTTCATTACTGTCATGGGTTCAGCCAGGCCTGCAATGTTATTTAAACATAAGGTTTGTGGGTTTGATTTCCATGACCTTTTTCCAAGGGAAATGATGGGATTTAAGCACCAGAAGATGCTTCTTGCAGTGTGTCAAGAGTATGATGTATCTCAAATAGCATTCCCATTGCACATTGTGATAATAACAGTTGTTTTTTTGGTGGTG
>VZRU01015947.1:658987-763653 GCA_013398155.1 Pedionomus torquatus | reverse complement strand
TTTTTTTTTTTTTTTTTTTTTGAAGGTTACTGGGGATTCCAGGGTTCTTTCACCATTTATGGATATTGTTATTCTCTGTAGTACTGAGGGGGCTGCTTAGTAAAAAATCAAGTGGGTTATTTGTGTGATAAGCATGGACTAAGACATGTTGTTTAGATATTCCAATTTAAAAAAAAAAAACGTTTACTCTGAATATTTTAGGAGGAATGGCAAGGTCAAATCTCTTAAGCCTAGAGGACTGGACACAGAGGATTCAAGTGGGAAGAGTTTATAAGCTCCATAGCCAAGGCAAAGACACTTTAGGCTGCATTTATATTGTTAGATGTGTCTATTATAGCCATTTGGAGAGTGGATTTGGGCCCAGTAAAATAGTGCAGAAAACTTGTATCCACATCATTCAGTGCTGGCACTGAATGTTGTCACACTCCATAGCACTTGGCACTGGTCTTCTCTGGGCATCAGGTGCCCTGTACCTCTAAGATATCATAGTCCATTTCTCTGCATTATTCTTGTTTCAGTTTTCCAAAACGGTTTGTGGACCATGATGTGGACCAGGGGTGTTTTGATGGCAAGGACCTTCAAAACACAAGACATACCTTGGAGGACTGTCTGTGTTGGAGGATGCAGTGTGATGGCTGGGGCTATATGCACTGTAGTCTTACTCATATTCCTTATTGGGAAGGGTCCTTAAGCTGAATTATTTCTCCATGATGGGTTTAATGTTGGATGAAGAGATAGCTCACTCCAAAAGAAAGTGCAAGTTATAATCAATATTTATTCAAAGTGAATGATCAAGGGAGTAGACTTGAAAGTAAATTTTGGGCGATGTTACTTGATAGTGTGAATGTGTCACCCAATATTAACTCAGAAAGAGTGGAAACAGGCAAGTACATAGCTCAGAGGTTATAGTCAACCAGTTGATCATGCTGACTTTTGCTGGTGCCATGTATATCTTGAATCCTGCTGGATGAAATCATCACAAGAAGATAATAAATGTGGGATAAATAACTGGTGTCAGAAAAAAAAAAAAGTATAGATACAGACACAAGACTTTGAGTTGATGACATGCTGTTTGCAACTTTTCAATAGAATTTCCAATAAAAACTTGTTTGCCAGCATCTTCTGAACAAGACCCATTAAAATAAAATGCTGAGGACAGTCAGGAAATACAGCCATGAGTTTAAGTTTCCTATATAAATATTCAATCTGTAATTAATTTGAATGACTACAGAAACTGTATTTTCTAATAGTTTCCTAAAAAGTGTTCCAGAGTAGAAGAGCACAGCTGGTGTCACTCAGCCCTCAAAAGATCAGCCAGTGATTGCTTTAAAGAGAAGAATGTGCCCTGCCAGGAGTAATCCCATCATCTGTAAAGGAATCTTTCACAGATTTCAGTAGCTTCCAGGAGGTAAATTATTTTTCCCTCCTCTGGTCCCTGTGTTTCCTGCATTGCCTTCACAGCTGGTAGGTCACAACATGCTCCACAACAGCCATAAGGGTAATGCAGCGCAAAAAATGAGCAATACAAATATTTACCTTGACCTTGTCATAACACAAGCAGGAGAGATATAGAGACATTCTTCAGACTTCCTGAATGATTCTAATATTTTCGAGAAGTTGTAGAAGAGCCTTGTTGTCTCCTGGCCTTTGAAATTTCACTGCAAGGATGTCTAGGGTCTAGAGATTTTCCTTTTCCTTTCATTGTGTGCAATTCTAGCTGTATTCATTTGAGCTGCATTTAGTCATAAAAAAATCAGCATTTTTCCTTCATTGGCAATTCTCAAGAAGATTCTCTGAGCCTGTTACGATGCTGCAGCCCAAATATGTGGCTACATATATTCGTGCTCTGCATAACAGGACCCCCACCAGTAAAAGCAGTAGTTTGGAGACATAAAAGCAGGAGGCAAAAAAAGGGAAAGACAAGATCTCTCTGTAAACTCACCTGTGCCTACCACATCAGGCTCAGCAGCTCGGTGCTGCTCAGCACCTGGCTGGCTGTGGCTGATAGACGCTTCCTGCGAGTGGTTAATATTAGCTCCATCTCTGCTCTCTGCCGCAGCACTCGGGACGTGGCTCAAGCTCTGCTGCTGGTGCATAGTGCAGAGACTGATGCAATATATTGTGGGTGTCTTTGCTCGCCACAAAAAAAAGGAGAAATCCATGGGAGAAGCAAACAAACAAATAGCAGTGTATGAAAAGAGAGATACTTTCTCCCGTCAGTAAAAAACTCTGATCCCTGGGAAACAGCATGTTGACAAAAAGCAAAACAAACAAGAGGAAATATGCAAAAGAAAACTATTCTGTTGCAAAGTGGGTCTTCACACAGTCAGGAACAGCAGGTTTGTGACTGCATCTGCAACCTCCACTGACCTCTTCTTGAGCACAGATAATTTGCTGTAAGGTTTATTTAGAGTTATCTGTTCAAATTCAAAGGACAAAGAGGAAAAAGTTGACAGTGGTCACACAGCCAGGCAGTGGTCAACCTAAATGCTCCCAGCAACCACCCTGGTGCCCTGTGTGCTGTTCTGATGTCCTCAGGTAGATGCTTTAACAAAATGCTCGGTAGATTAATAACAGTGATTTTTTAAAAAATTGTTATTATTGTTTTGATGTTCACAGCTTTCATCAGTATGCCAGGACTCTCTTGCTGAAGTTTCAAACTTTTTTTTTGTCATCTGTTCAACATTACCCGTAGCAGAAATAGAAGCAGTGAGATTTACCTATAAGCTTGTGGCCTGGAACCAAAACTGCATTAAAATGGGCTAAAAGAAAGAAAATCAAGAGTCATCAGGAATAACAAATTGACTTTATGTATGAAGAATGTGAGAATGTGTTGCATCATCAGAAAAGAAAAAGAAAAAAAGAACCCACCAGTTAAAAGTGCAATTGGAAAGGAAAGGCAATGAGTAGAAACCATTTAAAGATAAGAGAATATAACAAATGAGAAGGTTAGAAATACATTTCATTCTTTCAGTCTAATTAGGTGGTTGATAAGGGAAGTTGAAGAGCTCAGACACTATCCAGAGCTGAAAAGGCCAAAGACAGGATGAAAGAGAAGGGTTTGTAAGTGTTGGGAACAAATTAAATGCTAGTAGCGATAAAGGTAGCATGCTTCTAGTCTGTGTTTGGGAGGATGATACAGGACACAGCAGGATGATACACTCAGATCACATGAGGAAGATAAACTACTTTCTGAGCCCTTAGTGGTTTGGAGAACATGAAGCAACTCTTTAAAATCATCAGGCCTGGATAACACTGACTAGGGCATCTTAAAGGGAAGCTGATGTGGTCTCTGGTTCCCTGATGTTTCCTTTTAATCTCACAATACTGGGGAAATTACAGACGACTGGAAAAATGTTAGCTCTCTGCCAATATTTGCTGAGGACAAACAAGACAATGCAAAGATAGGCTGAAAGCCAACCAGCCATTTGTAACAAAAGAGGCATGTTCATAAATCAATAATGAGGTTAAAGGCTAGGACTGCAATTAATGATCATTAATGACATGTTCATATGAACATAGCTTACCAAACAAAACTGATATTTTGCATATGGCAGTAAACTGACTGATTATAAAGAGATTGCATAGCTTGATCATACATTAGATGTTTTATACTTTAACTACCACATAATATAAAAAATAAAATAAAATAAAATATGGCCTGTACAAAAAGGCACATTTTTAGAGTATTAAAGAATCACTAAAATGACAGCTAGCAATTTTTTTTCTCTTTTTAGTGACTAGGATTCGTCAAGCAATAGATCTTCTAGTGGATTTCACATAAATTGGTCAAAAACCTTCAATTTCTCTATCAGCAATGTTTGAGGTGAATCTAAACTTTCTGAATGACTTAAAAATGGACAGACTGGGAAATTATCCTATGACCAAGAATTAAATAATAAAAAGGTGATGAAACATTGTGTATATTAGGCCCATTCAGAGTAAATTAAATTGCATAAGGATGGCACCTGCATCCTAGAAACACAGACCAAAGCAGACCTAAAGATGGTAGTGGATACACAGGTGAATTTTAACTCAGAATGGTGCTGGGGGAAATGATATGATTTATGTGGTCATAAAACATATACAGAGGAGGAGAGTAAAAGAAGTGATGCTGGGTTTGCAACAGCAGTGCATACTGTAATACTGCATCTTGGCCGAATAACTATGCTTTTAAAGGCATCTTGAAAAAATGTACAGAAAGCAGAGAAAAGCCACAGAAAAGTATCTAAAAGGCTGCAAGAAAATATCTCACAGTGAAAGATTTGCCTTCCATAAGTTATCAGAAAATTTAGCTACTGTAAATTACTAGATAAGAAGAATAAGGCTCCTCTTGGAAGTATGGAGAAAATAAGAAAAGCTGCTCAGGAAACAATGGATAGCACTTAAGGTAGGGGCAAGGTCTACCAGTCTCTCCAAAGGGAAACTGATTAGATCACTGGAACAAATCAGCATGAGGAGTGGCAGCAGCTCAGTCTCCTGCTGTTTCCAACCATGGATGGATGTTTTTTGAGATAATCACTTAGCATGAGCTGATTGTAGGCAACTGGGTGATATTCTATGACTTGCAGTACGCAGTCTTAAATCCTTCAAAAATGGCACTGTTTTGTGCTTCTGGTAATGTGCAAGTTATATCTATATGTTACTGTAGAGAGATTTCAGACCCCATTGCATTAATACGTGTACACATATTTCTATTTTTAATAAAGAATTATGAAATGGGATAAATGAGAGCTCTCCCATTATTCTCTGTTCTTTTTGACCTCTTTCCTCCTCCTTTAATGGTGGCAGTCCAGTGTGTCAGACATGAGTAGTCCCTCACACCCCCATGTATATACCTGGCATTGCAATATCCATCAGTGATGTATTTCCACCATGTAGCAAATTTCCTGCTGAAAACAATCAAACCAACCCCAACCAAAAGCTATCCAGTACCTTAGAAGAGTGACTTCTGCAAATTTCCATAGAAGTCAGTGAGTGGGTTTAACATCACGTAGTGCAGATCTCAGTAAGGAGTCTGTATCTGACCAAACCAACCCATACTCCCTTTATGGTCAACGCAGAGCCAAGTAGCATCAATGGGGCTGAGGGGGTGGTTCATCTCCTGAAATACACACCTGTATTTGGGTGGATAAACTGAATCATAAGCTGTACTGACTCAGTCAGATTGGATGGAAGCCCAGAGAGACAGCTCAGGTTTACCTTCTACAATGGCAGATGTGATGAATTGCACCTTTTTTTGGTCCTACACATCTTCCCTTAATGCTATTGCTGAGGGTTTTGATATAAGTAGCATGTAGGGCCAAAGTGAATACATTGCTTTGGCCTGTGTTGCAATTACTTTTATTTCATATGGTAAAGAAAGATGAATGTCTTAGGATACAGTCAAGAAAATTACTTCAACACATACTTCAACTACCTGAACTACACATTAAAGACTCACATGGAGACTTCGGCCAAGTTGAGAGAAGTTGGGTTTTATTTCCAACATCATATTATCTGTCTCAGATGAAAAGTTATTTGAAAAGTTATTTAAAAAGTTAAGCCTCCTACCTTCATACAACTGTACCTATTCTTCCTTATTTCTTTCCCTCATTTGAACATGGAGTTAAGGAACGGCTCCTGGAATTCCTGCCAACTGCACATGACAATGTGATGATGTAATATAATTTCTTCTCCATGGCCCACATGTGCTAAGGCAAGGACTATGCAGATATACCATATTTATGTGATAATGACAATATTTCCTAAACAGAGCATTTTTTTTTTTGCTGCTTTTGCTGGGCTCTAAGTCAATACCACATCTTTCAAGCAGTATTTCCCTAACCTCATGATTAGTAGGGTGAATGTGAGGAAGGACTGGAATTACTCAGGATCAGAGTCATTTATACCAGAACTCCATCACATTTCATTCAGTTAACAAAGAAAGAGTATGACAATCACATAATCTATTACCTGCGATGCTGGTTTCTGTCAGCCACTTTATGGAGTATGAAAATGATATGAAAATTACACAGTAAACAGAAAAAAATAGACTGAGGATTTGGTGTGCAAACCTATTTGGAAACCTCAACCATTCTGCATGCCAAGGTACAAATCAGTCTCCAGAAATATACTGTTTAGTCACCTTCAGTCTTAAGAAAGGTACACATAGACTTCATTGGTTGTAACCTGCCTCTAACCCTGAGCCCACCTCAGTGTGAAAAGTTGGACTACGTCATGCCCTGAAATCCCTTTGAGCATTATGCCTATGATTTTAAGTGTTATGCCTCTCATGCAACAGAAATTACTCTGTAAATGCTGGATTCTCCAGGGTACTCCAACTCCTTTATGTTGCTTTAGGGAAGCAGAGCAATTAACTGCTTTAGCTTGCTTTATGGCTGCTTTGAGTCTCTGGGGCAGTGCAAAGGGGTTTGATGCATTTTCTCTTCCAAAGCCTAGGGCATGCTAATGGTAGGTGTAAGAATAAATGTTCTCTCACCTGGGAGAAGGCAACAGAAACAATCATGCCCAGAAACCTTCCAGAGACCCCAAGCACACTGAAGGGAGATGGGCTTCGCATTAGCTGGGGAAACAGGAATATATATTTTAGGGATTTTTCCAAGTAATTTGCCAAAAGTCTCGCTTCCAGCTAAGAATGGGTACAGAAATGCTACTGGATGTGTAAGGACTAGCACGTGTGTGGTTTAAGGGATAAGCTGTGGAAAGAACTATAGCATCAGGAGCTAGATTTGGGACTTCTATGCCCGCCACAGCTCCTTGTTCCATCTGTAATAGGATTTCACATTATCTAGCCAGTCTGCAGCCCAATATCATGAAAAGTTCATGCATGTGAAACATCTGTTTTATCATTCATGACAATAACTCAAACAGCAGATAATTTAGCACTTTCTTCACGGTGCTGTTCCACAGGAAAGTACAGTGGAAACAGCTATCCCTCAATAAGTACTTGCAGCTCCCAGGAATGTTTACAGGGGAGAGGACAAAAGAAATGTGGGTTTGGGGCTTGTTGGTGCAGATCTGCCATCATTTTGATATTTTCTAGTGCAAAACCTTTAAGAAAAGCCGGAAGAAAATTCATGGACACTAGTGTACATCTGAGACCATTGAATAACATGTTCCTCTTCAGAAATACTATGGCCCAATTTTAAAGGAGAGTGTGTAATTAAGAGACATTGATAATTTAACACAGATGGCTGGTGCCTTTTGTAATTTGATGGGACAATTTTTTCTTAGGTGTCTGCTTCTCCATCCTAGTGCAACATCAAAGTTACTCACAGAAGCAACTATCTTGCAATACTTCTTAGTAACCTCATCTTGGTGAAAATGTGTTGGTAGAAGATCCCGGTTTCCCCAGTCTCCATACTGGAGGTAAATCATAGCCTGTGCTGGTAACGGCTGGCAATTGCATGCATCAGACAGATGGTCTATAAGGACATGTAAAAAGTGGAAACTAGGTCAGTTTACTAAAGCTGCATATAAAAGAATTGCTGGAGCATGTAGGGACAAAATCATAAAGGCCAAAGCACAGAATGAGGTACAAGTAGCAAGGGACATGAAAGATAACTAAGAGCTTTCTATTAATATTTCAGCAGAGAGAGGAAGATGAAGGAAGAACCTGGTCCTCCACTTAGTGAGAAAGGAAAACTAATAATGCCTGTAGGGCTGAAGTGGTTAATGCCTTTTACATATCAGCTTTCACTAAAGCTGCTGTGAGCCAATGACTAGTATGCCAACACCGATGACTGAGAAGGAGAAATTCAGTCTACAGTAAGCAAAAGGCAGTCTAAAGGAGTTCTTTGAAAAGACAACTTTTTTATTTATTTATTTATTTAAATCAGAGATCTGGCCAGTCACTATCTTGAGAATATGTGAGACCTAAGGGAGAGGAAAGAGGGCAGAGATGGGTCTATTGATGTGGGGGGAAAGGAAGAGCTATGGAATTATCTACCAATCAGCATACTTTCAACACCTACAAAAATGTTGAAACAAGTGGAGCAGACCATTTTTGAACACTTTGAAGATCAGAAGGAGCTTAGCAACACCAAGCATATGTTGGTTATAAACAAACATGATTAAAAGAACACCAGATTTATAACAGATCTCAAGGGTATGGGAGACAGAATATGTACAAAGAAGGTGATGAAGTTGCTGTGGTATGATTTGATTTTGACTGTAGTAAAACTTTTGACATTATCTCACATAAAATTTGCTCAAATGAGATGGGAATCTAGCCCAGATGAAATCCTGTGGTGCGGACGGCAATCTAGTAGGAGAGTTGTCCTCAGTGGGGGTTATCTGTGCTGCTCTCTTGCCCCGAAGGAACAACTGGATTGAAGCTCTGGCATGTAGCCTTTCAAAATCTTCCTGCCTTGGGCATCAGCACATAGGACCTACATCAGCTGATGATACAAATCAAGGTTTGAAAAGAAAAGATACCCAGGAGATCCTCTGAAATAGTTCATAAAGGAGTTGAGGATAACAGTAGGCATGGGTTAGGGTTAGGCTCCTCAGTTGTATCAACAACACTATTTATTTTCTTTCTCCAAGGATGAAGAAACCAGTTTGACGTGCATTTACCAGAGGAAAACTAACTCAGGATTTAACAGAGGGGAACAGAAGTAAAGCTGTGAAGGTTACTGGTTCCACCAGGACATATCTGAGGCTGGTTACCGTGAGATTTTGTTTCAATTGTCAATCATGTTACCCCAGAAGATTTAACTGACGTTATAGACATCCTCCCTCTCCTGCTGCAGTAGTGACCAGAGTTGGTTTCCCAAGTGAAACAACAGGGTTGTGGCCATTCAGATGGCTGCCTGTCCTGGCTTTGCAGTCATTGACCTCATCAGGAACAACCAAGGTAGCTTCCTGCAGAAGTGATCTAGGGATTGCAGGTCAAAAAGAAGTAAATGGAAAATAAGTGAACTCTAGGAATTGTAAACAGGAGTCTCTGTCCATTCCCAGTGCTAGTCTTGGTTTTGGGAACCTCAAACAAGAGAGGGAGAGCAAGAAATCATGATGTCTGAGCAAAGAGTGGGAGAACTTGGAAAAGAGAAAAGATTGTGGTGGAGATATATGTGTTGTCTTTAAGCTGGTTAAATATTGCAAAGAAGAGGAAAGGAATAATTCCTCCAGCGTGCCCAAGGAACAGTGGACTTATGCTGCAGCAAGGGAGATTTAAGGTAGACATTAGGCTTAACTCTGTAACTCTGAGAACAGTGAAGGCCTGGAATAGCTTGCTGCCGAGCAGGCAGAGGGAAGCAGTCGTGTTCCCTGAAGACAAGGTTAGACAAGCATCTGTCAGGAAGAGTTTATTTCATGCTGTTTGTGTCTTGGAGCAGGGCATATATATCTGAGAGGACCCTCTGAGGCTCTTCCAGCCCTGTGACTGTGCCTAGATCATATTTCCTTGCCTTCCGTCCCACCCATTTCCCTTCTTCAGCTCCTGAATCCGCTCACTAGAGCTTCTGTACCTTGGCCTTGCTCTCATCCCAGGCCCTTTCTTGCTCTAAAAATCAATAATCTGGAGTCCTGAGGCAGGAGAGAGATTGTGATGGATCCCACCTAAGGAAGTACCTTAACAGGAGCTGCACTCCATCACAGGTGCCTCACAGGATCTAGACATTCTCCATCACTCGGGTGGACATTTTCCCCAGGCACATTTTAAGAATACTGACCCAGCATATGGTGAATAAATAAACCCCAAAACCTTTTAACACATGAAAGCTCTTCTAAGCTGGCCAGCTTACTTGTAGTGTCAGCAGCCACCTTGAGGCCTCAAATGGGTCAGAAACTTTTCCTCCTAGGGTTCCTCTGGGAGGTGACACAATACGAGGATAACAGTCCCCACTGTGCAAAGAGAAGGGTGGCTTTCCTCCGTGGCTTGCAACAAAGAAACTGAAAATAAAGGAAACTTTCTACCCACCAAGGGTAATTTGGTGTCTCAGTCATGGGGATGAGTTGTGCATCTTTCTGCCTCCATGCTAAATCCTGCTCTGTGAGATGTTGGGAGTGCAGCAAGCCAGTCTCCCAAGGGCTGCCACCAGAAACCAGGGATGTCATGCCAGAGGAATATATTTGAGACTGAAAAAGCACACAGATAAGAGTCCAAAAGGCAGCAGAAAGAGCTTCCCAAATTAAGATAGAACTTTATTTGTCAAAAGTGACCACTTCTGTTTGAAATGCTAGTTTCCCCCTTTAAAACTAACCACTGGTATTTGTTCTGAGAGGTGTTTCTGTGCAGTGCCCCAGAAGACAATCTGGGATGTGTGGGTCATGTTGCGATGGACTAACCAGAGGTCAGCGAGTCAGAGGGAGTGGGCGTAATGGAAACCAGCCTACATGGAGCCAGAGGACCCTCTGGGATCAGAGGAGCAGCTTCACTACAGTTAAAATAGTTCCTATTGTACTGGAGCCTGAACACATTATTCACGGGCTGAAACTGGGTTATGATAGTCCCTGAACAACAGTCCTGAGCTCTTCAAATGTAAAGACTTTGTAACCCAGTAGAAAGGAAAAGCTAAATCAAAAAAGCTGCTGGAGCAGGATCAGCATGAGAAAGGCCCTTTGATTCACTGGAATCAGCCCACAAAGTCCTCAACATGTGACATCCAAAGTCAAGTTGGTCCCTTCTGAAGCTGAAGTCAACAAATTTCTCCCTTGTCAAGTAAGGAGTGGAGAGCGATGGCATTAGGGCAGAAAATGACTTTATGGAACAGGGTGAAGCATTTTCATTTTTGGCATCTAATGATGCTATTAATATCTGACTAATGAAAAATAGGTGCAACCATCTCAGTGCAACTGATAGATGTATAGGCTTTATTTTTAGCATTTTTTGCTAATTTTGGTTGATACAGGATTTACACTGTATATTTTTCCAGTGCTTAAGGCCAGGAGTAACTAATTCAGCCTCAGGAACATGGTACTGTGGATCCCATGAGAAGCTCTTCTCCTTTTCTTCCCCATTCCTGTGCTGCACCCGTCTTGCACAGTGTCCCAAAATATATCCAAATTCCCTTTGGGAATCCTGTCCTTGCTGAACATGTGCAGCCCAGCAGTTGCTCAGGGACTTAAAAATGTTACACATGATTAAAGGGAGATGGACCAAAGCCATGTTCAAGGAGAAGAAGCACTGCCAGATCCTGTGAAACCATTTTATTACTTGATGAGGAAGAAAAGCATTTACTGGATTAAAATAGACATCCACTACACCAACATTTCTCCTAAGCATGTGGGCTCAGGACCTTGTTCCAGCCTGTTCTTCTCTTCCCTCAGGTTGGGTACAAGTTTTTATCATCCCATCTGCTCCAAAAGGCTGACAGGAGGAAGACTCAAGCCAAGAAGGAAACGGTGATTAATTTGTGTGGTGTCCTCAGTCCAGGAGAGGGTGGAAAGTTTTGTCTCTACACAGGCATGGAGCACGATGAACACTGATCACAAGCAGCAGAGCTCGGGGCAGTGACCTCCTCTGGCATTCCTGGTGGGATACACCACCTCATTAGCTCCATTCCCTTTTTTTTGCCTTGGAACTGTGTCTTTTGGGTTGGCAAACAACAAGGCTCCAAATGAAATCAAGAAATAAAATTATAATGGCCCCAATTTTATAAAACTGATGAAAATCACTGGCAGGCATTGTGTTGAACACCCTCCAGGGCATGGAAACATGTAGTAATTATCTTAATTATAATCTTTTTTAAATGCTTCAGATGTAATTATCAATTGTAATAAAAACAAGTATATCCTAAATGCTCTCTGTAGCTGAGATATCCTTCTGCTGAGGTCTCTAAACCAGCCTTTATCAGATCCTCAATTTATTCACCTTCTTGAGGCATAACCACTCTGTATCCACTGAAATGTATCTTTGGACTTTGAAAGAGTCCAGGGAAAAAATTGTGAAGGACTTGACATTCTGCTTCCTAAGGTGGTAATGTGAAAATGGATACTCTTGTTTTCACCCTATTTGCTTTTATAACTCAGACTAAATTAAGGAAAAATATTGCCATGGGCTGGGAGCAAGGGAAGCTTAAAGGATTTCTTGAAAGAAATACAAAAATAAAAAGATGAGAACTTGAGAACATGTGGACTACGTGTGCCTAAAGTAGCCGTGTTTTCGTGAGCACGACATCAATAGAGCTGCTTTCCCCACAGATTTATGTCTGGTGGCTGACTGCAAAGTCCAGCTGAAGTTGTTTTCCTTCAGTTGGCTGTCTGAGAGGTCTCAGCTGTGTGGTTTCTCTGGCATCTAACAGAGCATGAGTAAACACTCTGCTTTTCCCAAAGGTGTAAAACTCCTATGGCCTCTCTCTTCTTTCGCCATGCCTCCTTTCACAAAATGTGCAGGAATGTGATTGCCAGTCAGGTGTCTCTATTTCTGACAAATTTGGCTTGATTTTGGCCAAGAAGCTCAAAAATGACTGCAAAGGCACAGAGACAGACAGACAGACATGAACATGTACAAAGAAATTGCATAAGTTCCTTTTCCCCAGGAAAAAGAGAATGAAAGCAGTACTTTTGAAAGAGAAACATTTAGTAACCAAATACCAAAGGAAACTTTGAATTAACTGTTGCCAGAGGTAGAATGCAGAATTTGGATACTCCAGCAATAGAGGGAAAACTGGTCCTCAAATATTTCATGTTTTAAACAGATATGATCGCTCGGAGATCTATTCATAACTTTTCTAAACAGCTCAGAAGGTTTCATTCTTACTTTCCTTAATAGGAAAAAATAATAATTTTTATGCATTTATTAACAAAATATTTAAAAAAACCCACTTGGTCTAGAAAGAAAGACCTACTTTCCAACAGAGATACAAGCCCGTCTGAGATAGGAGATGGTTATGCTTCTCGGCCTGTGTTATTTTACACTTAATGCAATTTCATTGGCTTGTTTTGTTGGTTCTTTTCCAACCAAAGATATGTATAATCTAACCACAAACCTGGAAATTCACTGACATGTTTACACTGCTGGGACACCTCAGTGTGAGACTGAAAAGGTCAAATTTGATTCCAGTCTTACCTAGACCCAGCTGGGAGCAATGACATTGGCCACCGTGATTTTCAGACAGAACAGAGATTTCCCTCTTTGTGTAGCCAACTCCATCCCAGAGACTGGAGAATATTGCTGCACTAGTAGAAGTAAAAAAGGCCCCAATGAATGAATAGTTATGTATATCTGTGGTTACTGACTTAGAGAATAGAATACCAGGGTGTGCACATTATCCACAGTGAGTGAAGTCATTCTTTGGAGCATGTCATAAAATTACGTGTCAAAGAGACCACAAATCGAAACAAGACAGCCTACAAAAAGAGCAGACTTCAGGAATATGTGCAATATTTGTTGGCATTCTTCATCTTTTCATAGTTTGTTAGTCAATATATTTTCCTCTCTTTTTGTGCGCATCAAGAAAAAGATCTGTAGGAGGCAAACCCAAAGGTTCCTCCCCTGCACTTCCCACGTTTGTTCAAATAGTTGAACTAACACTTATGAATAATGCATTGCACCCATGAATGCCACAAATCAATGCAACTCCAAGGACTTCATTTTTATACCAGCTGAGGCTCAGACTCAATATGTGTTATTAATTCAGCTTCTTTTATAGGTTAGCAAATATTATGTAAATCTTTATTTCCAAACTCCTACTTTTCTACAACAGGGATTTATTAGAGCTTCTTCATAATTCAGGCAGGTTTCTGATTCTCTATGGACTCTTAATTTTGGTTATTAATTATTCTCAGAGCTTGGCAACTTATTTGTGTGCCTGTTCTTTTGTGTGTGTGTGTGGTTTTTATTTTTTTTTTTTTTATCCTAAGTTCTGTTTGAAAGCTATAATTAAGAAGCAGATGTTTTTTGAGAGCAGATTCTGAGACAGACAGTTGCTCCGGAGAAACACTGGATACCCCAGAGTACTGTTACTGCTGTCACAAATGCCTGGTACTGGTTCAAAACCATCAGAATGTCTTTTTTTGCCCACATAATGGCCACATAAATGTCCAACAGGAAATTCTGAGAATTTAAGAATAGATGAACACAATAGTCAAGACATTGCTTTTGAGGGCAATAAAGAAAATACAGTATCTGAAGTTACTGGCATCAATATCTGAAAATCTAATATGACACGCATTTGTAAATTGCTAAATTGCTATAAAGTTCTAATTTTATTTTTTTTTTCCAAATGGGAGCTTACAGACACTGGTATTTTAGTAGCATAGTTTTTTGCTACCGTCACTCAAACCCTCATGTTTTCGCTCAGAGTGGATCAACTCAGCCGCTGTCAGCCAGATTCATACTGCTGAAATCAACAGTCGCACAGATTGACACCAGCTGAAGACCTGTCCTAATAAATCTGAGGGATTTATGGGGGATGAAACTGCAGTCATGTCTCCCTAAAGGCAGTATTCTCACTCGAATATAAATGATTTTGGCTGTATGAATGAACTAAACATTGAAGGTTCTATTTTTCAGACTCAGTTATGGCTTCACTTGTATCGATGGATCTGATTTATACCAGCTCTTTGGAGAAATTATCCCTCAGTCCTGGAGTACTGTCAGGCTGGTTTACCTGCCTCAGCAGATTTTCTTTTTAGCTGTTGGGTGTATGATCAGCCTTACAAGGATGGGAACACGAGGACTCCAAGCCACACAGCATCATGCATCCTTAGTAATCAAAACCTGGGTAGAATAACATTTCAAGGTACCTCCCTCTTCCTGACAGATTTCAAGGGACTGAGGGAATCCAGTGCTGGATTTACAACAGCAAAGTAGCTCCTCAGTGGTACCTTCTGCATCAGGTACCAGCGATACAAGGCTGAACAGGAGGAGAGGAGCCTTTGACTCTCTATCCCTATTGTGATTCTCCTCCATCTTCTTCTTTGGAAAGACAGTTCAGGCAGCAGAAGTGTGAGTCCTCCTGCTGTATTGCAGCTTCTTCCGCTCTGTGGTGTCAAGGCTCATCTGCTAAGGCCAGTAACTCTGTGAATATGAGATATTCACTTGTATTGAAGTGGGGCTGGTTGAGTGTTCAGACGCTTGATGTTATCAGGAGTCAGCTGAACCAGATGGTTTCATACTCTTGTTTCTAAAGTTTCTTTGATATTTCAGAGGGCCAGGCTGATGCAATGCTCCTTCCCAACACCTAAGTAGAGATAACAGCAATGATAATAGGAGGTGCGGTTTGACTCTTCCACCTCCCTTCCCATTCCAGTGTATGCCTCCTGAAGTAGGTGGTGTTCCCGGTCTTGCTGCTATTTGTAGTCCCAGTGGGGTCCTGGCTACTCAGCAGGCAAATCCTGCACGAAAGGGGTGTCTCCTCCATCACCCCAGCCTGCAGAAACATACCCTGGTAGAGAATTAACACGGCTATTTACTTGGCTTGTTTAAAAGCCAGATTCATGACTCAGCCTTTGCATTTTATGAGTCAGGAAATTCCAAGGTGCTTTTTTTTTTTTTTTTTTTTTTTTCCCTGGGACTTGTAGGCAGACTCTGATTTCACTTATTACAGGGTAAATCCACTACAGGCAAGGAGCTATTCCTGCCACACTTTTGCAAGCAAGAACAGCATCCATCCTCCCTGAACTCTGTTCTTAGCAGTCCTTGTGTTCTTTGGCCAGCTACAGCCCCCAGTAAAAGTGTTAGGCACATCAAAAGGCATAAAATAAATCAATCCATTTCCCAGTTTATTTAGGCTAAAAAGGCTGTAAAATGGAGTCAAATTCAGAAACCTGTTTATGTGGCCGAGAGGCCTAAGGGACGCATTGAGGAGGGAGTGATATTAAAATGTTAGGCTAACAGAATCAGAGCTAGTTCGCACTGGGGTGTGCTACCTGTTTCCAGTTCACTGTGGATGACTGAAGAATGATAGATAGTTGTGTTTGTGGACATAAAGTCCATGGAAGGTGAAAGGTGAAGAGACAAAAGTTATTAAAACTATGAAATTGCTTCAAGGTCAAAAAAAACCCAATTATATGCTGAGACTTACAACAATGTGGCTTCCTCATTTTATTGAAGAGTCAGTAGTGATTTACTGAACCCTTATATGTTTATAGGTTGGAAGAAGGTGCTGAATACTCATCAGCCAAGGAGACATTGGCAGAAATATGAAACTAGCAAACTCGGACTGAAAATACAGGACAAACTTTTAATAGTGAATGTAACTGAGCTCACCAAAACACGAAGTGGATTTTCCATCATTTGAAAATCTTAAACTGAATTTAAGTCTTTGATCTAAATAAAGAAGTGTCTTTAGAGACTCCATTTATTGTCATCTGTACAAGACTCCCCAGAATAAATACAGGGTGGTACAGGATTGTATTGGTCTCTTTTAGCATTGTCATCCTCAGAGGGAACTGGGAACCCCCAGAGGCAAAGCCAAGGTGTGGGCTGCTGCCATCACTGAGTTAAAGAAGAGCCTATACGTCCCTGTCACTTGAGACAATGAAATATCCTTACACCCAGTCACACCTGTAAGTGTACGGATATGCCATATCCACACAGGAATCACCATCAGAAAGGCTGCTGAGGCGGCTGGATGCCTCAACACCCCTGCCCTGGAGCCTTAGGCTCTCTCCTTGATCCCTGTCTCATCCAAGCTATGACAGAGTGCCTGGTTTGTGGTTGCCACGTGACAAACTCCCACATCAACGTGAGATGAGCTGTAGAGCTGCAAGCAGCCATATGTCCACATCTCAAAGCCGCCATCCTCGCTGACACACTCGACCACAGCATTAGATAAGGAATTCACTGAAGGGAACAAAATATCCAGGGGAAATAGTCAAAAGAGAGTGATATAATCAAATGTTTTTTAGGGAAAAGAACAAGAATAAAACACTGCCGTTTCTGGTGTCACTTATAAAGTGTCCTTCCCTTGATTTTGTAGTCTGATAACCTGGGAGTTTTGAACTCTCGTTCCTCTTCCACTGCAAAGATGCTTTTTCTAGGATGGCTAGAACAACCCCTTGAGTTCCAAGCCAGCAACCAGGACTTGTATTAGCCAACATTAACCAACTACTTTACATCTGAGCCCATTGCCCCAGGCTAATCCAGCTAGTTTCACCACTTTTTTTAAGAGGCATCTAACCCAGGTCAGAGGAATTTCCATCTCAAAATGCTTCTTTCACTTCTCAAAGTATTCAGGGATTTGGAGCCCAAAGTCAGGCACTGGGTGGTAGGCATGTGCAGACTAACACCACCCAAGTGAAGATAGCGGGCTTCTTTCTAGAGTCCTCAGCAGAGAAAGAGAGTCCCTGTGACTGAGTATTGCTGGTGTATGAGCAAGCACAAGTACCAGTGACAGAGAGGAGTGAGAAATTTTGAAATATAGAGAGATGGAATGAATGAAAAGAAGATGAAGTGAGAAAAGAGAAGGAAGGATACAGAGGAAGGACAACAACCCTGGAGGAACCTGGCAGAAAATACAATCTCCAACCTAGTCTTCAGGGTGGTGTGTCTTGTGAAGGGGTTGTGGTAGGGGTGAAGCACTGAAGGAGGAAGACAGCAGGTGGCATTTCCTCCAGTTTGCAGACAAGTTCTGGCTGAATCACTTCCTAGGGCAGCTGGCTTTCCAGGCTGTCACATAAAAAAGCTGGTCTTTTTGGAGATCTCTGGTCCAGCTGAGGTAAAACAATTAAACTGCCCCTGTCACATTTCATGGCACAAAGGGGTGAAATTTTCTGTGAGAATATGTCTTACCGGAGCACAGCTTCCTTGATTTCCCCTCCCCACCCACCATCAGCCACAGCCTTGAACATTCAGCTGTGTCGGGTCTGGAGAGCAAACCCCACCACACCTCCTGGAGAGCTGGGGTGGCTGCTGGGGGGGTTCCAGTTAACTCATCCCAACCTGACCTGGCATACCTGAGTTACAGGAGGCTGCACAGCGGTTAAAGCCCCATCTCAGTGCTAGTTTGGCCACCAGTGTTCACCCACCCATCACTGCCCAGCTTGCCATACCAAGCAGTAAGTTTCCTTATTTTTAAATTTACCCTGGCATCTCTTTTAGCCCCTGTCTCAGCTCATTGTTATGTTTGAGATCTGTAAAGTTGTTTAATATGATTTTTCTCCCCTTTGCAAGAGCTCTGTCTCATTATATCATTCTATTTCAGTTTAAGAATGAAAGAGACTTTAATTTCTCTCAAATTCAGATTTAGAGAGATGAGGGTAAATATTGTGCCTGTGCCTAGGTAAAAGGAGAGAAGCACATCAGACATGACACAGCTCAAGACAGGCTGAGAGAGCTAGGGCTGTTCAGCCTGGAGAAGATAAAGAACTTATTGCAGCCTACAGGAAAGTTGGAGAGGGACTCTTTGTCAGGAAGTGTAGTGATAAGACAAGGGGTAATGGTTTTAAACTGGAAGAGGGGAGATTTAGATTGGATATTAGGAAAAAATTCTTCCCTGTGAGGGTGGTGAGACACTGGAACAGGTTGCCCAGAGATGTGGATGCCCCATCCCTGGAGGTGTTCAAGGCCAGGCTTGATGGGGCTTTGAGCAACCTGGTCTGGTGGGAGGTGTCCTGCCCATGGCAGGGGGTTGGAACTTGATGATCTTTAAGGTCTCTTCCAATTCCAACTATTTGATGATTCTATTATTCTATGAAAATCAGGGTATATATTAAGATGTGAGCAGAGAGTTTATTCTCTTCAGGGTGGGGTTTTCCTTCTCATGTATTTGGACAATATTTGTTATGCCTGTTGCTGGCACAGAATAGAAATGTAACTGTGCCCAGGAGCTGATACATACTCTGATGCACACCCCCAAAATCACAGAAAGGATGTGCAGCGTGACAGGGGACAGCAAGCCTTTCCCTTCATTTCCCACGTGGACTGCTCTGTGAAGCCAGGGGGGAGGATGTCCCAAAGGAGCCGGGTAGACTCCCTCCTGCTGGGTGCACTTGCAGGACAAACATCCTTCTGTGCTTCAAATGAAGCCACTCTTTTAAAAAAAATTAAATGAATCAAACATCTGTGTGCATTTGCATACATGTCAGTCCATTAATCATAAAGTCTGATCAAAGGTTTCTTGCTGTACTGGCTAAATTGCGAGAGTCTGAATGCCATGGGCAACATGAGGGGTGAGCTCTGAGCGTTTCTGTGCAGTACTAAAATCACAGCGTGATGGACCACGGCGCTGCAGCTTTCCCTTTAAGAGCCCTTTGGCTAACGGCAATACACTGAAATGCAGGAGGTGGGACAACACCACACACAAAAATGAAGAAGTGAAGGCAGGAAAAGTTTCTCCAGAGGAAAAATGCAGGGCTTGTCCTTCACCCTGACGTCAGATCTGTCTTTAATAAAATCCCCAAAGAGCCAAGACAAAAAGGCAGAGTGCCTAGTCTAGGTTGCCAGTTCAGGATTGCTCTGCATTCCCCAAAGTGGTGTTTTTGTTCAAAACGGCTCTAAATCTGGGTTCAATCAATGTATTTAATCCCGGCATCCAGGGATGAGGTGGCTTTTGCCCTGGATTCTAGCAACAAGCAGCATTTTGCAGGTGAGTTTGGAAACTGCAGCAGACAGTCGTCTCCTGCAAACACACTTGGGGTTAATGCACGGTGGGCTGGGATGGTCGAGTGTGGTGCATGTGGGAAGGTGGGCACTGGGGAGCTCTGGGGAAGTGGGAGATGTGAGAGTAGGGAGGGAAAGGTGAGCTGTGGAGGAAAGGAAAGGAAAGGAAAGGAAAGGAAAGGAAAGGAAAGGAAAGGAAAGGAAAGGAAAGGAAAGGAAAGGAAAGGAAGAAAATTGAAAGAGTGCAGAAGTGTATTTGAGTTGAGTACAAGTCTACAAGCATCCAGGTGGATCTTCACAGAAAAGTGTAATGTGGAGTTTAGGTCTCTTCCTTTTTCTTCGTTGTTGTTGTTGTTGTTATTATTATTTTCTTGTTCTTTTCCTTTTATTGCTACTATTTGTATTGGGGAGCAAAAGGAGGAAAAGATCACCCACTCCTGCCCGAAGCGGCCAGGGTGAAGCTGTTGGGGGAGCGAGTTGGCAGGGAAAGGGCAGGTCCCCGGCGGGCGTCGGAGCCCAGGGGGACCGAAGCAGTAGCCGGTACCGATGCGGGTCCGGAGCCCAGCCGTGCCGCAGCAGGGAGCGGAGCCGGGAGCGGGGCGGGCAGGTGAGCCGTGGCGCTGCCTCGGAGGAGGAGAAGGAGGGTTTTCCATCCCCCTCTCCCGATTTCTGTAGCCGCCCGGTCCACGCAGGCAGCAGCTGCCGGCTTTCCCCTCCTCCTTGGAAAAAAAAAACCTGTCTGGGAAAGCCGCTCAGCCCAGAAGGTGTTTTTTCCTTCCCCTTGCACCGCTGGCGGCTGGTGTAAAACCCCTGAGAAAGGGAGCCGGTTGTTGAGCTGTGCTGTTCAGGAAGGTGACCAACCCGGCAGGGGAACAGTGGGTGCGGGGTCTGCCTGTCCCCAGCGGGAGAGCGACTGAACTCTGTCCCTCCTCCTCCTCCCCATCCCCGGACCCCAAAAGGGAGATGCAAAAATGTGCATCCTTAGTGAGCTCCACTTGGGCTGCTTGGCTTCAGTCTGGGACGTTCCCTGAGCCAGCCACGTGTAAAGCTGTGTCTGAGCATCCCTTCTGCTCCGAGGGGTGTAACATCAACTGCTTTGCGCAGGGGGGATTTTGCTTTGCAGGGCTGCTAGTATGAGGGGTTGGCTTGGGTGTAGCGAGATAAAGTGGGGCTTTAAAGCCAGAAAGTAGCACGCATGGTGTGGTACAGCAGACGCACCTGTGTGAAAGCAGATGGCAAAGCGATAACTCCTGCATGAATCTGGAGATGGACTGATAATGGTGGTGCTTCTAGAAAAGGGAAAGAAAAAAAAATAGATGCAAAACAAAACACAGAACTAACAACAAACAAACAAAATGCACCTCTTGGCTGCTCTGAAGTATGTTGGCTTTTACCTTGGTTGATCTTTGTTGAACAAGTCACACAGAGGTGTTTTTCAGTTTGGTTTAAGTCAACCCCCCACCCCAAACAGTGTTACTAGAGGAGATCTGTGTGAGCCTTGTGAATTTTATGGTGGTTGTCCTGTTTTCCCTTGATGCTTGAAAAAAAAAAAAAAAGCTGCTGTATATACAGATGAAAGCATATGTGAGTGCACACAGACACACACGCCTGCTGTGGGGGTGAGTGAATGCAATCCAAATATTGCTGGTAGCACGTTTGGTCTAAAGACTATCTAAAATAGAGTTTGAAAGAGTCTCCAAAATAACCTAAAAAGCATCCTGGGTCTCAATTCTTTCAAGCCAAACTCTCCATTGAATGGAGAAGGTGAAGCTGTGTCTCTGGAGCATCCCAGGGGCACTGTCACCTCCTGAACACACCTGCAGGGTTGGACTTTAGAAGGTTCTGCTTAGAAACCACTAAGTAAAGAGGATTTCTCTCCAGTAATGTACTGGCTTGTTGTGGGTCTTTTCCACACCTGAATTGGGATGTGATGGCAGGACTGGAAGCCTGATGAAGGACTAATTTCTGTCTGGCATACATAATGGAGTAGGGAAACAGGGATGAAAAGAGTGTATAGCATGGAGCAATGTGAGGTGCTGGGGAGAGCAACTGGTTGGGGGGCGGGGGCAGTAGCAGTCTGTGTAATACTTAAAGGACTTTTGGGAGAAGAGCAGGCTTAGTTTGGTCTGCTCAAGGGGAGGATGTCTGAAGGGGCAAGAGATACTGCAATTGGTGTGAGATATTGTGAATATTTAGCTAGCATGGCCAGGTCATGGAAGGTATCTTTGCTAAATCACATAGGTCATTATAGATGAGTGCTGATAAAGCTCTGACGCTGCCCCACCTCATTGTCTCTTGTGTTGCACCATTGGTGGCATCCTCACAACAGTAATAAAGACCTTTCCAACACTGCAGAGGCAGCTGTGGAGTGGTAGCATCAGGTACGTCACTGTACATGGGCAAAACCCTATGGTCTCCCTGGGAACTTGCCACTCTTCAAATACATGAAAAAACATGGTCAGAAAAGGATGCTCCACTGGGAAGGAGGGGGGCTGACTATCTGGAATATAACTGGAATATGTATACTTGTTCCAGGGGGAAGGCAGAGGAGTTAGTACAGGAAGGCCAGGTAGGTCTCAAAGAGAATTTCAGATGGGAGCTATCAGGTTCTGTGGGAGCATCCCCTGTCCCATAGGACAGTATTAATCTACGGAGCTCTTAAAACAGTTTTATTGGCAAGGTTTTGTACTGAGGCATAACTGCACAGGAGATAGGTTTGGAGAGAAAAAAATAGCTGGCCATAATTGGAAATTCAGGCTGAAGTTTTCAAACATTTCTTAAAATTATTATTTTTTTCATAGGCAGTAGGGTAGAGACCACGGGAGCCCAAGTACTATCAACTAGGCTTAGATTCCTCAATGTCTGAGTCATTTCTGCAGCAAGGACTTTGAGGCTGGATGTGTTGGCCCCTTTCAGTGCTGCACATTGAGGAACCAGAGCCAGGACCTCCAGCCTCTGGTCCTGGTGACTCAACAGATATGAGGGCCCCTGTTCAAGTGGGACAAAATGTCCCAAACCAGGGAGGAGAAACACAATTCTGCATTTTGTAGAAAATTAGAAAAAGATATTATGTAGGAAGAACAGATTTTCTAAGGTTTCTAAAACATTTGTAGTGGAGGAATGTGGGGTGTGTGGATGAGTGAATGTAAACCTGCAGAATTTTCCTTTTTTGATGTTTGTAAGCAACAGGTCAAAGAGCAAATAGCATCAGCTGGTAAGCGGGTTTTAACACCTTTATTTGATGTGATGGCAGCCACGGCACACAAACACCAAGCTTTAGTGGGAAGGAGGAAACAGAGACATTTAAAGACAGTTTTATACAGGCACCATCTCTTTTGTGTGTGTTGATTTCCTTTGGTGGTCACTGATAATGACCTGAGTTCAAGGCTGCCTCAGGCTGTGTGGAAAGTGGTTTGAGAACTGTAATGTGCAGTTTTTTCTTCCCCTTTTTATAAGGTTTAGTGGCATAGATGTGAGGCCAAGAATATAATTTGCAAATTGTATGGATTTGGTGGCAGGAAAAAATGATCACATTTCTTTGCACTTTTCCAGGCAAAACCACATTCTGACCAAACTTGAACCAAAAAAAAAAAAAAAAAAAAAAAAAGGCTACAGCCTGCAACATGGATAAAGCTGCATAGATAATCATAGGCACCATAGGTTCAAAGTTGATGTGTCTTGTCTTTCTAAAGTTCTGATCACTCCTTATTGCTTGTCAGCATCTGACTACCCGAGTCAATACATTTGTCTTTAGAGAGGTTCATATCCTACACTTCCATTAATTAAATTGAAATTCCATTCCAATTAAAATTACTCTGGTTATAGCAGCTGAAGAATCAGCTATGCAAGTGAGTATCCTGTGGCTTGAAGCTGGTAGACATCATCCCTGCAGTTATGGCTACATTACATGTCGGCCTTTCCCAAAGCTGATCTTTTACTTGGCAGTCCCCCCCCAGATCCACTCGCAGAATGAAATTACAGCCAAGACAACACACTGAATGGTGCTTCAGGTGGATCAGAGATCCAGATCAGTCTGTGACAAAGTGAAGATGCCCCTTAATTACACACATAACACATTTTAATAGCCATCAGCGGCCAGAGTACAACAGTCTCTTTGCCAGTTTTAACCAGGATAGAGCTGGGGACAGAACTTGGCTTCCTCACCTGCCTCGCAGTTTTGCCCCTGCCTGTTTGTATCCCCTTGGGCAGGTCCTGTTCCTATTTTGCACTGGAGCAGTCCTACCAGGAGACCTTCTCCAGGCAAAGGCATTAGTTAAAAATGATAGCCTGTAGGTTCTAGCAAAACATAAGATTTACATGATTATGCTAAGTGTCTGTCCTCTGACAGAGTTGTGCATGTTTAGCTTCTCCTGCCTTCCCCAGGTGCTAGGAAAAGGCACTGATCAAAAACTTCAGAAGTCCTTCATACTCACATGAGACATTTGACATCTCTTCAGACGCTCTGGGTTCCCATGTTGGGATGTTAAGCATTGCTTTAGCATCTTCTCAGTGCTCAGTTTACTGGGAACTGACCATTTTGGATGGCCTTGGTGTCCCAGTGGAGTCTTGAGTCTTCCTGTCTGGACAGCCCTGGCTCTCATGCACAAGTGGAAAAGAAGTTGTTTTAAACAAAAAGAAATAGAAGCACGTACGTGAACATTGGCAGCCATGGGCTGGCAAAAGCTGAACGCCTACGGCTTCAGCTGAAAATACTTTTGAGTATCAAACCTGACGGAGTCTCTCATGTTGTGGACCAGGAAGCTGGGTAAGGTTTTCTTGCTTTTTCAGATTTAAGTTTGTCACCAGGAGGCACAGGTAGGTGCCCTGGATCAGGAGGTTCCCCCTGATTCTCTCTTTACTTTCGTATCATATAGCTCAATCCTCCTCATTCTTAGGTTGCTTATGTTAAAAGTAGAATTTGCTGTTCCTGTTAGATAGAAAATTTGACTGAAAACTGTCAGTGTTGTAGTGATGGGCCCGAACAAAGTCTACCCATTTGTTTTCTTTCTGTGTTCTGATGTCCACCAAGAATTCAGACCCAGTTTCTTGGACTGGGCTTAAGCACCCAACTTTAGCTTTACTCCCTCTTCCAAGTTTGGTCCCACCTAGGGTTTGCTGTGTCCTGAGATGAGTTACCTTTGGCCTTCCCTTGCTGCAGGCTAGCAAGGGCATCACAGGGCTATTTTTTCCACAGTTGTGTCTTGAGTCAAGGAACTCTGACTCTGGTGCTTTAGCAGCTCTGTGCAGATACTTTTCCAGTACTGCTCTGGTTTTCCTAGCTGCAGGTGCAGAACACTGGTTCTCCTGCACCCTGGTGGTCTCCCAGCTCTGGGAGGTACCCCGACTGGTGCCTCTGTTATTTATCACATCCATACTGAAACCTTATGTGTTTCCCTCTTGGCTGCTGCTGATTCTGGCATCCTGGGTGCAGCCTCTGGAGTCTTCTTAATCCCTTGTGCCTTCTAATAGACTGATGCTGGGTTTTGACTTGTAAACCTTCCATCTGGGCTAGGTATGGGAAAGTAGAAGGGAGAAAAGGCATTTTTACCTCTGTGAGTGCCAACAGCTGGCTCTGCTCTACAAGTAATTTTTGTGGATGGGGAAGGAAAGGAGAGCCTTTAGGCTGAAACAGCTGTGGAAGAAGATAACACTTAAGCTAAGCTTTGCAGCTCTACTTGTATAATGAATTTCTAATACTTGGGCTGGAAAAGCATTCCAGGACTGTGTGGTCATCTCTGTGTTCCTCTTCTCTTTCTCAATAGCTCCCACGTTGTTCTTCTGTTTTATTAGTCTGAGTCTGTCATTCTACTTAACCTATAAAACAAATGAGAGAGAAGCAAGTTGGAAGGCCAAGCTTCATGAACTCCAGGATGGTGCACTGTGAGCCCAAAAGGAAACCTGAGAGGTATTTGCAGAAATAATTCTGGACTCATGCATCATCCATGGAGAGTTGCGAGTCACCTGGATCCTGATGTTGCTGGACGTGTGTGCAGTTAAGTCTTTGTGGTCATGAAGCAATTCCAGGCTTTCAAAAAGACCTTATCCTAAGAGCTTGCTTTGCAGATCCAGAAGGAGTTGTAAGAAAAGATGTCTCTTTCTTGCTGACAGGGCAGCATACCTTCCCTTTCAGTTTTTTTATGACAAATGTGGTGAAACACTGGCCAAGATTGCCCAGAGAGGTGGCAGATGTCCCATCCCTGGAAACACTCAAGGTCAGGTTAGGTGGGGTTCTGAGCAATCTGACTGAGTTGAAGATGTCCCTGCTGATTGCAGGGGGGGGTGGGCTAGATGACCTTTAAAGGTCCCTTCCAACCCAAACTGTTCTATGATTCTACAGCAAGATCACTTGGTCCAGCATTTAATTGCCACTCAGAAGAAGAGAATTCAGAATAGCTGCTATCTTTTGGCTGCTTTTACAGCTTCTTCTTAGAGCTGAAACGAACTCTTTTTATCCAGCTTAAGGTAAACTTGTTGTTTCCTTTCCTAGCATATTGAAATCATCTCTTGTGAAAGGTTTCCAGGTGGATGCTAAGCATTGGATTTATTGTTACATCTCTAGCTTGCAACTGTCTGGTTTGACTGAATTAGCAGCTTCATTAGATCTAGAAGAATTCTGTACAATACCTGACACAAAGCTTGCTATGTGCCACCAGGAACAGTGCAACTCTCATAGACTTAACAACTCTGTCCAAAATGGCTTTGAATGACTGTGGGAGGTTGGTTGTTGCTTGGCTTTTTTAATTTTTTTTGTTTTTTTGGTGGCAATTTTTAGTTGCACATGAACAGTTACATCTTCCCCTTTCTAGAATTTATGAATACAACTCAAATTTTAATTTCTGTGTGATTTAAAAGGAGTATATTCCTTTCCATGCTTTACCATCTTTCCAGACTACCATTCTGCTTTCTTTTTTGGTGTTTACTTACTGAAGCTTTTTTTGAGTAACAAGTGACAGCAAGATGAGTCGGGGGTTATTTCTTTCTCATGCTGAAGTTCCCTCATCCCCATATAGATATTCCTGGCCTGTGAAAACAACATTACAGAGAGAAGGGAATGTGACTTTGCTGAAACACAGTTTGATGCCTTTCAGAGACAACACTAACCACCTGTAGCAGTGACTCTGGAGAACTTGTTTTGCTCCATGAAGTGTCCAGTCTTTTTGCACTGGGCAGATAACTAATGTACCAGGGCTCTGCAAAGAGACTGGTAACTTCCACAGAAAGTGCAATCACTAACTTAAAACATCTCCTGACTCTGCTCTAAACACTTGTGTCATTGTCACTGCCATGCCTGATAAACAGTGTCCTTGGCATCCTCATATTTGTGGTGCAAGATGTCACTCTGCACCAATGTTTTTTTGACTTGTGGAACCTCCTTTCTGGTTTTTGGAGTCCACCAAAATGTTCCTGGATGTGTATGATGACCAAGCATGCTATAGCTCAGATTTACAATCATCAGCTCATATCTGCTCTGACAAAGGGACCTTACTGTATCAGGGCTGATAAGAAAGCAGAGACATCGAAATCCATATGGAGAGAATTAAGCACTCCTCCGAATGGCTGGCACATGTACTTGGCTGCCCTCAGACTACCAATTCCCTGGGTTTAGAGTAACAGCTGGGTCATTTTAGTTGTTTAGCAAGGAAGGACCAAACCACAAAAACTGCAGCCAGTGCTGAGAATCTGCAAGTGGATTACACTATAAAACTCTTTGGTTACATTTTTATGAGAAAAAAAGGGTGGAAAATTAATTAGGAAAATATCCAGGTTCCATTAAGTACTTTGCCGGCAATATTTCCTGCTGGATCTTGTTCTTGGAGGACTAGGTCATACCCACAGCATCTGTGTGTGGGCTGATATATATTGATGTGAGAGAATGAGGGCAAATTGCATTGGCATTTTTCTTTTTTCCTTACACATTTGACCCTAGGTATTTCAGTTACTGAAGTTAAATGTATAATGACATCCCTGCTATTTAACACCGCAGTTCATTTATGGAGATCATTCACTATTGATTTTCACTTTTTTTAATAAATTGTCAAGCATACCTTTTCAAAATTGCATCTAATCAAACATTTCTATCAGGCATGGCTCTCCATGAGCCTGGCAAAGGGGTCAGAGAAGCTTCAAGCTGACGTGTCTATGAGGTAGTGGGTTTCTGGAGGTCATGGCTTATTTTTCCAGATTTTTTGTCAAAACCTGCACTGAGTTTCCTGAGTGCGCTGGGGTTCCCCAAAGAGTTGGTATGATCATTGAATTCCTCGCCTGCCAAAGCTGCCTGGGTGTGGGTGACCTCATGAGTTGGTGGTGGAACGATGCTTTACTTGCCTGGTTTCAGCTCAGATTTGATGATTCTGCTTCTTTAAATGATATGTTTAATTTTGTGTGACATACACGTATATAATATACATACGCATATACCACCCCTGATTTTTCTGATTTGTGTCAGTTTTTCCATACATATCATGTAAGCAGTCTGTTTGCACTTGAGGAGAAGTTTGTGCCCTGTTTTTGACTGTTTCATCCCCCATCCCCAGCAATGTTAAAATGCTCTCTGGAGTATCATCTGTGAGGCTGGAGTATTGGATTAGAGAAAGAAAAGGATATTATGGCAGTAAAGTTGAAACCCCTTTAAAACCTTTACATCCTTGATGATTGTAACATTTTATAGAGGATTAATTAAGGAATTGCCTTTGTCTCGTTCCCGTGGAACTATGTGACCATAAAGGTGTTGGCTTTATTGTTCACCCTGTAACATACAGGGGAAGCTTTCTTAGAAAAACTGCCTCTGCAGCAGGAGCTCTGTGGATAGAAATATTTTGACTTAACATCTCCCTCCCCATACACTCCCCAAATGTGGTTTTTCTAGCACAAAGAGTGTCTGAGCAGCCTCGGCCCCGGGGGATGCTCAGAGGGAACAGGGTGCTGGGGAGCACCCCAGCCTTGTCATTTGTGCACCAACACTGCCCTCGCGTGTCGGGGAGTTTGGAGCCCAAACCTGTGCTCTCCGCACAGCTCCTGCTCCTGCTTGGCTTGCTCTGGGTTACATGCAGCCAACACTGGCTATTCAGAGGCAAGGAAAAAAAGTCAGCGCCCATATAATTAGAAATTCATCTTTCTCCTCCTGGAGACAGAACACATGGCTGGTGTCCTCCTCTGTGTACGAGAGCAGCTGTGTTAACTGTTGAAGGGCTGAGATGGTGCCACTCTCCAGTTTGGGGTGGTTTAGGATGGGGAAGTGGTAGCATTTACATGGTGTGGTTTCTGGGAGGCATGGGAGTGCTGACAGGCATGAAGGCAAAGCAAATTTCTCCTTGTGACCTGCTAAAGCTCTTAAGTGCCAGGGTGCAGGACCTCCCGTACCAGTGGGTTGTGGCGGAACTGCAGCAACTCCCTGGTCTGAGCAAGGGGGTTTGGGGTTTTGTTGTGGGGGGGATTTAACATGTTTTTTTTTACTATTATTATTATTTATTTTTTTATTTATTTTATCACATAATCCCAGGGATTATGTGATAGGGATTTAAAGGGACCTTTGAAGATTATCTAGTCCAACACCCCTCCCTCCCCCACCCACCGCCCCCAACCCCTGCCAAAGCAGTGTTGCCCAGAGCAGGTTGAACAGGAACACATCCAGGTGGGTTTTGATTATTTCCATTCACACCCCTTCTGGGCATCCTGTTCCAGTGCTCTGGCACCCTCAAAGTGAAGAAGTTTTTCCTCATGTTGGGATGGAATTTCGGAATTTCCTATGTTCCTGTTTGTACCTGTTGCCCCTTGTCCTGTTGTTGAGAACCACTGAAAGGAGTCTGCCCCTATTCATGGTGTCAGCAGGTCTCTGGATCAGTAAGGGGAATCTTGTCACCTGGTTGTTTTGGACCTGGGCTCCTGCAGGTTTCACAGCTGTATGCAAGCAATAGTGAATCATGGGTGAAAGATCCATTGCATCACCTTGCATGAATGCATCAAGTTATAAACTGCTGATCACCACTGATCTGCCGGATTTGAAAGTGCTGGAGAGGTGAAAGAGTCTTCCCCTTTTGCAGGCGTCAGGTATATGTGATAGTTGAAAGATAAAATACTAAGCACTTTGCTGAACTGAAAGCATCTAAGCGTCAGCTCAGTGGAATGATTTCTTTTTTACATCCAGGTCTAAACAGCTTAGTTTATTAGCTGTGTGTAGGAGGAGGGACCATGGTATGGTTGCAGTGTAGGAACAAGAAATCTAACTGCTATTTTTGGCTCTGCCACAGACTTCCTGTCTGCCTTTGGGACAGTCACTTCATTTCTTGGGCCCCAGATTAAAACAGGGTTATTCAATAGTCTCTTCCTTGCAAAAGTGTTTGCTTTCCACCGTGAGCAATCCCTACTAGAAGCAGATCGTGACATACTTTGCTTGCTTGTGCAAATGCTATGTGTGCATTCCCATCCAGAGAGCTGATACCTCGAGGTACATCAGCCTTCACATTTATTGCTCCCACCAGTTATTCTAGATTCATTCCCTGACATCTTTTTTACCAAAGCACTGAATTTCAGTTTTGTTTCCACTCACTTCAAGGGCAGAAGGATTCGTTCTCTAGCACAATACATGATTTTCCTACACTAATAACTTCACTCCTTTTCTTTATTCTTTATGAATTTGTGCCAGGAGGTGTTCTAGTTTCCCCGCTTGTAGTTTCCACTGTATTTAATTTGAAAGCAATGGTTTTGTCCCCAAAGCCTTGTAAAAGCCAAGAGCGAATCTCCTGGCCTTTCTCTTTTTTCTTCCTTCCCCACTTGCAATGTGTCAGCTTTTGTTGTTGGAGCCGGGGATTGGGAGAGGGAGAGGGGAAGTACAGATGCTTTTGGGGACTTTCTGTTGCCTATTAAAACAGGATCTGAGCTCCAAGAGTGTCTGGATTAGTGTTTGTTGTGCAAAGCCCAGATGAGCTTCAGAGCTGGTGCTGTCCTTGTCCAAGCTCCCTCCTTCCCATTGCCTGAGTTTGCTCTTTTTTGCTCTTTCTGGGCCAGCTGTTCAAGAACAGCCCATTCCCCCTGTTCAGGGACCCATCACTACCCCCTCCTCCTTTTTCATAGCACATGGGACAAAATGCTCTCTGTAGCCATGACTCTGCTGACTGCTGCCCAGCAGCAATTCTTGCACAAAAGGCAAATGTCCCTTAGAAAAGTTGTTTGGGTCAGTCCGTCTTTGTCTCATATAGGAGACTTACCTGGGTAGGCTTTTCTCCAAGCTCCCCTTGGCTGTCTCTCCCTGTGATCCTGTTGACTCCTCATCCTTGGTACTCTGTTCACCTACTGCTATGGGCAATCAAAACACGGGTGAGAGAACCCTATGTTGTTATTCTGTCTACTCTGCTCTGGTGAGTACAGGAGTATTGCATCCAGCTCTGGAGCCCTCAGCACAGGTAAAATATGGACCTGTTGGAACATGTCCAGAAGAGGACCACAAAGGTGATCAGAGGGATGGAGCACCTCTCTTATGAAAATAGCCTTGAGAACGTTGGAGTTGTTCAGCCTGGAGAAGAGAAGACTTTGGAGACACCTTATAGCAGCTTTCCAGTATCTGAAGGGAGCCTACAGGAGAGCTAGAGAGGGAGATTTTACAGGGACATGTAGTGATAGGATGAAGGGTAATGGTTTCAAACTAGGAGAGGGTAGATTTAGATTAGATTTTAGGAAGACATTTTTCACTATGAGGGTGGTGAGACACTGGAACAGGTTGTCCAGAGAAGTTGTGGATGCCCCATTCCTGGAAGCATTCAGGGTCAGGTTGGATGAGGCTCTGAGTGCCTTGCTCTAGTAGGAGGTGTCCCAGCCCATGGCATGGGGGTTGGGACTTAATGATCTCAAGGTCCCTTCTAATCTAAACCATGCTATGATTCTGTCAGGACCAAAGACATACTGCTTCCTGAGGGTGGGAACAGGAAGCTACAGCATGGGGCTGGTCAAGACAGTTAAACCTAATATAGTGACCTATGTGTCCATGCCTCCTTTTGATATGAGACTCCAACACAGAAGATAGACAAATGTCTACTGAAAAAACCGTTTTGCAATGCAAAGGCCCTCAGCTTACATAAGGACTTAACCAACTGTATCCAAATTTTGCAAGCCAAATGATCTGGGCCAAGTCTTGCTGATTTTCAGAAAGGGAAGGAATTATGTTGCTAACCATGAGGTAGCAGCCAAGATCTGGCTACCCATGCCAGATCCATAGCATTTTAAATGTGACATTCCGTGGAAGTCCAGACCAACACAAACAAGATGCAGAGAAATTGTTTGTGGCAGGGTAAAGAAACTTGACAATTGTGAGAAAACGTCAAGGTAAATATTTTGAATCTCAATTTAAGGTTTTCTTTAAAGAACACTATCAAGTAGTCAAACTATTAAAAAGACACCTCTCAAATTCAGAGCTGCAGAGAAGATCTCAGAGCATCTGTGGATGAGAATTTCTTCATGAAGCTCCTTCTTCGGCACTCCCCATTTCAGTGCTAAAGAAGCACTATTTTGGAACCACCCATTATTTTATTCCCTTCTGACTAATGTTGAATAAATCTATATGAGGTATTTGAAAAGTAATCATTCCAAATTATCTTAGTACTATAAAGGTACCTGCTGTCTCCTCGTAGTTGGCCTAGCTTTTCAGCCGCTGCCTGTGGAAAGCCCCAGTGCTTCTTTGTATCTTTTAATCTCTTTTTGTTTCTTTTTTTTTTTTAAATTATTTTTTTCTTTTGTGATCCTTTTACTTCCTTTTAATGCTATTAAAGTTTGTTTAAGGCATGTAAACTCCCTACAGTTTTCACTCTTTTTTTTTTTGCCAAACTGCTACTTATAAGTATTAGCTGATGCTGCTGAAATCTACTCCATGAAATGATAGATCAACATTTACCCTGAATTGGGAATCCCCTGAAATGCATCTAAATCACTCTTAAAGATGAAAAATAAGATGAAAAACTTAGCAGAACGATTGTAAAACCCAGGAACCCTCTTCTGAAAAGCCACTAAAAAAAGCAGGCAGTATGTGTTCCCTTCTGGTTTGGGGAGTTAATGGTTGTGGTCTCTGTGAATTTGGGGTGTGAGACCCTGGTCCCTACAGAGAGTCCGAAACTCCCCTCAACCACAGTGCAGTTTGTAGTAGGCCTGAAATTGTTAGTCTTTGTCTTTCTCATTTTGCATCAGTCTCCTCACAAAAGGTTTACATGCTTGTGTGTTTGTGTTTTTCCCAATAAAAGAGGCCGAGTAGGAAGGAGACCCCAAATGTCACGTTTTTTGCTCACTTTCTATAAAGCCAAATTTCCTGACTTTTTCTAATGTTCTGATGAGCTAGAGGGGTTTCAGACAATAAAAACTGTCCCAGACTTACACAGTGCCCTAACAGTTTCTGTAGCAGAAACAGGAGGAGGGATGCGGGGAGAGAGAAAAGCCCCTGTGTGTTACAATTAACATGCTGAATTCAACTGTTTTCTTGGAAAGCTAACAGGAGCTCTGTGTGGGGTCAGGAACCCAAGACCAGATCCACACCAGTGTTCTAATATCTCTATATTTTTTTTCTACTTTGTGTCTGAATCCAAATTGAAACCAATGAGATTTGGCCACTCCTCTGAGGCTGTCAGTTTGGCTGAAGAAGCTGGGAAATAGGAAATTTAAATTATAACTTCATAGGGTTATTCAGCCAAGAAGAATAGTGGAGAGCAGAGGAAAGAGGCCTGGAGATCAGGAGAAATATGGGGGCGTATGCTGAGAGATGAGCAGTCAAGGGAGATTTGGTCCACAGCAGTTTGGCTCGGCTTGACCTTAGGTCCTGGCAGGCATCCTCAAGCCAGTAAATTCCCATCGTGTCAGACTTCCTTGAACCTTGAACAGGCTCTATTTCTTCCTGGTGGCCTGGAAAGTGGATGTTATCACTGATAAGTGCTGTCTGCCTGCCAACACGCTGGAGCTTATTCTCTCCCCTCTCTGTACGTCATTGCTACAGAATTTGCACAGTTGTGGTCTTTCTTTCTTACATTAAATCTCAATTATTAATCTCCTTAGTAGATTTGAGAAAGAAAAGGACAAGTTTAAAAAAGCACTTCTGACTCCAAACTCCACCTTTCTGTTGATACAGCTGTATGTTTCCTACTGGATGGCTCAGTGAACAGGCAGTTTAACCTTTCAAATCCTGTAGTTGTGTTGCTTCAGCATCACTGGTTTCTCTCCTTACAGTAAATTTCCCCTCTTGTCTCTGTCCAGAGCAACCTTTTTCTTTTTTTCTTCTTTTTCTTTTGCATATCCACACGCATTTCACATCCTGCTGTGGTTTAACACTTTATTAAAAAAGAACAGGATTTCCTCTTGCCTTTCATGAAAACACTTCTCTGCTTTGCAGCTCCCACTTTCTGGTGTTGTGTTTGTGGAGAAGAAAGTAACTATACCTTCTGCATTTAATTTACAGTAATTAAAATTCAGTCAATAAGTTCCTTAGCAAGGGCATCATCAGAAGACTGATGTACCAAACAAAGTTTTTTTTGGCGTCAGATGAGAAAGTGTGTACTGGACTTCAGATAGATCACATATCAAGGGTATTTCAGCCCTTCGTACCAGAACTAAATCCTCATCTCATCTGTGTCAGTTTTCATTCTGGTGTTGTATGACTATTTAATTGATGACATCAGTATCGTATCCATTGGTGATGACCTGACTGCATCTGGCTGTGACATCCTGAACAAAACTTCTGTGCTGGTGATGTGGATCTGCAAGCATATCCAGGCTGAGGAAAATGTTGGTTGTCAGATAATCACTCCTTTTATATGAACAAAATGGAGAAAACTTGTCTTTTTACTAAACTAGGTGGGTTGTAGGGGCTTAGCTGTGGTGCCTCCCTGTGTTTGAAATCCTCCAGACAATGCTGAAAGTCATTTTCAACAAAACTGATAGGCTACAAGCTGAATACTGATTTTTAAATGGGTGAGAGGACAGAAATTTCTTCTTCCCAGTCACATCACCAGCATAAACACAGGCCTATAGACTTTTAGAAGCTCTGGTTTTCCTACCTCTCCCTATTCATATTGATATTTCCTCCCACTCTCCTCTCCAGCTATGCTCCTAGATAAACAAAACTGAATATGTCCCGTGAGAGGGATTTTTTCTTTCTTGCATTTTCTGGGACAAAGCTGATCAGATATCCTCTTGGTTGTGTAACAGCTGAATAGATTCTGCACTTACTGAGAAGAAAAGCATTCTTTCTGTGCCTTTAATGGGATGAATTGACTGTTAAATAGTTGTCTGCTACAAAACTTTGCCCTCCTGACGGACATGTCTTGATAACAGCATTTATTTTTTTTTCCTTGAGAAAGAAATGGAGATTGGCTGGTTGAGCATGTAGCTCAGGTGAAGTTAATGCCAGCATTCAAAAAATTCAGGATAACAATATAAACACACTTCATGACTTTTCCTGGAGGTAAATGTTTGTCTTACATGGCTTCTTTGGAATTGTTACATCATTTTCCATTTGACTGAAAGCAGTTTGTTTCTAACACAGTCCTCAAATAGGTCAGAGTCTCTTATGACGAACTCATTTATCTCAGACTGATGCTAGCTTTAAGGGATTATTTTAATACTAGATTACATTGAGTTCATGGACCTCTGATGTCCTTTTGGATGTCCTTTAGGCTTAGGTACTATACAGCATTGCACACCTGACTGCCACTGAGACTGAGCTGCCACTGGGTGAGAATATCTTGACTAGATCTCTTGGCAAAGAAAGATGATGCTTCAATCCACCTTTCTCTTTTTGGTAGACTATAAATTATTTGGGCAGGCTTAACTCTTGTAGTAGGTCATAAAAAACACAGGAGTGTCCTGGATCTGATACATCCAATGATGAGTACATTGAGTGTCTTTTCCTCCTTCATGCTTAGAAAATCTGTAGTCCAATCTGCTACAGAGTCTTGATTGTCATCTAGAAAAATTAATAAAATCCAGATTTGTTTGCTGTTCGTTTCCATCCTCATAGCTATAGACCTCATGAACTCTAATATTATCTGTGTGAAGGGTCTTTGTCTACATGTTTTGGCAAGTAATGTCTCTGTTCCACATGTTGAACTAGTAAATTCCTTCAGTTAGGCTGGGCTTGGTCCAGGGATTTGAGGCAGATAAGTTTAGCAAAGCTTGGGAAAAGGAGGCCTCTAACTAATCACCACACTCCTGCTAAATGATCTCATCATAAATTTGGCAAGGCCGTTTGTGCTGATCTCGCTTTAACTTCTAATATGAGCTTACAGCAATTCATCATTTTTGTAGCCTACGGGTCACCATGTTTCTGGCTTGTTGTCTACCCAGTGTCCATGGGCACTGTCTCCCATCCAGCCATGTTCTGTACATCTGAATTCATCCAGAGCTTGCAGCTACATTTCTATTGAATTTGCTAGTTTTATTTAAAAATCTTTAGCCTTTTGTGTGTGTGTGTCTGTACTCATTCTGAAGGTTTTTGCTCTTTGAGTGAGAAGAAAAAAAATGTCAGGAGTCTGTACTTAGCATTCTGCTGCTTGCTCCTCTTTTTAGACATCAGATATCACAGTTGCATAGGACTTCAGATTTCTTTTTTGAGATCTTTTTTGGCGTATTCTAAAACACAGTGACAAAATGTTGAATCAGATCTGTTGAGGAGGATTTGAAGTGACAGCTGTTTGTTTGACTTCTGTAACCTGTGATATGATTAAAAGATTGATATCAACTTTAGGAAGAAAACAGAAGAGGAAGATAATGTGTCCCCAGTGAATTCAATACTTCAGTTCCTGGAGGAAGTGATTTAAAGCAGCATCTGCTTTGTGCTGGGTATTGTTTTATAATTTCCTTCAGATCTCTGGATCTGAAGTGGATTATTTGGATACATGTCTATTTGTGTGAATCAGTTTATAGCATTCAGAGAAATGTTAACGGGAATATTTCCTATTAAAAGAAATAGGCAAAACAGATTTACATAAAAAAGTGAAGACAGAAAACTTGACTGTTGACACAGGCCATGGTACCGCTTCTGTCCCACTGCCAGTGTGGTGAAATGTCAATAAAGACTGGTGGGGAGAAGGTAGAAGGTGATCAGTTCCCTTTTCCTCTTTGTGACATGCAAATTATTTGATGTTCATAGTTTCCCCTGGCCTGCCGTAAACATTTGATAAGAGTTTAACTTTCAGGGAGGTTTTGTGGTTTGTCTCTTGAATATGTGAGTCTCTTTTGCCTCTGCAGCCCCAGTGTGACGACAACGCTCTTTCACTTCCTGTATAACTTAGGAACAATCCTGTTTGCAGATATTTCCAAAACCATAAAATCATAGAATGGTTTGAGTTGGAAGGGACCTTTAAAGGAGACCAAGGCTCAAGTCTTGCTCTTGCACACTCAACAGTTATCACGTGGGTGGGGTTTGCCATTGCTGGTGCTTAGAACTACAGTATTACCATTACCCTTTTCTACTGCTCAGCATAAGATCCAGTCTTAGGATACTCTGGGTTTCAGTGGTTTCCTGATTTGGTTTTCTAGAAACAGTCTCAGGCACTAGTCAGACTCTGGTTGAACATTTGGATTCCATGATTCTATGAAGAAAAGCTGTTTTCCTCAGAGAAGTATGTCCCAGATCAAATGACCAGGCTGTGGCAGATATTATGAGGATGCCTTTGCTTCAAATGTACAAATGCAGCTTTATTGATCTCTCTGTATACACAGAGCTAACTCATTTCAGATGCTAAAAGAGACTTTTGCCATGATTCCTCCTGGCAAAGGGTAAGACAACATATATAATTTCAAGCTGAGCCCTAATATTCTGCAATCACACTCTGAATTAATTTCAGGTCCTTGTAGACTGTACGAAGGTCCAGCATCTTTTGTTGGTCCTAAGGATGTTGCTGACCTGTATGTCTTTCATCTGTATTATCTGTGTAACAAATCTCATCAAATACTATAAGCTATAGTTCCTAAAATATGCTTGGAGCAAAAATATCCTTTCACAATGGGACTCTGCCTGGAAAAGCTGCTGTTTATTCAGCCAATTTTTAGGCTCCATCTGTTTTTTACTTAACCGCAGGGAAGTAGCAATGCCATCTTACTGCTCATCTTTCATTGACAGTCTTGAGGTGGCTTTGATATAATGATACAACACTATATTAAATGGCAGTTATGTTTTCTTGGATGAATCTATGCATACCATGTGTTCCAAAGGGGCCACTTAAGTAGCAGTAACAGCGGCTTCTCTTTCCTTTTATTGCCTTGAAATCTTCCAGCTACAAAAACAGGCTTCTAGTACGTTTTGTGTTATCAGATTAAATAATAATTAGCTGCAAAATAACATTTTTGGCTGTACTTATGATATGTGAGGGGATGGACCTGCAAAATAGAATTCTTTTGTCAGTATTAAATGCATTCTTTAAAAAAATTATTGCCTTTTTTTTCTCTGTGCCAGAACCAAACTTCTGGTGGCACAGCACATGAGTGACCTGATGAAGATTTTCTTTGGTTGTTTGGGTTTGTGCATGTATTCCATGTATGATTTTGACAATGTATGCATTCACAGGCTGCTAGAAACCCTGGCTGTCAGTGCCCTCTGGAGGTCTTTAATCCAGTGGTGGAGAATGTAAAGCTCTGCTGGGTGACCTGTCCCAGTGTTGCACCATTCTCCCAGTGAAGTTGCCTTCCCAGTGTTTAGATCAAACCTCCTCAACTTTGTAGCTGCTATCCATTAGTCTACCCTCTACTACCACTGAGAGGAGTGAACTGATAATAAATTGGTCATTGGCCTCTTTGCCAGACTACCCAAGCCCAGCTCCCTCCGCATCTTGTCCTGGGTCATGATCTTTAGGTCTCAGACCTTCTAGGTTGCCCTCCACTGGACTACCAAGTCCTTGATATCCCATCTAAACTGAGGGCTCAAAACCATACACTGGGTTGTGAATCTTTCTGCATTCTGACTAAACAATTAAACACTGGGAAAATGACAGCAAGTAACTAGGCTTTAGTACACATTTCAAGAAGGAAGACATTTTGACAGTTGGAAAATAAAGTGATCACCTTGGAGAGCCAAAGCTAAGGGGAAATAGTAGTGGAAATTTGACATGGAAGGAAAATTGCTATTTAAAGGAAATAGGGATGCATAACTTTGTCAGTTCATCAGCAGGTTTGTGGAAGTACAGATACTAGGTCAAGGAAACTGTTTCATATTTGAGAATTTAAATAAGAATTTTTTAAATGAAGAGTAGCTTTAAGTCAAAATGTTCTGCATCCGAACAGAAACATAGAATTGTTGATACAATGCAGGTTTCTATTTTGAAAACCAAAATAATTTGTTAAAGTGCAANGGGTGGGGGGTGGTAAATAAACAAATAAGTGGAGCTTCTTAATTTTACTTAATTTATGGTTTTTTGCCCAGCTTGGGACAGAATGTCCCAATGGAGTAAGAGGACAGAGGGCATCTTTCCTTCGATTTCAGGCCATGACTGAAACACAGGAGATAAGCAAATGCAAAACATGGCTAATTGCAAAGTAAAACCTCTGCCAAAGCAGTCTGCTCGTGTATGGGAGCTGGAACTGTGATACTGCTTTTGTTACCCAGCTCGTGGCTCAAATGTGAACATCTTGTTCTGTACAGTTTTAGGATGGTTTCTAACTCCTTATAATCATGGGTGGTCCAAATGCCCTCTCATTTGTTCTGCTCTCCATTTTCCTGAAATTGAAGTCTGTTAACTTGTTCTTTCTGGAGACTGTTCTCCATTGCTCTTCCTGATGTTCCCTGTTAGTTTTCAAATGCTAGTTCAAGCTACTTTCACTCAATGTGATCATTAGCTGCCCAGACTGAACACATGCAGCACAAGACACTGAAATGCTCTTAGAACACAGAAATTATGTTGTTTATTATCCCAATTAGTAAAGTCTGCGGTGGCAGTGTCAATTTGTTAATGATGTCCAAACCTTTTTAGGTCACCCTGTTCTTAAGGAGTGCTGCCCTTGCTGGGACAACACTTATGAAACATCAGGTTGCTTTCTAAGAGGGAAGTGCTTTCCTTCTGAACGCTCCATGGAAAAAATGTGAAGAAAATGTGAGACCACACTGAGTTTGCCAGTGTAAGCAGTATTTTGGCAAAGATGTGCATGCATGTAATCTTCACTCTGTAATTGTCTAAACCGAGTTAGAAAAGCCTATTCCAAACATCTGCCTACATTCTTCCCACAGATATATTTCCCAAAATAATGTTATGGGAAGTTGATTGTTTATTATTCAAATATCCACAGAAATATTAATGGTTAACTCACTGGGGATATTTTATTTTCTTAGGCTATTGGATGTTATGCTTCAAGCAGAACGTTCCTTTTTGCTCAGCCTACAGTGCACAGCAAGAATAAATCCAGCTGGCACCTGACATCTATAAAACTGTCTTATATTTTCTGGGTTTAGAGTCCATTATTTTACAATATATTCTGGGGATTTCATGTCTGGGATCAATTTTAATGAGGTATCTAGAGGCTCATGTGTGCCCTGGGGAAACTGGACCCTGAATAATATTTTTCCTCTTACTATTATTCATCCTACAGAACCTGATTTATACCTCTGTCCTGATGCTAGCTTACTTGTCACTAGTATCACCTTGTGAAAGTTTTTGAGCATTCACGAGGACTTCAGCATAACAGTGAGGAAGTCCTGATGGTGCTGTGATTACTGCCGATCATGCTGTAAGAACTAGTTCTTTGTTGAGCCACCTCTTTTGAGTGCAATAAGAATCCAAATATGCAGCAGTGTTCAGCTCAGAACTTCCAACTGAGTAAGATCAAGAAGTAAACTTCTACCTTGAGGGCCTGACTAAACCAGTTTAAACCCACTGATGTAAGCCGGGTCCTGTTTTTCATGCTAATGTGCCAATCTCTCTGACAGGCATTATGAGTTGTTAACCTCTGTCTGTTCTGGGATGAAAATAAGCAATCTGTGTGCATTCCCAGAGATTCAACTGAGGGATGGAAGGGTATGCGATTTCATTTAATAGATTATTTATATTTCATTTTGTCCTTTTGCTTTTACTTTTTTATTAAGCTCCAGCCTCTGGGAACAGTGCTATGTCAGGTTATTATTAAGAAGTTTGCAACTCTGTGAATCTGGATATGAGTCTCATGGAGTGCTACTAAAAATTCTTTTAGTTTGTGACATTTTAGACTGTACATGCTGTTCGAGTTGGGTCTACAGGCATTTCTGCTTGCGCTGTCTAAATAGTTCGGCCAGTAGGTGGAACCAGGAGAAAGCAGATGTGTCATCTGGCAGCGGCACAATGCAAATGCACAACCCGTTCCTGGAAATCATAGAGTCATAGAATGGTTAGAGTTGGGAGGGACCTTGAAGATCATCGAGTTCCAACCCCCCTGCCATGGGCAGGGACACCTCCCACTACAGCAGGTTGCTCAAAGCCCCATCAAGCCTGGCCTTGGACACTTCCAGGTTTGGGGCATCCACATCTTCTCTGGGCAACCTCTTCCAGTGCCTCACCACCCTCACAGTAAAGAATTTTTTCCTAATATCCGATCTAAATCTCCCCTCTTCCAGTTTAAAACCATTACCCCTTGTCCTATCACTACACTTCCTGACAAAGAGTCCCTCTCCAGCTCTCCTGTAGCTCCCTTCAGATACTGGAAGCCTGCTCTAAGGTCTCCCTGGAGACTTCTCTTCTCCAGGCTTAACAGCCCCAGCTCCCTCAGCCTGTCCTCATAGGAGAGGTGGTCCATCCTTCTAATCATCTCCATGACCCTCCACTGGACCTGCGCCAACCGGTCCATGGTCCTTTCTCTGTTGAGGACTCCAGAGCTGGACACAGTACTCCAGGTGGGGTCTCACAAGTGCAGAGTAGAGGGGCAGAATCACCTCCCATGACCTGCTGGTCATTCTTCTTTTGATGCAGCCCAGGATATGGTTGGCTTTCTGGGCTGTCAGTGCACACTGCCAGCTCATGGTGAGCTTCTCATCCATGAGTACTCCCAAGTCCTTCTCCTCAGGGTTACTCTCCAGCCATTCTCTGCCCAACCTGTATTTATGCCTGGGATTGCCACGTCCCAGGTGCAGGACCCTGCACTTGGCTTGGTTGAACTTCATGCCATTTGCATTAGCCCAACTCTTAAACCTGTCCAGGTCCCTCTGGATGGCATCCCTTCCCACCAGCGTGTCATGAGATGCATCCTTAGGTGTCCACCAAAAGATGTGTTTTTCACTTCAGTGTTTAGGGCCATCAAATTGCAAAATCCAGAGTTATTTCTAAACAGTAATGTTGTCAGGCCTTGGTGTATGAACTCCCACAGGTAAGGATGTTTAGGTCAGTCTGCAAATCAGCTGATTTGATCACATAATAGTGAGAAGGATATTTTAATAAAAATTTCCTTCCTGATAATCTGGATCACATCACATCCCTCCATCAATGACATCTGGCATTTTCTCAGAAAGGCAGTTTCAGAAATGTAGGTTAAAAATACTCCTTTATTGTACTCTACTCTCTGAAATTAAAACTCCAGCCAATGGTATGTGTCCTGCAAAACACAGCTTGTGTCCTTCTTTTAGAGAAAATTGTCACCAAGGGAAAACAAAAGGTGGTGATATGGTACTATGGTCTGAGCAGACCTCTGCCTTCCAACTTCTCATTACCCTCTCCTCAGCTCTGCCAATAGCCAGAGGAATTGAATTTAGAAGTCACCATCCTTTCAGGACTTCTTCCCATCAGTGAAGTGGAGAAGAACATGGATAACTTCTCCCTACCTTCACCCACCTCATTGTGATGAGAAAAATACCTGAAATAAAAAGGTTTTTAGAGTAAGGTCCTGCAGCACTGAAATAGTGAAATAAATACACATGAATCTATTTTTAAACAACTGTAAAAACTGGAAGAAAATTAATATATTGCAATGCATCAGGGGCTTTGCTGCTTAAAAGCATCCTCATGAATTATGTAAAAGTGTTGCTATATACCTGGCTGCCTTGCAATTTGGAGGATATACATGCATTTCAACACTGTAGGTTGGTCTTTCCAGTTTCAAAACTAAAACAAACTTAAAATTACAGTATTTCCCAACAAATTGAAAATATATTTTGCCAGTAGATAGAACATGCTGCTAAAATGCTGCTATCCATTTTGTGTCTTTGAGACCTGGATAGTAAAATTCATGGCTATTAAAAGTACTGAGTTTGTGGCCATGGCAAGCAGTGAGTCATATTTTATTTTCTCCTTCTTTCCTCCTGAACATGAACACAGAAATTATTTGGAAATTGTTGCTAGTGAAATATTATTCTCTGCAGATGCAAAAAGAAAGTAATTTTGGAACTTGCCAAGCATAAATCAGGAACAACTTTCTAATAGAGAGTTATTAGACATGGCAGGGTGAGAAAGGCTTCATCTTGATTTAATGAGAATGGGCTTGTACTTCCAAAAGCAGCAAAATTAGAGCTCATGAATAACTTGTGGTGGAATATTTTCTCCTTAGTATCCAAGATAACAATTCTGCAGACCCCAAGACTGAGGAGTTATTATACAAAACAAGTTAATTACCAGTACCTGGAAAAATTAATCTCTTAGCAGATATATTCTTTTATCTTTCTGATATTTTAAAATATGTCAAATCCCCAGCACTGTGCTTTCTGATGTTAAGTTTCTCTTCAATCTTGTTTTGGAATTCTTATGAAACTATTGTCCTCCTACACATTATATTGACCCTGAAGATACGATTCCTGAAACCTTAACTTACCTGAAGTGTTTAGTTTGCTTATTTGATTTGGTTTGGTCTTTTTCTAGTTAGAGATGGCAATTGATGAATGCCATTACAGTGAGATTTGCTGTTGATAGCAGCTGAGGAAAGAGTTGTTTTTATTGTGGTGTTTATAGAGTATTATTCCTGATGTTCATCATACTTATTCATAAGAAAGTGGCTATATCCCAAAATGTTCTGGGACATTGAAGTAGTAGGGCTAAATTACATTTTGAAAGGGATTTAAATATTCTGGTAATGACAGCTGACCACAGAAAAGGAAATGTCAAGAATTTTATAAATCTACAGAATTGTTTCTCCCTTAGCAAGTTCTGAGGAACTCAGGAGGGAAGAGGAGGAGGGCCTGGAAACTGTACTGGTTGTGCACTTGTTCTAATGTCTAGTGGACAACAGTTTCCACTTGAAGGAAGGAATTTTTATGATAAGGGTGGTGAAACACTGGTACAGGTTTCCCAGAGAGGTGGTATATGCCCCATCCCTGCAAACATTGAAGGTCAGGTTGGATGGGGCTTGGAGCAACCTGATCTAGTTGAAGATGTCCCTGCTGATTGCAGGGGATGGTTGGATAGATGGCATTTAAAGGTCCCTTCCAGCCCAAACTACTCTTTGATGATTCTACGATTCCAAAGGTTGGTTTCAGTTGGGTCTCCATGGAGCCTAGGACATTATGTTGTTTCCATCTCTCCGTGCCTTTCTTATTTGTAAAATAACAGGAGTCTCAGTATATCGATACCTGACCATACAACGATTATTCAAAGATGCTCATGTAGCCCATACTAAGTATCCTTGCTTCGGTTTACTTGGTTGTGTCACTGGATATTTCATCCAGCATTTCCAAGAACTACAACTACAGTCACTGGAAGGACACTGAAAAAGCCTCCTTGGTCAATTCAGGATTTAGACCCAGAGGAAGGGCTGTTAAATAATTTACTCTAAATTCCTCTCTGTCACAAGCCACCGAATAGCTCCCAGGTACCCAGTCCTTTACAAGAATTCAACCTCAGTCCTTCACATATTAACTGAAAACAGGACTAGCAGGGATTATTGGTTCCTCTGTGCTACGTGTGTTGATTCACATACACTTTCATACCTACAAAGGGGAGAAGCTGTTTGCTTGCTCGTGTTGACAATAGAAACAAAGGACTGTGAAGGGATTTACTTACAGGGTTGGGCCGTGGCAATGGGCTCTTTAAAGAGCTGTGACTTTTGTCTGTGTATCTGGATTTGACTTTTTTTTTTTCTTTTAACGATCAGCAACAAAGTAAATAGTTTTATTGCAGTTGAAGAAGCCTCTCCTCTCAAGTGACAGATTGTTGCACCTACTCAAATTATTGTGAGTGGAATGAAAAATACTGCTATTAAAAGGCCAGGGCTTTTCACTGATCTGAATGTTCCTCTTTTAACAACTTTGGCAGCATCAAGGAGCCTGAAAGTGGAAGCAAATTATATTGGTATGTTTTAGTTTAAACATGAGTTTAAATGTGATTTTAAGCCAACTTTAAGGCCAACTGTTTGTAAAAGTGGCCTTAATGGAATTGGGAATTATGCCCAGAGCAAACACATTGCCTATTTGGCAGTGATTAGCAGTGTGTTAACAATTTAGTGTACTAAATACAGGGTAACTAATTGCTAAGATACCTAAACACACCTTCAGATACAACAGTAGCAGGTTTAGAAATGTGGTTCAATGAAGTATGAGTAAGGAAGCTGTAGAAGAAAATAACAGGGTTTTGCAGAGGTATCCTGATGGATAATTTATAGGCTGTGGATTTGCAATTCTCGGGGATGCTTTTCTCCACAAAGCGTTGGGATGGGGTGTATTACTCATGGAGATGTGGTGGAAAGCCTTTTGTTTGAGACATTTGAAACTGTAAAGATGACAAAACACTGGGCAATATATAATACAATACAATGTAGTCAGGAATGGATACCATGGCCTTAGTAATTTCTAGACCTTGACTTTTCTTGTCTGAACTTTGTAGGATTACACACTTACTCTTTTCAGCCCTCAAGTCTTGTCACCAGAAAGGGCTTCTGGACCTCATACCCCCAAGCAGGGCATACACAGGCTGCTGTTGATAGCCTGTAAATAACCCCATTTGCCTCTGTGCCTGAGCTACTGTGTCCTGCTTGACCACCATGTGCAAGTCAGGTTTTCTGTGCAGTGATCCTGGTAGAAAAGGCACATCATTGTTATGTCATGGGGCTGATTTGCACCCTTTTTGTGCCACAAGCATGGCTGGTGCTGTTAAATGTCATCCAGACTTTGCTCTGCAGGTACTGGACAGTACAGAAGACCATAAACTGCTGCCCTCTGTGGGTTTTGCTGTAAGCCAAGGCACCCAATTGTCTCTGTAATAGTGACATGAATGCATCTACTGGAGTGACATCACCGCATTACATGAAATCCCTTTTCTATCTCGGTTTACCTTGACCAGACTTTTTTATCTGTTCATCAGATTTGATTAACTTGCAGGGTTGGTTTAGATTTTTTTTTCTTTTTTTTTTTTTTTTTTTTTTTTTTTCCAAGGAAATAGAGATCAGGAAATGGAAACTTGGCAGTGTCTTCCCTGTAAAAGTTTTTGTTGCTTACCATGCTGGGAAATACTTGTGCATGGCTAATGGGAGAAACACTGATGTTAGGAAGCTTCACTTACACTCATCTGACTTATAGGTCCCACAGTGACTCCATGTAAGAGAAAAACATGTGCCAAATAGTGGAGGTGGAAAGTCATTGCAGAAATATCCCAATTGTTTGACTGCGTTGGCCAGGGCAACAACATGGGAACTACAGTGTAAGATCTGGAAGAGCTCATCACAGACAGATCTAAGATCTTCATAACTTCTTTAGGATTCACAGAGGGCATTTCTGCTGTGTGTGGTAGTCTAGAAAACATCCAGAAACCATGAAAGATAGATAAGGGTGTTTTTCAGCGTGCTTAGAGGAAATGCATGACTTCTATACTTATTTTGGGTATTTTTTGTTTTGTTTTGTTTTTATGTTATAGTCATAGTGTAGCTTCATTGCTTAGGACTGGGACTCTGTCAGAAAGCAGAACTGCATGTATGTTGTGCTTTAGGGGTAGAGACAAGCAAAGAATTTTTCAGGCAGAGGTGAGTGAGCTTGTACTTCAGGACTTTCACAGATAGTTAAGCAGATTCCTGGTTTCAGAGATTATCTTTTCCTGCATCTAACCTCATCTCTATTCAGGTCAAAGGGCTTATGCATTAGAAAGCAGCAGTTGTGTTATTAGTGGTATTGGAAGAAGAGATGAAATGGCCAAGAGGCCATCCTCAGGAGGTCCATGATGAAGTGCTAGGCCTGTGGGTTTCAGATCACCTTCACAACAAACAGATTCATGACTGGATCTCTGTGGGGGTGGTGGGCTCACAGGCCTGCTGCCTGCCCCCTCGGGGATTTATGGGATTCTGTGTTATGGTTGCAAGACCCACACAAATATGGACAAACTTGAGGAAGATGAAGCCATCAGGGTGACGTGCTTTCACACTACTACAGCGTGACACAGCCTGGACATGTCACATCTTCTCATGTATAAGAGGCCTTGACATCTGTGCCTGTGTTCCTACATGGGGAGAGACCTCTGTTTAGAGAGGAGAGGTCTGGAGAAGGCTGAGTACCAGCAGGCTGGGACTGTGAGGTTTGAGTGCTAATCCAAGGTGCAGACCATTTGCCTTCAGCAGGTATCTGAAGGGGTTTACAAGAGAGCAGTGACCACTCTTTTTCTATGGCTTTTTGACATTTATTCTTTGCTTTCCTTGCTGTCTCTTTAGACCCAATGGCATTTTTTTTTTTTTTTGAGGAGTAATCACCACAGGGTTTGCAGTCCCCTTTTCCCTGGAATGCTCTCCAAGCTGTGTTTCTTTGTTTGCAGGCCATCGCCCAGACCTCCACCACCATAACCCCCACTGTTCCCACCGTGACAGAGGCTTACACACGGACTCAATACTGTAAGTGGCCATGTGAGTGTCCGAAGTCCCCACCTCGGTGCTCAGTAGGTGTCAGCCTGGTCACAGACGGCTGCGACTGCTGCAAGATGTGTGCCAAACAGCGTGGAGAAAATTGCACTGAGGCCGACACCTGTGATTTCCACCGGGGCTTGTACTGTGACTACAGTGGAGACAGACCTAGGTACGAAATAGGAGTATGTGCACGTAAGTGATGTACATATATTTTTGACTTAGATATACATTGCCAGCTCCCCTCGGTCTGAGCAGTGGCTGACATTTATCTCATTTGATACCTGTCTGGATGCTCATCAGCTTCTCCATTCATCCTCTTCCATTTCCTTATTGTTGTCTTACCTTAAACCAGGACAGTTCTCAGGGCAGTTGGCTGGATGAGAAATGACATCTGAATTCTTGCTCTTTCAGTTTGCTGCAGGCATGACCAAGGAGCCAACAGCATTTGAAGGTCTTCAGATTTGCAAGCAGATGGTTCTGTGTTTTCTGTAACAGGAGGAGGTGCTGTAGTGGGTTGGGGATAAAGGAAGGATATCCCACTGGCTTTAAAGACAAGCAATATGGGTGTCTACTTGAAAACCATGACATTAAGGAGATGCTTTTGGCTTATTTCCAATAATGGATCCCTAAGAAAGATAGCACTTGGTATCCTGTCAAGAGGGTCAGGGATGAATCATCTCCTAGCAAAGTTTCTTGGCGACAAATTGACATGTGAACCTTAATCTTACAAAGGTTTCAGTCACATTAGCTGCTATGAAGCAGAAGGATTTCTTCCTGTCTGTCATAAGAAACTCTCTATGGGATAATTCATGTGACTGGAATGTATTTATTCAAGAAGAGGAAAAAGAAATGAGGTAGTGTTTTGTGTGTCAGGGATATATTAATGTGTTCTGAGATCCAGAAAATGGGGGGAAACCAATTCTCTCATAAATATCATAAATGACTGAAAATCATTACTCTATGAATTATTAAAAGATAAAAGATCATGACTAGAACCACACAGCTGATCAGAAAGAATGTTGACTGTTGAGCAAGTTATTAGAACACATTTGCTATGGTTTTAGATTCATATACAGGAAAAAACAGGGATGGTCATCTGGGCTCAAATATAACCATGAACTAGGTACTAATAGAAAATGTAAAGGTGGAAGAAAGCCTGGAGGAGAACTGATTGTGAGGTGAATAGATATGATAACTGGTCCTCAAGAAAGAGAAAAGATTGCAAACGGTGGCTTCAATAAACTTGGAATACCTTAGAATTATCTTGGAATGTGAGGCACTGGAACAGGTTGCCCAGAGAAGTTGTGGATGCCCCATCCCTGGAGGTGTTCAAGGCCAGGCTTGATGGGGCTTTGAGCAACCTGGTCTAGTGGGAGGTGTCCCTGCCCATGGCAGGGGGGTTGGAACTCGATGATCTTCAAGGTCCCTTCCAACTCTAACCATTCTACTATTCTATGATCAGCAGAAACTTCAAAAGAGGCAGGTCTGAGGAGTGAAGAGGTTCAGGGAAGTTGGCAGTTTCTCACAGAAACGATACTGGGGGTTGCTCTTCCTCAGCAGAAGAGGGATGGGAAGTGTAGTAAGACATGAACTTGGCTTTGCATTAGCTCAGCCACAAAAAATCTAGCATGCAGATAGTGCAGACTAACCAGATTTTTGTAAGATATGGGCAAAAGAAGGAATGTGCAAGGAGATGTAAGCTTAAATAGTGATTTTCAAGATTACAAAAGATCCACAGTTAAGAAATGAGGCTATAAGATCATTCAAATGTATTGGCTGGAGTATGTGAGGAGCATTCATGGAAGGTCTGTAGGAAAAGGATAGACAAACATCTCTCAAGGATGACATCACTGTAGCTGGCCCTGTGTTGGGAGAGGAAAACAAGCTGCATGTTGTTTTAAAGCTACCTCAGACTTCATGCAATCACAGGATCATAGAATGGTTAGAGTTGAAAGGGACTTTGAAGATCATTGAGTTCTAACCCTTCTCCCTTTGGCAAGAACACGTCCCACTAGACCAGGTTCCTCAAAGCCCCATCCAGCCTGGTCTTGAACACTTCGAGGTTTGGGGCATCCACAACTTCTCTGGATAACCTGTTCCAGTGCCTCACCACCTTCACAGGGAAGAATTTCTTCCTATATCTAACCTAAATCTCCCCTCTTCCAATTTAAAACCATTACCTCTTGTCCTATCACTATACTTCCTGACAAAGAGTCCCTCTCCAGCTCTCCTGGAGGCTCCCTTCAGATACTGGAAGGCTGCAATAAGGTCTCCCTGGAGCCTTCTCCAGGCTGAACAACCCCAGCTCTCAGCCTATCTTCATGGGAGAAGAATCTTCATGCTCCATCCCTCTAATCATCTTTGTGACCCTCCGCTGGACCCACTGCAACAGGTCCATGGTCCTTTCTATGCTGAGGACTCCAGAGCTGGACACAGTATTCCAGGCGGGATCTCACAAGCTCAGAGTAAAGTGGTAGAATCACCTCTCATGACCTGCTTCTTTTGATGCAGCCCAGGATACGGTTGGCTTTCTGGGCTGCTAATGGGCACTGCTGACGGGCACCGCTGGCTCATGTCTTCCTAGACCTTTTTAAATACCTTCACTCTGCTTCATGTTTATTTATTTAATTGCTTTCTTAGTTTGATGATTTTTTTTTTTTGTTTGGTTTTGTAGATCCCCCATGCACCACAGGTATTCATTCAGTATGTCTGTGGCAACAACACTGTGATGTAGAAAGATCAATCCCCCACATCTTCCCCAGTCAGGTCTGGGAAGATGTCGCACCTTGTGCACTTTTGTATCCCTGTTGTGGTGACAATATATCCCCTATTCTGTGACATTTATGATTATGCAGTGAGGGTCACTGGCATGCACAGATGTGGGATATGAGAAGTAGGTTTTTCCATGGTTAGGAAGTGAAGCTGTGGTCTTCCTCTTGCTTTCAGCATCCAAGTAGAGGCACAGGATCTGCCTGACATCTTCATTCTTGTGCAATGGCTCATATATAAACTGCATCACTTCGCTCTGAGTACACCAGCTAGTTTCCTGACCACAGCAGCAGAACCCCTGCGCTGAGTGTTGGCAACTAACTGCTGTGAGGAATCTGCTTCGCAGCTGGATAATTCAGTGAGCACAGGACTACAGAAGCAAGACAATTTGTCGAAAAGAAAGATCCTGAAAGAGCTAGGAAAGGGTGTTGGGAAAAGGAATGGAGTGAGATTGTGAGAAATTCAGGCTGTATCTAGACCGGCATGTTGAGGTGTGCCCCTTTGATGCAGGAGGTCAGATAGGAGCCTGCTGGGAGTCTACAGCTCTCCTTTTGCTGTTGGCTGAAGAGACAGTAGGTTGCTAACCAAGCCCAGGGCGTGTGGGGGAGCAAGAATGGCACATGAAGGGGCAAGAACTGTGAACTGCTCCCAGACTGGCTGACTTAGGCGCAGATTCAGTGTGGTTCTGCATGAAGGCGTTCAGCAGGCCCTCGGTCTGTGTTTTGGGATATCCTCATGATGAACCACTTGATGTATGAGACCTACAGGAGGCTGAGTTAACACAGCCCAGGAGGGATGTGCTGGTAGCAAAACAGGAGGAAATACAGAATTTTCTTCAACTGTCTTAATTCATGTGCACACCTGGAGTTTAACTGAATACTCAGCTCTGGCTCCAGCACGGAGTAGTGTCTCTTCAATACAAAAGCTGAAGCAAAATTGGAGCTGAGCATGAACTAGAGATCTGGGTCTGTGCTTCAAATTCCAGCAGGTCTCATTTTAGTGCAGAAGAAGGGATTAGCGTTTGGTGTTTTCATTCAGGCCATTCTAAAAATAGGAAGCCTTTGCAATTTTTTAATCCAGCGTTTCAATTTGTGTTGGCCCTGAAGCAGCCACATCGCAGCTCCTTTTCTGACCAGCCTTAAAACCAAAACAAACTGGTCGGTGCGTGTGCACTGCCTCCGTGTGACCAAACAAGAAACTGAAGCTTGACTTTATCACTAGATTTCTGCCTCTGACTCCAAATAACTGCCCGTAATTTGAAACAGCAAAGTTGCTGTTTTATGCAATTTGTGCCTTACTTCCTAAGTCAATGTGATTTCTCCTCATGGGCAATTAAAAAGCTTATTTTTTTTAGTTTAAAAAATGTTTAAAAGTGTATATCATTACTAATTTTCCTGGCTTTATAATGTATTCCTTCATAAGGAACATTCCTTGATAAGATGGGTGGGATCTAGTTGCCTAGATAAGGGAATCCAGTGCCATTTTATATTCTTCTTTGCTAGCTTGGCTGTCCTCCCCCTTCTGCTTCAGGAGGGTAGAGCTGTCATGCAGGCTGTGCCTTATTTGCAGCTCCATCTAATCTTCTCATGTACCTGAAAACCTCAAGTTTCACTCAGTATCTTTCAATAGCTTGTATTACTGCTACTGCAAATAACTCTTACCGGCATGCCATGAAATGATATTTTTAAGTAAGCATTTGTGGATACAACTTGTTATATTTTCAAACTTTTTTTTTTTTCAGGAAGAATTAAAATATCCATTTTTTATTTTTTTTATTTATTTTTCCATTTTATTTTTTTATTATTATTTTTATTTATTTTTTATCTGTTTTTTATCAGAATGAAAACAGTTTCCTAGATGGTGTGACCGCATTTGGTTCAGCATCACGCTGAGCACATCACCCCACAGCTCTGCCATGTCTCCACGTTAGATCCTGTGTTGCCCAGGGAGCAGCTTGGTAAAGAAGCACTTCAGCTCTGTTTCTTGCCAGCAGCGTTTTAACAATGCTCTGTGTGTCTTTTTTTGTGTGTGTTTCCTTTCAGAGATTGTTGGTGTAGGCTGTGTCCTCAACGGAGTCAGGTATAACAACGGGGACACATTTCAGCCCAACTGCAAATACAACTGCACCTGCATTAACGGGGCTGTGGGTTGTATTCCCATGTGCACAAACTCACGCCCTCCCCTTGTCTGGTGCCCAAATCCAAAGCTGATTAAGATGGCAGGGAAGTGCTGTGAGCAGTGGATTTGCGATGACTCCAAGAAAATCAGGAAGACGTCTCCTCGTCACATCTCCTCTGCAGGTATGGTGGGCATGAGGTGGACCTCTTCTTTGTCATTGGGCAACTGAAGTCAAAGTCTCTACAGCCAAAGTACCAGGTTGTACTGCCAGGCTTGGCAGGTATCTAGTCATTGTGTGAGTGGGGCACAGAGACTCCTGTTTGGCATGTAGTGAAGGACAGGACATGCCAACAGCAGTGGTGTGCTTGAACTCCTTAGCAGCAGTATGAGATTCATCAAACTTGCTTGTGTGACAAAGCCCACTTTGAAGCACACATCTGCTGGCACTTTGAAGATGTCACAAGTCCTTTTTACTTCACCATTACTTCTTTTTTTTTTCCTCAGTATGGGCCCTCTGGAAAACAGAATGGACTCAGTTCAATTTTTAGAACCATAGGATGGTTAGAGTTGGAAGGGACCTCAAAGATCACTGAGGTCCAACCCCCCAGCCACGAGCAGGGACACCTCCCACTAGAGCAGGTTGCTCAAAGCCTCATCCAGCCTGGCCTTAACACCTCCAGGGATGGGGCATTTGCAACTTCTCTGGGCAACCCGTCTGGGTTATATTGTTTTAGAAGTATGATTTTAAAGCCCCTATATCATAGTCATCCCAAACTTACAAAACAGTTATTTTGGTGGAAGTTTCACTACCAATTGGGCTAAATTGTCTTTGTGTTAATATTCCTTTTCAACAATTCTGGACTGAGAGCATTATTGGACTACCTGTTTCGTGTATTGCATAAGGAATTTTCTTTCCTCACACTCACATTCACAGTGGGGTCATATAGCCCACGGCACAGAGGTGGCACCAATTGCCTCAAACATGGTCCCAAATGTTCAAGATGGGATGACCTTGCCATATGCTGTGAATTTATCCTCATACCATCCTGTGATGCAGTGTAGTGCCATTAGCTGCATTAGTCCCATTTTGCAGAGTCTCACAAAAGCAGAGCTCAAGGAGACATGGGATGCTCCTTGTAAATGAGGATTTTGGTTGCTTGATGGTAAGGTTTTTTTTCCCAGTCCTTGGTCTGTAATTTTGTTGTAAAAAACAAAACCTCAGTCTCCATTTTGTGGGTTAAAAGTACCAGTTTAGCCCTCACTTCTGTCCCTGGCAGCTTTGAACTGTGAGGTGGGTCCAAATTCAAAACATTTACTGCTGAAATTGGCCTTATGTCTTCATGGCTTGTGTCCCAAAATGAGCATAACACAGTTTACCTTGCCTGACTTTTTCCCTTATAAATAGATAAGTGAGGCTAGCATTTATTATATTTAATATATTAATTAATATTAAATAATCGTATTAATTAATAATTAATTAATTATTATATTGATTAGTATTGTAATATTGTAACAATTAATATTGTAATAATTAATTATTATTGTATTAATTAATATTAATNCCCCTTTCTTCAAGTGGCTGCCGAGCTCCCTGAGAGCTATTCAAGCCGCTCTTCCTCCCAGTGAAAGGCTGTGGCTGCTTCCCAAGCCCCTTGGCCATCCAGCAACCACTTTCTGCTACAGGGAATCAACTGAATGGGCTCAGAAATAAGCCTTCACGGTGAGATCAGATCTCATCCCTTTTCTGCACTGCCTGGCTCTGGCTTCTGTAATTAAGTGTTTGTATTGTGGCAGCACCTGGGGGTCCCAGACAAGGACCCTCTTGTGCGATGCTGCAAAGGGAAATAAAGAAATGAGCCCTGGCCCCAAGCACTCACAGCACCAGAGGGTCTNGAGGAGGTTCACAGGAATGCTGGGACACTTTGCTGTGCTTTAATTATTTGGGTTAGTGGCCTGAATGTATAATGAGCTGGGGGAGAGGGTGTTTAATATGGAAAGCTGCCCTAGCTGAATAATGTGGGGTTAATCTGGTCTCTGCAGCATACGAGGGAGAGGATGAAGCCTGGCAGAAGAACTGCATCATTCACACCTCGCCTTGGAGTCCCTGCTCAAAGACCTGCGGGCTGGGCATCTCCACCAGGATTTCCAATGACAACGACCAGTGCCGGCTCCTGAAGGAAAGTCGCCTGTGCAACATGCGGCCCTGCGAGGTGGATATAACCAAGCACATTAAGGTGGGGACTGTTTCTCCACGCACCCCTTGAGCTTTGTGTGAACACACGGTCAACATTTGTTTGGCAGCATCCAGGTGTCTGTGGGCTATACTTCCACATGGACTTGCTGTGCTGCAGAGAGGTCAAAAATTTGCCCTCCCTGTTCTTCCACACACTGATATAGAAAACTTTCCCCTGAGAGTTTTAATTCCAGCCAAAATGTCCTTGCAAGGAAAGGCAAGCCAAGTCCACCGTGCTCGTCGTTGATTTGGACAGACCTGTGACTCAGCTAGTGGAAAAGCAATGCTGAACTGCTGATCATGGCTATAAACTGTATTTTACAAGTATCCTACTTGGAGCTTCTGGGATGATATGTCTAAATGTGCAGATTTGTCACACCCTCTAGATCAGGGTGTAAAATTCATCAAAATGCTTTAAATATTGGGAAGGTGATTTGCATTTCCTACCTATGTCAGCAATGAGCATTAACCTCTCTTTTTCTGCTTTTCTCTGATTTAGCCTGGGAAGAAGTGCTTGGCTGTCTACAGGGCTAATGAACCAATGAACTACACCATCTCAGGATGTGTCAGCAAAAGTTCATACAGACCCAAATATTGCGGCATCTGCACAGACAACAGGTGCTGCACACCCTACAAGTCCAAGACTATTGAAGTGAGGTTTCAATGCCCGGATGGAACTGAGTTTTCCTGGAAAATCATGTGGATCAATGCTTGTTTTTGCAACCTGAACTGCAAGAATCCAAATGACATCTTTGCCGACTTGGCTCATTACCATGATTACTCTGAAATCGCTAACTGAATTGGCTGAATGCTGGAATTGACCCATTGCTCTGATTTTACAGAGGTTTTAAAATAAAAGGGGAATCTTTCATCCACTGCCAATGTACAATTTGTTTTTTTCCTGAGTTTGGATGCTTTGCCACACTTTTTTTTTTTTGGAGAGGCCTTGAACAATCAGGGTTTTCAACTTGGACTTCTATCCATTAACAGCAGCCAGAAATTCCTCTATGCACAGATTCTAGACGTAAACAACAGTCCTGTTGGCACTTCAGTTTATTAAGCCAGCAGTTTAATTGCCCAAAGGAAAAAACAGTATACTAGTATGACATCAAAACCATGGTTGTCAGTATTTTAGACATGAGCCTCAGATGTTGTTGCTTTAATTTCTTAAATAATGTGGTCTAAGCTGGAAAATGAGCATTGGCATGTATGTTTTATTTTCACCATTAGACTTCTTTGTGACCCTCAGGACTAGCCTCTGGTCTCTGTCACACTGAGATTAGTCCTAGAAATTTTTCCTGAGTCGTTCTCAGTCAAATCATACCCAATGGTGAATTTAATGGGTTCTTCATAGGGAGGAACCTAGGGTTTTTCCTGAAATATTTGTTCAAGGAGTCCCTGTCTCACTGCACTAGACTGGACGAAAGATCCTCTGTGTCCTGCTCTCTTTAGATGCACCTTAATCTCTTGTAGTCCCTTGCACTAGGGACATTTTCACAGTTTCTCTTCCAGCTCTGATCTTCAGAAGCCTGAATGATCTGAATCCAAAATGACCATCCCAGAGTTCATATTTTCAAGATAGGTCTTCTTGCTCGTGGATTACATACTACTTCTAGGTTAGCTCTGCAGACCTGAAGGATGAGAGGTCAAGGAAAAGACCTCATGGACCATTTCTTCACATAGAAATGGTGCGGTCTGTGCCTGGGGACCATCGTCACCTCCTTCACATGGTGTTACAGGCATGCAGGTCCTGCTTCCCACCTTCACCTTGCCAGTGACACATACCTTTCTTTTACATGGCTGGGGTGGAGGAGAGGAGACACGTGTTAAAAGCAGGTGTTAGGCTTCCTATCAGCTCTGTGGATGAGTGGGTATGAAAGGGGAGGACAACCTTTGGCATAACTTTTGATGCATCAGTTGCAACTGAGCTGCTGCTTACAGCAAACATTGACGTAAACATTTTCTGCAGAAGCAGTTTCACATGTAAATGTCAGCTAAGAGAATAAAAAAGTCTGTCGTTAGACTTCCAGGCAATAAATTTCTTATCACTGAAGCATACGGGAGTCACTTTTCCTCCAGTGTGTTGTTAGTACAACCCTCATGCATCACGGCACATTTGCTGTCATTTCACTTGGGAGAGCTGAGCAGTAGAAATGTGCTTCTGCATGGCAAACTGTAGTATCTCCTTGCAAAATCCTTGGTGGCACAGCAGAACTGCTGAGTGACACAAGGACTGCAGACTGGATCAGTATAGAGCTGAAATTCAGATGATGGAATTGTTTTAAATTAGTCACTTATTTTGCTTTAGTTCCAGTTGGCAAGTTGTCTGTCTTCATCTTGATAACCCAGACGAAGCTAGATTAGTTCCCAGGAGACATAAATCTTTCTCGCTATGATAAATTAAAGCTGCTTGTGAGCAGGCTGAAGATAATGCAATCGCTATGTAAAAACATCTAGTAGAAATGCTGTGTATTTTGAAAAGCTGTTAACTTCAGGAGCATCTCCATTTGTATATAAATTTTTTGCCGATGCATTTTCATAGAGCTAGGTCATTCCTTAATTCAAAGCTTTTATTATTACCTTTTTGGAGCTTCCCTGAAACCTCTAGTGCCAAAAAAGAAGGGTGATACTTCTGTGTCTGAATACTTCAGTGCAGGTACTATGCACCTCTCGTCTTTCCTCCTCTGGTGATAAGGAACCTGAGAACACCAGTAATTTGCAAGATTCAGCTTGATGACTACCTTTGGCCTGGATGATGTGACAGGAGAGTTCATATCTGACCTATGCACCTCCACCCAAATTAGAGCTCAACTCAATTAAATTGCAGCTACATTTTAACTCCATCACTTGGTAAAAAAAGGCCCAAGAGAACAAATGAAAAAGAGATCAAGAGGTTGACCATGTTTTCCAAAAAGAAAAATGGTTTGTATTGCAGGGCTTTGTAGAGAAGCCATCCTAGGATCTTTTTTTCACTAAGATCCCCTAAGCATGACTTGGAATCCTGTGTTGCAGTTCTGGCCTGTCTTAAAATACCATGTATATGCATGTGTATGTATATGTATTGTATATGCATACATACAAATATGCACATATGATCATGCATTTGTATGTTTATGCACATACAAAATGCAATATGCATGCATTTATAAAATTTTACGTATAATATTATATACAAAACCATATATGAACATGTCCATGAGTATCTATGTACATGTATATTTACATGTGCATATTCCCATGGTGCAGTCTGTGGTGCATAAAACAGTGTGTGTATAATCTGTCTTTATATGTAGGATCAGTTTTTCCCTGTCTTACGTGTACATATGAGGACACGAGAACAGCATCAGAAGACATATCTAGAATGGTGGCACTTAATAGGCTTGCTTTGCAATTAGCTAATACTGTAACCACTGTAATCAAATGCTGCCGTGGCTGAAACCCAGAGTTTTCATTGTGAGACAAAAGAAGCCATTGTAAGCCAATGCATGACCAGCAGGTCCGGTGCATGTTGCTTTTCAGTGAAGTGAATGCCTGGAAACCACAGATCTCTCCCAGTGCGCCCAGGATGTTTCTGCTTCTAGCCTGTTTCCTAAGGGAACAAGATGTACACAACCATGCTGTACATTTGTCTGTATGCCAGCCAGTGCCTTTGCTGGAAATGTCAAAGTAGGCAGAAAAGTAAAGATCTCAGAAGTATTGCGATTCCTGAAATNCATGGAATTAAAAAAAAAAAAAAAAAAAAAAAAGAAGGAATAAAGTAGCAGGACAGGGGAGGAGCCCACCACATTGCTCCTACCAAGCCCAGGCACATCTGCCAGACAGCCAACACATCTGCAGCGTGGCTCAACCACAACAGCAGCATTAAGGGATTTTGAGCAGGTGCACCAGTTGGAAACAAGCAGCCGTGGAAAAGGGAGAGCTGAAGGCATCACGGTTTGGGAATAGTGGTGGGTACACAGCTGTAAAGGATTTTCTGGGATGATTGGACACAAATCTATAGGATATTGAGCCTTATTAGCTCTGCTCCTTGTGCAACTGCTTGTCTGCCCACGGACACTGTGAAAGGGGAAGAGCAACACTTGCAGCCGGTGGACTTGACTTGCAGTTTGTGGTGATTAGAGACCCTTTGTTTTTAACGGGTGTTTACAAGATTAGCCATAGAACTAAGGCAACAGACTAGCCTTTAGATTCGGTTCCCTGACTCCCCGTGTACTTGGGCAAATCATGTAGCTTTACAAAAGTACTTTTATGTTTACTGTTTAAATACATTAAGGAGCTAGATCTTCAAAGGCTTTCATGGATCCGGCCCTTTGCTTCATTTTCCCTCAGTTCTTCACAGCCAGAACAACAAAGCCCTGCTGTTCATCGCCTCTGTTGAGAGTGAAAACTCCTTCAGCAGGAACTGGTGCTCACTGTACATTTGTACAGTGCCTCATACAATGGGCCCAGGTCTCTGCTGGGACCTGAAAGGGGTCATCACCCAAGAAAGCAACAATAATACCATTGAGGCGATACCAGGCTCTGAGCTGGTGATAGATCACTGGTCCAGGGAAAGACTTGAGAAAGGATGGGAGTGACAGTTTTTCAATCTGTGCCAAGCCGAGACAGTTTGACACAGGTTCTGCTCATGCCGATTACTCTGTTGGTCTTGTAGGCTGGGACAAGATGAAGGATGGAATTTTGAGGGTCAGCTTATGCTGACAGGGATGGCAGGCTGCATCTAGCTTCAGTGGCCATATCTCCTTGCCTTCTGCAGGGACTTTATCAGTCAGTTCAGTGCCTCAAGCTGCCTTATTTGGGAACCCAGAGCCCAGGAAAATGGGAGAGCCACTCATTGCAGGATGAAAAGAAATAAATGTGGCTAACAAAGATGCCTTTACATTCAGCATGCATGAAAGTGGAAACAGGGTGTAGTGTCATTGCTTTATTTTTGGTGTGCTCACTAGGATTGTGCCATCTATATGTAACACTCCAGGAAGACCACAATATTCAGACACACTGTATCATCTTGGAAATTAAACCCTGAGATTATTTTTCTCCCAGTTTTTTACAGGAGTATTAAGACAAGGAGTTTATTAAACTGATGGAGACAGAGTGCTCTCATTCTCATAGGGACATATCCACACACATACCTTTTGAACTGTGACTTTCCAATTTAAATAACTCTACTCTGCAGAGTTATTTCTGTAAGCTTCATATGCTGAAATATATTTGAAAAATTAATAGGAAAACCAAATTGGTTTGGCAGTGTCAGCCCGAGTCACACCAACTACGTAACACGTATTACTTGTTCGTACAGCATCATGTTGAGGTTTTATAGGTGGCATGCTGCTGCTGTGCTTTAAAGATATTAAATAACTTCTTAAGTGGTAAATGATTAATGAATCTATGACTGACACCTCATTTAGAAGCTTAGGCAAGCAAAAGAGGGTGAAATATATTTGCCACTGGCATTTCTTTTCCTTTTCCAATCTCCTTGCCTGGCCAATGTCCAAGTATGTGTTTGAAATGTGTGACAAAACCCTGAACTGAAGGACACATGAAAACAAAAATAAAGAGGCAGCAATGTGGTAAAAAAAGATGCTATGGGAACATTTCCTTTTTAGCAGCTTTGGAGCTACAGGTGTTCCTCAACTCACATGTCCTTGTNCCTGAATAGGAACATCTTTATCAGCTCACTCGAGAGGCTGCAATAGTAACCTGCTTGCAGCAGCCATACAGATGGAAATTGTTCAAACAAGGTTATTAAAGACATGAGGAAAAGCATTTAAATTAAAGAATCATTGTTGCATGTCCCTGCATTTACAGATCCTCAGAGCTAACCCCAGTAAGGATACTACCATTTAATTCCAGGAAAAAATAGTGGCAGAGTTTTCCCGCAGATCAAGTTTGCCTTCCAGCCTGAGGTAGGTTAACTGCCTCAATAGGAATTTCAACACTTGGAGTGGCCTCCTGTCCTACACAGTTGACGGGTCTGTTGGGCTTGCTTATGACTACTGGGAAAGCACCATCTCCCCAGACTTCTACTTCAGTGTGGGGTTGGTTTTTTTTGATGGGAAGGGAAGTCCTCTGCATTTTTTAGCACATTCCAGCTGGCTGTGCCTGTGGCAATAGCTTTCAGCAAGAGCAGCACATTTCCTTGCTGCCTTTACAGGCACCAGAACTCCCATCTGGCCTCTGCATCTTCTACTTGCACATGTGGGCTTGCACATGAGGGACTTCCTGGCTGCTTTCTCAGACACCGCGTTACCACGTTTGGACCAGTCTGGGAAACTCATCATCTCTTTAGTTCAAAGTGCTTTCCAAATGAAGTGCTGATTCTGCGGCAACTGTGCTCAGTTCTGACTCTGTGGGATCTCCTACCCTGCACGGGCAGCATGGAAGGACTCACCCCAGGATCAAAGTTCAACATTGGCAGCTGGTGACAATGAACTATGATTTGCTTTGATTTGATCACTGGTTATCATAAAAATGAAAACACAGTGCAATCGGTGCACAGATGACAATTTCCCAGCTGGGGAGATACAAGCATAGGACTGAGGTAAGGCAAAGGGGGTCAGACTGGATGCATCCCACCAGCGAGTGAGGGGATGGTTGGCACTTCTGCTGGGGGCAGACTCATCAAGACCCATGCCAGTACTGGGCCCACCACATGGGGGCAAAACCACAGCTTGGCATCCACTGCCCATCATGCTGTGTGCAGGGTGCTGTGCCTTGTGGGGACCTACGCACACCAATAGAACTATAGAATGGTTTGGATTGGAAGGGACTTTAAAGATCATCCAGTGCCACCCCCTACCACACCTCCCATTAGACCAAGTCACTCAAAGCCACGTCCAGCCTGGTCTTGAACAGTTCCAAGGATGGGGCATCCACAACTTCCCTGGGTAACCTGTTTCAGTGCCTCACCACCTTCACAGTGAAAAAATTTCTTCCTAATACCTAATCTAAATCTACTCTTGTCCAGTTTGAAAGCATTACCCCTCATCCTATCACTATATGCCCTCTTGTAAAAAGTCCATCTCCAGCTCTCTTCTACACCCCCTGCAGATACTGGAAAGTTGCTGTAAGGTCTCCCTGGAATCTTCTCCTCTCTGGACTGAACAACCCCAACTTTTTCATCCTGTCTTCGTAGCAGAGGTGCTTCATCCCACTGATCATCTTTGCAGCCTTCCTCTGGACTCACTCCAACAGATCCATGTCCTTGTGTTGGTAGCCCCAGAGCATGTACACATGCACACACACACAGAGCCAAGGGTTGCAAAGTCCAGGTCTTCTGAGTGCTGTTGCTCATGTAAGGGTTTTCCTGCAGCTGCCCTAGCCCTCCCTGACTGCAACCACCCTGCAAACAGCCCTTCCCTCCCCCCAGTCCCCTTCAAGCACTGACCCTGACCTGAATACCATAATCCACTTCAGCCATAAGCAATTGCAGAGAGTGGCAGGTCACACAAGGATTTTTTTTCCAGCTCTGCTGTGGGTCACAGCTCACTGTGGTTGTGCTGCTTAGGAAGGAAGAGCTATCCGCTATTCCCTTTCCCAAACCCTATTTTTTTCTGTGGATGCTCATTCATGGCTGCATCCAGTGTTTGATGCATGTCCCACCACTGCCAGTGCCAAAACCATGCAAGGTGGGAGGCTGCCTCTTTAATGACACTGAAATAACAACTGTCTTCCAGCCCCAGGAGGTGCTGGGTGAGAAAACGATCCCCACGCTGAGTTGCAAGGAACAGACATTGAACTGTTTGGTGGTTGCAATCACAAGCCTTTTCTTTTTTGCCCTTTTCCCCCCCCCCCAGCGCTGGTCAGCAGCTGTGTTGTTTATAAAATGAATGGAGCCCTTAATGAAGCAAAGATAGAAAACAGCGAGAGGCTGTGTCTGTCTGTTACAAAGGGATGAGGGGGAAGGGTTGATCTCTTAAAATACCCCAACATCCTTTCTCTCAGTTGTTTAAACATCAGGCATAGCAGTGATCAGCTATCAACATAAGGCCTATATTTGGCTCAGTGGAAACACTAAATCCATGCATCAAAACAGCTGTTCATATATACAGACCAGTAGAGTCAGTTCTAGTGAATGAAATAACACAAAATAGTGCAAAAAAAACCAAAACCAGCAGATAGCATGTGGAAAGGAGGAGGACCAAGTTGCAAGCAGCATTTGCAGGACACCACTCAATGTGTTGTGTTGGTAGAAACAACAGACTGTTGTTACCAGCACATTGAGGATCACAACAGATAGCTCTGCCCAAGATGCAAAATCAGGCAGGATGAGGATTCCAGCACTGGAGAGAAAATATAAGCAGCTTTGCTATAAACTGTTTTCTCTCCAGCTCAGTCTGTCGCTTGCAACACATGACATTAATCATAAACCCCCAAAACACATCTAGGCTAAAGTTTCCAGCTGTTTAGTCTCTAGAGACTTTTAAAAGAGGAAAGCAGCATCCTTCAGCACAGAATTCCTGCTGCGACGACGTGATATTGGCACATCCTCTCCCACTCCTCCTCTGCAAGAACAGGGAGGGGGAAAGCCATCCTGAAATGCAGCCAGATTTTTGTACGGTAGATGTGGAGGCCCAGGCTGAACTGAAAAAGACTCAGATTTCAGCAGTGACGTCCTTTCTACTGGTGGTTTTGAAGAGCATCAATGCAGCAAAGATTTGGTATTGAGATACATTAATGCAATCAGGAAGTCTGTTGGTTACTGACAGCCCATTTTGTCCTTTTCCACCCTTTATTATCCCAAAAGCACTGTTTCTTCTCTGGAAATCTCCTGTTACCTGTTCTCAATCTCCTTTATGCCACAGGAGCTCCATTCTCCATGATGATCATTCATTCTTTGAGAAAAAGGTGAAATTGCAACTCATCTTTTATGGTTTAATGATAATACAGTATCCAGGCTATATCCCTCCCTAAATTTTATAAAAAATTCTAATAAATCTGCAAGCCACTTGCAACTCTTCCGTTACAACAGAGTTTAAGATGCCAAGAGACCAGTACTGCAGGAAAAGAGGAGTCATAACACCTTGTAAAAGTTAAGAAACCACTCTGCTGTGCTTTCCTCCAGCTTTTCTGTACAGGTACACACTGTTCCTTGTCACATGAATACTTTTTGTTGCAAAGCTGACATTTATAGTGGTCCTAGCAACTCCTCACTGCTCAGAAGTGCTTGCAGATGCCTTTGTGCTGTGAGGAGGCTTGGATGCATTCCTCCCCATTAAACAAAAATAAACTGCCTGGGCTTGACAGCCACACCATGGTGTCCTTGTGGAAGGAATGATTAGCCATTCCCAGAAAAGCTCAGCGAAGAACCTAACTTTGCCCTTCTTTTGTAAGATGAGTTGGCACAAGTTCCTCCTATTTTCACTGGTGCTGGCACAGGCAGTGGGTAACCAAATCAAGCCCTTGGCTGGTATCAGTCCAATCACAACTGCTGAATCAGCACATCTAGCAGAGCCTTGGCTCAGACATGCCAAATATTTGCTTTTACCTCTTCCTATCACAGGATCTTTTGAGATATGGGAGAAAGGAGCAGCCAAAAATAGTTCCAGCAAAGCACACCCACCTGTTATGAAAACCCCAGCATCTCAAATCAGTGGGATGAGAGCACCACATCCTCCCAAAGGTCCCAGTGCAGAAAGCACAGTATGGCCATTTTGGAGACCGGGCTCTGCTATTTCCTACCCACTCTCCATGCTGAATAGCATCAGTGCTCCCAGACACCTGTAACACATGAAGGGAGCCTCCAAAATCGTGGAGGGATGCAGATCTTGCTCAAGTTACAAACAGCCCTGATTTCTTAGCAGGAAAACACCGAGATAAATAGAAGCTTAAGGTGAAAAAGGACAACTGCACTTCTGCTTTAAGGACAGAAATAAACCAATGTTTTAATTATTTCCTGAATCTTTACCTTCTCATCCCTTTTGTATTTGGGGAGTCCTTTTAAAACTTATTTATGGAGAGTTAAGCTTTTCTCTACTTTTTTGGACCCCTTAACAAGAATCTAACTTCGCAAAGAACAAGCTTTTAGAACTGGAGTGGCATCTGTAATTTCTGTCAAGAGGCCCAAATTCCTCCACAGAACATTCAGGGACATGTCACACATCAGTGGATTTACAGATCAGTTTGGGAACAGACAGGATGCAGTGACCATGGCACCAGCTCCAGTGAGGAAATCAGTGAACAGACCACAGGTCTATGCATTAGACAGTACTAGGTCTCTAGAGAAAAAGAAAACTTCAAATAGCACTCCATACCAAACCCTCAATTTTGTTGTGCATTTGTTAGAGCAAAATTATCCTTTAGTGCTTTGAATACTCGGTCATACCTAATACTGAAGTGTGTTTTGTTTTCTTAGCATAAGGACTAGGCTGGAGTGTAAAAAACTAAGAACAAAAAGTGCACAAAAGTAGGGACAGGCAGAGAGATGCACAAAAGAAAAAAAGATTTCATTCATAACAAAGGGATGGCATCAACACGTTCCCACTGAGAAAGACCTGATAAAACATTAAGACACCAAACATTGCAAAGTTACAAATTTATTTTTTTTTTTGAAATAAATACAAATACTTCATTAAGAAACTTTTCTTGATAGACTTTACACAATAGCTTTATTCTTTCTGGAAATTGTCTTTTCTTCCCACAAACTGTTACGGATATTCTACACAAGAGTTGAAGTTAGTCAAGATAAAGTAATCTAGATGGTGTTCTTCTGAACAAGCAATCCCAAAGTATTAACATTTGCTATTTAACTGCTCAGCATTTGAGTTTTCTTCTTTGTGTGAGGACTGCAATGCAGCAGGTATGCATTGGAGCACAGGAAATCCTGTCTCACTCCCTACAGAAAGACAACCTTCAGAACACCCATCTGTGAAAATCTGACTGGTGGAAAGGTATCAAGCCACTAGCATCAATGAAGGTAACCCCTGGTATCAAGAGGCTACGTAAAGACACAGAACCACCAGAGAATTACATTTATGCAGTCATTAAACACTGTATTTAACAGATACAGTGTTGCTGCTCCACCACTTTATGGAATACACTTCTCAGCACCAGTGAGATCTCATCAGAGTTTCAAATCTAGTAATTAGTGGCAGTTGAATGTACAGTATCTAATTACATGCCATCCCACAGTTATTCGTCTCTCCTGACAAAGAACAGCTGGATCTGGCTTTGCTTACAGAATTCCAAATTTATCACAATTGTGCTGGACACAAAAACTTGAGCTGCAAAGATAAGAAGCTGTCTGAAGGAAAAATCAAGCTGTTTCTGCTTTGCTGGCATGTACAGCTACCCTACTCGTTATAACTACACCAACTTTTGCAGTATGGTAAACCTTTCGGCCCAAGATCCCAAAGAGAGAATGCTATCTTGCTTATTAAATTTAAATCCTGCCCTTGTTTGGCTAAGCGGGTTGTAGGGTCTAGGAGGGGGGAAGGAAAGGAAGACTGGAACTAAATCTCAAAAAAGTGAAATAAAAAAGCTTAAAGATTTAGTTCATCTCAAAGTCACGTTGAAATCGCCTATTTTAGTAGTATATTATTGTACATAGGAAAACAGGCTTGAATACTATTGAATTAGAAGGCCTATAAATGCACGATACATTAACTTCTCTATCATTTGAAGTCAAGCTATATACAATTAATTCAACTCCAGCTTCAACACGAGGCCATAACACATTTGTTTCATTTCCTTCTTTAAAAGTCACCCATAATAGTGATTTTTTTTTTCTCCCCCTCTTTGAAAGTCGTCTCAAATTGTGCCAGTTTGCTTCAAGAGAATAAGAGATAAAGGGGCATGTAACAGCTTTGATTTTAAAGGAGGGTATTAAGCAAGTCTGGTTTGACTCTGAAGTGTTTACAACCACATCAGCTTTTGGCAAGTATCCTTTAGAATTTGGCATCCATTGAAGGAGGGCACAATAGCAGCAACTGTCTGAGTTACAAGAATAACGACAGAGCAAATGAGATGCTTCTTTTCTTTGGTCCCTGCCAGACCCTGGTGAACAGAGTTCATCCTACAGAATAGCTTGAGATTAATACCAGTTATGTTTTTGTGATACACAGGGGGCATCCCTTACTTTTTCCACACTGTGACCAGTTTAAACCTCCCACAGCCATCTAACAGGACACTTCCATGGACTTGGGGCTTGATTGTTCAGCGTTGCTTGCCGAGTTCGGCGTCAGCTCGATGCGCGTGTCTGTGTGGGAACGATTCCTGGCACCATCCCCGGTGTGGGATCTGCTCCTCGTTCCCTCCCCAGTGTGAGATCGGCTCCTTGTGCCTTCCCCAGTGTGAGACCGGCTCCTCTGTCCTTCCAAAGAGGTTACGCTGGAGCCAGATGCGGTGCGGGACCTCATCAGCCTGGTCATGCTAGCAGAGGGGACTGGAAGAAGAGTCTTTCGTTAACACCTTGATCTGTGGGCTTGGAAAGAAGCCCTTGCCTCTCACCACCCTTGGAGAAGCCTTCAGGGTTGAATATATGCTTTCCATGGTAGTTTGAAATGTAGAAGAAATACCATTGCTCCAGGCATACAGTTAAGGAGCCCAAATTACTGAGACAAAATTGGTGTCTGGGGCTGAGGGATTCAAGACAGCTTTACAGCACATTGCCCTGGCTGCAACGAGCCAGAGGAAAACTAAAAGACTCAGACCTTCCATAACTTTCAGATATTGAACCTTCGCTGGCAGCCCAGGCTAGCAATGAATCCACACAACAGCAGTCGTCAGAAGCACATGCATGAAGGGTAAACAGCTGCCAATTAAGGAAGACCCTGAGCTAATAAGATTTTAAAAGTTGCGTGCAGCATATGAATCATCTGCTCTGATGCAACGAGGGGACACTATTACAAATACCAACCTTAAAAATATCAATAGAAAGTGAAGCAGGTATTTGTGGGTATAAGCCGTCTATGAAGCTCTTTCTAATATTTTGTAACATAGTTTGGTCTAAAAATGCTTTTCCTAGATACCACAGGTTTGGGTTTTTTCCTGTTGCAAATACACATTCAACAGGGAAAAGATCACATGTCCTGGATCGTAAGATTTTCCTGGTGCTTTGATACCCAAGAAACTTTGGTAGCCAGGTGAACCATTCCATAAAACTGATACTTACTGTATCCCATTCCCTGAACAAAGTATTTGAAAGCTTCTGCAAGCTTGGCAGGCTGCAAAAGAAAGAGAATACTATTGTATGCAGCATTCAGCAAGTTACACCAAAATGTTACAGACGCCATAGATGCCCTATCTTAACAGAGACATCTTATTTGCTGGATTCTACCAAATGCCTGAGAATTAGCATGAGAGAATTCCACTGTTCCCCTCCCTAGTCTGCTTCCTTGCCACATTATTTTACCAAATGAACCCATGCACGTGAGATTTCCAGAATATGAGTGATCTAAGCCTGGTTGAAACTGCTCATGCAGTTACTGAGGCAGGTGAGCCAAAGTAAAATAACCTGTCTCACCAAATTTACAAGGCAGCTCACACTGGGTGGGTAATTGAGCAATTCCTAATCAGCAGAAAACAAATGTAGCTAGTCAGAGCTGATAGTTAAGTTTATTGGGCAAAAAAGCTAACCGGGAGCACACAAGCACAACTGCCTGTGACTGATATTCTTCCAATGACTATTTCGCACTATTTCTCTGCTGCTGATACAGTGGCCAAATAAACCTCACAGTCTCAATTCTTGCACACACCAATATTACCTATATTTTTTCACATAGTTCTATCTAAACCAGTGCAAAGAATGGACTCTGCATAACAGAAGCAATATATGTACTCCCGTGTGGCTTTAAAAAAAAAAAAAAGTCTTTTTCCTCCTCCCACTATTTGAGCACACACTGACTGTATTGAGCAGGGACTTCTCAGCTGCAGGTAATTACAAATTCAGGGTTTTTTCTTTAAGTACATGAACACCTCATTATATTGCTTAGAAATCTATTAGAAAACATCACATTCTACAGCTAATTTACATGTCAGCTCTTTTAGTGAGGCAACACTAGAGCACAGGTAAATTTTAACTTTCCCAGCCTGCTTTTATTAGCAGCCTTGGAATTTATGCCTAAATATGCTTCAGAAACTCCAGTCCATTCTCAGTCAAGCCAAGTCAGTGTATGCAAGAACACAGCATTGTTATTTCCTGTTTCCCACTTTTCTGATCTATACTATAAATAGCCCAAATAAATATGTTTTTAGTGCTCAAGCCCTAATCCACGCTAGCCTAGTAGATAGGCATAAAATAATACCTCTGTGTTCCCACCTCAGGCACTTAGTTAAGATTTAATTAGTGGAAATAATATCCCCACCCTATCTTAATTTTGCACTTCATTGGTTTTTAAAGAAAAAAAGAAAGCTCAGATGACCGATTGACATCATTCTTCATGAAACCATAACCATCCTTTTGGCTGACATTTGGGAACAGCAAGTACCCTACAGGAAAACACCCATTTATTGTCGTCTGACATGCTGCAGAACAGGATTAGTAGGATTTCCGCCAGCCCAATCCTACCTGGGAAACTTGAGGGAGCCCACCGCAGTCAGCCATCTGAAAGAGGGATGAGAACAGCCAGTTAGCGTCATGCTAGAGGAACTCATTTGTGCTCAGGATATATTAAAGTGACCTTTTTAGCTATCTGGCAGAAAAACATTTCCTTTTGTTGTGCGAGGAACATACGTGGAGATGAAGGCATCAAAGCAAGCAGTTAAACGTTTACAAAAGCTGTGACTGCACCCCAGAAAACCCCAAAGTGTCTCGACCCTCAGGCAAAACAGCAGCTGGAGCCACAAATAAATGCTTTCTGCTTGGCAGTGATTAAAAGTTTCTTAGAAACTAGCCTATTAGTCCTGGTGACAAGTTCAGCTCTGAATTACAGTACCGTGACTTGGTACTGACCTGAACGACAAACAGAGGAGAGAGAACAAACACCTCAACCTCAGCGGTGAGAGGGAACAACCATTCGCTGAGATTGCGGATGGCAAGCACCAGCCTGACTCACCAAGGGAAGCAGGGAAAGCCAAATTAGAAAAGCCACCTTGAGTGCATGCAGTATTTTTGGAGCACTTCATTTTTCCTGCCACTCCACCCCTCAAAGCCAACCCAACAAAAACAGTCCTGTTCCAAGGAACACCACAAACTGAAAACAGTTGAGTTGTGAATTACAGGAAACCCCAAATCCTATCTAGGATTAGTTAGCAGCAAAACAGGCCTGCAGCAGGATCTGGCATCAGTCTGAGCAAAGGCTGGCCACCTTTAGAGGATTTGAGATAGTGACAGATTTTTTCCTAGGGTGAGTCTGCTATCTCCATGTGGTAGGTCAGCAGTATAACTCCTCAACATTAGGAGGAATCACAGAATGACAGGGGGTTGGAAGGGACCTCTGGAGATCATCCAGTCCAACCCCGTTGCCAAAGCAGGTCCACCTAGAGCAGGTTGCACAGGAACTTGTCCAGGTGGGTTTTGAATGTGTTCAGAGAAGGAGATTCCACCACCTCTCTGGGCAGCCTGTTCCAGGGCTCTGTCACCCTCAAAGTAAAGAAGTTCCTCATGTTTAGATGGATGTACAAGTTTGTGCCCATTTCCTCTCACCTCACTTGGCACCACTGAAAAAAGACTGGCTCCATCCTCTTGACACCCACCCTTTAAGTATTTATAGGAAAAAACTTTTAAAATTGATTGTATATTACCATTTTCACTGATAGGTTCAGTATGGAGAGATACAGTAAAAGTTCCCAGCAGAAGCATGACCAAACTTGTTTCACCGTTTTCATGTTATTACACTCATTGCATTCTACTTCACCAGTAACGAGCTGAAGATTGCACCCACACCCTGAATGCCAAGTATCTGCCAAAGCCTTTGCACAATGTTTTGCCATTTGGAAGTGCGTCTTATCAAGTTTTTTGAAAATGATGCATTTCCAACAATAAGATGTCCTGGACTGTGTCCACATAAAAGGGAGGATGATAAAACTGTGGCTGATACATGACCTGTCTGTTCATCTGACACTACTGCTGAGGGACAGGCAAGCACAGGAATGGAACGACTTGGTCTTTGCACTTCCACTCTGCTGCTGGGCTTTTTCAAATCTTTCAAAATACTTCAAGATCAATTTTGCCAGCTCTAGTCAAATTCATTACGGGTATGTGAAATACTGAGCATTTCAAGTCTCGCTCCCAGTGTTTTAAAATGGAGGAGCAGAGAAATTCCCTGTTAACTTTGACAAGAAGCCCCTAGTCTCATTTATCCCACTAAAATACTGAAGGAACTGCCTTTCCACAACAAAACTGGATTCTCACTGTCTTATCTGTAGTGCATTACATTGCTCTGGTTCTGCTTTTTTAGTTAATCTATCTGATTTTAAATGAGGAGAATGTTTACTAAAAAAAAAAAAAAAAAAAAAAAACAAACCGAAAAACAAGCCAGTTTTTGTTATTACCTTCAAAAGTGTGGTCCGTGTTGGGTCCAACTTTGAGTTGCATTCAACCTGTATTAACGAACAGCAGCATAAGATGCAATACAAAAGATTTTTATTACAACTGCTGGATGAAAACAGATTAAATATCTTGTTTTCTGTCTGAATTCAGACTAAGTTGGGCATCTTAGGCTTCTGTATAAAGACTTTATGTATATATAAATGTATCTTGGAACTCAAGTAGGTCAGTTCACATTTCTGACTGTATTCTTTTCCATGTACATGGAAATTCAAGATTTTTTTATCTGTTTCCGGGACTCCAGTGGCAACAAGTGTTGTTTATCTTGTGCTGTGGGGTCATCTGGTAGCATCCCAAGTGGTGAGCAGCCATATGGCCACCAGCCAGCGGACTGGGCATGCACGTTAAGGCACAACATTTGAAGTCACCCAGTCATCTGGGGCACGTTATAATGGTCAAAAAGAAGCTTTTTGGCTTCCATAGTGACCCAGGGCAGAGCTCCAACACCACAGAACAAGCTGAAATACCAGCAGCAGATTCCTCTCTAAAGGAAAATATTTGCGGTTCACTGGAACTGCTGTGGCGATTGTTCCTAAGGCAGTAGCTATTAAATAATGGTGCACAGACAGAGGGGACAAACAGGGAGGAACTAATGGCAGCTCTCCTGTGGTCTGAAAGAGGAGAGCCAGCTGGGCTGGATCGATAGCCAGCGAGGGTGAGCTCTGCTGGCCTCGCACAGCTTCTTGGCTTGCCTGCCCATTAGCACGGTGGCAAAGCACAGCTCGATATACCCACCACGGCGTCCACTGCCGGGGAACTGTCGCCAACCACCAGGAGGACGGGGCATCTGCAGGGAAGCACATAAAAGCAGTATTATCTCTGTGATCCAGCCTGGACTTGCCTTAAGCTGCATTTTGTGTTGCTGGAAGGATGAGACAGTTAAATGTGTGAAAATGGCTTGTTTTGTATTCCAGACACCTTAAAGTTCCATCAAATCCACTGTGTTAGATGCAGAACTACTGACATGCCCTGATACCTTGTCTGAAAACCTGTCTTTTTCCCCACCTTGTAGCAATCAGCCTTTCCCAGTGCTCTTATTCCTTGTTTTATAAGAAATTGAATCAAAGCAGCAAAGTTACCCCCCCACACCCCACCCCTTCCCTGCCCCCTGAGCTCCAACTTTTGGACTTTTCATCCAATTTCAACCAGACTGGCAGAAGAGTCTCAAAGACTCCTGTGCATACACATCAGTAGCTGAGCAGAAAAGGACTTCAAAACTCTTCTGTTGCACCAGTTGCAGCATAAGTGAAGAGCTACTAGCAGATCGCCATTCTCAAACCTGCTCCTTCTTCCTGAAGGTTTTGTTTTGGTTTTTCTAATTGGTTTTGTTTATGTTTTCTTGGTTGCAAAGGCACAGCTTAAATGCACTCACATCTATAGTTTCCATTAACTAGGACATTTTCAGGTGAAGGTAAGTACATGTACTTTCCAAGTAATTACTCTGTAAATCTAAGTTTGCAGATAAATGGTGACAGGAAATACTTAGCTTTCCAACTCTCAAGTTTGAAGAGGCAAAGTCTTTCTAATGGTGACCCCCAACTTGAAGTAACCTATTATCTCCTACACAAAGTTACAAGATCTTTTTCTAACACGTAAGCTCACGCAGCTACAGTCCTGCAATGATCACACCTACTGATCACACCTCTTAGCTCATGCCAAGCACAGGTGAACTGGTGGGAAATAAAATACTTACTGAAGAGTGACAACATTTACTCCAGGAACAGGACGCTCAATCTCTAGGTCTCGCCGACTAAAAAAAATAAATTATGGAGAGAACAAAAGCTCTTGATACTGTGCAATTTCACATATACTTCCATATTCTTCTAGTTTAGAGAAAGTACAGACACTCACATATGTTAATCTGATACATGTTGTAGCCTCCACATGTGGTGGAGAACCATGCTTAGACATAAGTATCAATGTCTTAGATTGTACACTGTGACTTTCTCCCCACAAATGCATAAGGTCCTTCTCCCATAGGAAAACCATCTCAGATCCCTAAAGGCACTGTCAAGCAGAACTTTATAGTGGGAGAACACAAGTAACTCCACCACACAAGTAATGCTGTCTCTAAGAGCTGGACAGCCTCTTCAAACAGTTTCTAGTTAGAAATCAGGTAAATGTATTTACCTGTTGTAAGAGTTGACAAAGAGATGAAGGTTCGTTTGATTCATATCATTAATAATATGCTGACGGTAAGTATGGATCAGGTCATGGTTGCTGTGAATCTCTTCCTACAGTGGAGAGAGAATCATTCAGAATAGGGGCTATTTTCTGAAAGGATCTGAAGACATGGGACAAACTCGTACCTACACAACAGGAGTGCACCTTTAGGAAGGACGACAACTTCTAGCACCCAGTGACACCCCCCAGAACTAACGTGGTTACTGACTGCAGTACCACATTTTTTTTCCACTTAAAAACTTCAGTATGTTGTAATGTCAAGATCTTGCAATTGCAAAACGTGTAGTTATAGCGCAGATGGTTACAGTCAGACAACTGTGAGGTTTAAAAACAAACAAAAAAAAAAGACTCAGGGTGAGAAGCTCAATAAATGTTTCCAGGGTAGAGCAGATGTTGAAAGCTTACAAACATATGTAATGTGGAACTCAATTTCACAATAGTAAATAACTAAGCTTCAAGGACTTCAATCGCTAACATTTTCAAACAGTTTGGTTCTAAAGTCTTTATAGATTAGTTCCTTGCTCTGCTGGAATGGAGTTTTCCATTGCATTTACTAACAGTTTCAAGCACAGCAAAGTAGCCTCAGAAACAAGTACAGCACTGTACAGGCCTGCACTGAAGAGCACCATTAACAATAACCAGCTTTTCCAGGGTTACAGCAACATTATGGTATGAAAAAAACATCTGTGGGCTAATTCTGCTCAGAACATGAGTATATGACACTTACACTCATGTTCAATGCTCCTACTAGAGTTGTCATGACTAAGATGCACTTGAGTCCTTGGCAACCCCATGGCAGCATAGCACCTCCAAAATACTATTAACGCATGTGTTCCCAATATCTCACAGTTTAACTTTGCACTCTGTTGTTTAAGTGAAAGCTTGTCCCCTCCTCCCAGCCCCAAGGAGGTAAACACAGATTACTGAACACATTAGAGTAATCTTTTAAACATCCTTACCTTTCCAAAAAGATGTGAAATGACCATGTCTGGTAAAGCATTTGTCCAGCCTGAAATCTGAAGAGCAAGATTATCTATTTATTAAAACAATCTTTGAACAGTCAGAACCTTTCAGTTATCAATGGATGTTTCTCTGCTGTCCTTGTATGTACAATATCCTAGATGGATATCATTTCCCCCCCAGTATGACTACCATAAAATGTAGTTGGAGTTGTCTCACAGGATGTCTTTGGGAACACAGTATAGGTGGCAAAGTTATATAGGGCATCACTCCCTGCAAGAATGCCAAGCAAACCAGCCAGATGGGTGTCATTCAGCCTCACTGCCCCTTCTCCTCCCTAACAACCTACACTGACAACACATTGCAGCCAGTACCTAAAGCTTATGTCCCAGAGCGCTTGCTTTGGAAGGACAGAAAGATACAGGGCACCCACTGTGTTCCTCAAGTCAGTGAGAAAAATCAAAATGGGTAAAGTTGTACATGTCAATGCAGAGGAGTTACTAAATATACTTCCAGATGAAACTTACCAAAATAAACCAGTATGAAAAATTACTTAAAAAACAATATTAGTAACTAAGCCTTGAAAGAATGTTACATCCTAGCTCTGTGAAGTTTTTCCTAGTATTATAGGGTTGTCATTACATTTAATATCACTATAGATTCAAATCACTGTTATTGTCTACATGTGGATAAAAGACGGCACACTAATTTTTGTACTCCAAGTGTTTATGACAAGTGCCATTCACTTAAACATGACCCTGAGTAATACAAAGTGCCTTCTATCAGCCTACCCAGAAAAATCTTTTAACAGGTTAAATGTGAGTGACACATAATGTAACATTTATATATACTGATTCCTGGAAGATTTTTTGAAACTAGTTCTCAGCACTTGTCTTCCCACATTGCAATCTTTCTTAGAGCTACGAAAGAATACAGTTAACAGGAGGTTCTTTGTACGTGAATATTTTCACTGAAAAGTCTGGTTGTATGGACAATCTGTCCACAGTTACTGTACCCTTTTCTGAGTCTTTGGCATCAGGACTCAGCTAGATGATTGAAACCTGGAAGATATTGTTCTGAACATTTTTCTGTGCTCTAGTTCATATCTTGGACTGTGCTGGTAAACAAAGCCAGGACAAGAAAGAACTGAATGTTACGTTCCCTCAAGTAAACCTCAAGCATAAAATTGTTTCCAAAACTACCCCATGTTCAGGTTAAAACAGTTTTTCCCCAGCAGTAACCAACTCTTAAGAATGGTCCGTACCCAATTGCTCCATTATACCACAGGTTTCTGTTTCCTCAGGGTACTTATTTTTTTATCACTAGCCCTGCAGGAGGTATATTTGCAAAGGAAAGAATAAACCCCAAAGGAATCAACCTGGGATGTTCAGTGTCTGCAGCCATGCCTTACACACAAATTTGCCCAGCTCCTCATGCTTGACAGGGCCATGGTATGGTTTATTTTTCTAACTTAAGAACATTTACCTTAGTTGCTGCCCAGTCCATCCAACCTTCAGCACAAGGGTTTACATTAATAAGAACTAATCCTTCCACCATCTCTGCATGGTTTAACTGCAAAAGAAAAGATTTAAGATTCATCACGTATCCTTTGCAATTTGACAGTCAGCATGAAAATTGAAATTAGCAAATTATCGCCTGGGGAGGAAGGCAGTAGTTCTAGTTTTATCTTGCAGAAAACAAGCGTATGTATGGAAAAAAAAATTTCATTAAAGCAATTCAACTGAGCAGCTGGAGAACATTAAGATTTAACTTATTCTCCACCCTCAGTTTAAATAGAGAACTCCCATTAAAACAACCTTCTGCAAATTAACCGGGTAGAGCCCAGGCCTTAAAATGGAAAATCTAGGTCTTCTGGATGAGCTATCCCGCAGATTCTGGTATTTCACTTAAAAGCCTAACTGCTTACTTAAATGGGCCTGGCAGATCAGGAATTTTCTGCACACGCTATGGGAAAGACAACACATCAGGGAAATTAGGTCCAAGGCTTCCCTAAGAAGCTCCACAAAACTTACAGCAAATCTGGTTAAGATGTAGGCACCGGCCCCAGTTCCCATTCCTATAATGGTCTTCAGCCTGCACAGCGATAGAAGGGAAGAGACAAATGAGTAAGCCAGCACCAAAAATAAATAGAACTGCATCAGCAGCCTTCCTCTTTCACACACCAGTTTGTATCTACAGAAGGGTGGGTTGGAGTTGCAGCTCGTGCAAACCCTGGACCCTTAGCAACACCACGAGCCCCAGTAATGAGCTTGATGTTGCAGCTGGTTCATTTTCGGTAGATCTGCAGGACACTGGTCCTCACGCATTGCAGGGAAGGGGCAATTCTCACTTATCTTTAAGTAAGTACATTGAGCAACCATAGCATTGTTCTGATCATGGAAAGAAATGCTTAGTCTCTGCCAGAAAAGCTCATAAGATACAATCCTGAAATCTGCAGCCTAAATACAAGGCTGCCTCCTCCCCAGGCCCCCCTGCCCTCCCCAGTACAGCTATCCAACTGGGATGCTGATTCCTCTCTAACAAGGGGCTGGCAGGGAAACCTCTCATGCTATCCAGACACTGGGGTGATTAAGTTTAAACATCAAAACCAAACAGGGCAGAGACAAACCAAATATTTGCATTGACCGAAATTGGTGTTAAAGCATCACCTTCAAGGTCTTAGAAAATACATGGAAGGGAAGGCTAGACAATCACTCAGAAAAAAAACATGTTATACAATGTTTTTAGGAAAATTCTTGAGGATAATTATCATTCTCATTAGCAATATTAAATCAAGGCTTTGCAATTGCACTCCAGTTTAATTGATTTTCAAAGTACTGACATTATGTTACCATTTTTTTTCAAAGCAAGAGCAGAATCAACAAATCTGTGCATTAGATAAGAGATATGGTTTTTAAAATGTCTAAAGAAGGTAGCGAGGTAAACTGGTCTAAGGTACTGTAATAACTGGTTACAACAACTGAACAATGTCTAAATTTGGGTGCTGGTCTGAGACTAAAACCCCTGCCCACAGTCCAGCCTGTTCTCCCAGGCTGCGTAACTCTGAATGTCAGATTTTCTCTGCTTGGTCTGAAAACCCCTCAGAGGTGTCTACCCGCACTCTTCATTGTGTACTGGGGGCACCAGCTCTATGGAGGAGGTACCTTTCTCAGCCACAGGTTCTGCTAAAGCTAAGCTTTAAGGGAGGACACACACCTAAACTTGTTGCAGGTGGACAATAGAAGAGCACTGCTGCCAGGTCCTTCAGCATTGGCAACCTGGCATCTGCACTTGATAGAATAGGCTTAAGGAGGTCGGACTGACCCCCAAAGACACTCAAGCCACAGAAACACAACAGTGTCTTCAGATGGGACCATATCTTTTTTTATTATTGCTAACCACACAGGAAAACGTGGGTTGGTACATCGGGAAGAACAGATTGTCTGTGCCCTGTCCCTGTGAGGGCGATGCACAGAAAACACTGGAGGAAGCCCCTAAATTAGGCACATGGGATTTCAGTCAGAAGTTGCTTCCTGTTTAAAAATAAACAGGCTTTTCAAAAAAGGCCAAAAAATAAGTTATTTCAGAAACAAAGGCAAAAGTGGCCCAACTATAACAGAGGAATTAAAAAAAGAAACACACAAGTGTAATCCTAACAAATAAAACACCAGATAGCCAGAATGAAGCTTCAGAGGTAGCATAGACAAATACTTGCTCTGTACCCTGTTCTGTTGGTGCACCACGTAGAAACAAGAATGAGGAAAACAAGTAAATAATTCTACACTCACCCAAACTGTTTCAGGATTCCGGGGAGCATTTCAGCCAGCTGGTCCATGGAAGGGTACACATACCTACAACAAATCCGCATTTGAGGAGTTACTACACCACTGGTAGAATAAGGTGGTATATTTAGAGACACAGCAGTCACTGTAGATTTAATACCAAATGTGCTCACTATGAGATCATTGACAGTACGAGCTGAATTTAAACCAGGAGAAAGCACAAGTACACAATTCAGCAGAAATAAGAGCATAATCTATATGATATTTTACGCAACTTACAGGATGATAGATGTCTGGCCCAGCTGAGAGCAAAACAGATCATAACGAACCCCTTCCAAGAAAAGTTAACACTGAAAACTTATGAAAAAAATTGAACTTGAGAGACGAGTTTCCAACCATGTTCACCACATTTGTACTTCTGGTCTACCACAAAAGAGTTTCCCTGTGTCTCAGTCACAGAGTACAGTGAGATCTAGATCTTCAGCAAATAATTTGCATGCATGATTTTAGGGACACACAAGTTACCATAGGATAAATGAGGATAGCTTTCTATAAATATTGAGGGAGAAAACAGAGACATAGGAATGGCTATGAAGGCACTGAGGAATTTCAATAGAAACAGCTGCCATTTAACGCTCCTGATCCTCTGCAGAGCGTTAAGGAAGGGAATTTTAAGGGAAGGAAATTCTGAGCAAAACCTCAACTGCAACACATGGAAAAAAAAATCCAACCAAAGTAGCTGGAGGAAATCTGCCTTAAATGCATCCAAATCTCTGCTTCCCATCAGGACTAGACCTACTGATTCTCTAGTTTAGTCTCCAGAATAAAACCAAATAAAACCCCCCAAATAATGCAAAACTACTAAGTTATTTTCTTAGATTTTCTTGTTGGGAACCCTAACCTTATGACAAAAGCTAGTGTCACAGCAACAGCTATGACTTTTAACTTGGCCATGCTGCTCTTCCAGCTGGAGGGATAATACAGCTTCTTGTGCTGAACTCATGATGTTATTAAGTAGCAGCCTTTACTAGTGTAGGTCATGATGTCTGCCCTATACAGCTTACAACTTAGAAATGTTAACACTTTTTCAGGACACATGGGTTAAGACACTTAAAAGCTTACGATTCAAACAAATACAAAGGGGAGGTGACTGAAATAGCTTTATAGGCTACTCTGGGTAGACAACTGGGCCATTGCAGCTAACTCTAATTGAGAACCTGGCCCATCATGACCTCTTCAGCACCAGACCAGCTTAAAAATTAAGAAGGGAAATAGAGTGGCTCATGCAATAAGGGTACATATAAGCTCCTTAATACCTAGTTCTTACAGAACAACTGTTCCTCGCCTTATACCCTCCTCTCAGCATGTTAGCTGCTCCCTTCCTGAACCACACTGATTCCTATCCAAGGGGCATCTTAAGGCAAACCTATCTCTTTTGAACTAAACGGCACAAACATTTTTGCGAAGACAGTGCTCCTGGCACACAAGGTATCCAAGAGTTACAGCATCATACCTGATAGTCAGGAGTATGCAGCTATCTATGATATTCTGTGGGGGGACATCACTTTGTCACTGTCCAACAACTTGAATTTTCCAGGTAGGTTATCAAGTCTACTTAACATCTACCATGCTGCCATTTCATAAAAATCATGGATTTAGGAAGGACATTGTATAATGGTTAATGCAAATCTTGTTTATAATAACAATTTAGTTTTGTATTTGTATGCAGGATGTCATTTACAAACCAATGTAAAACCATATTTAAGTTGACAGATGTAGACATCTGCCCAGAAAGTGTTTTACAAGCAGTTTACTTGTCAGAGATAAAGCACAAAATGACAGTCCCAAAGCCTACTGTGAATCGGTACAAAACAGAGCTCCCAGAGCTCCAATGCATTAGAAAAAGTGTCAGGATTTAAGTTCAAAAGACAATTACTGTGATTGCTACAAGTGCTTTTAATTAAACTGCAGATGAAGATGCTTTTTGCAGAAAAAGGGTAACTCTGAAAGCATACGCTGTTTTCAGCTCACCCAGTCTGGAAAGACGGTGCTCCATCCTGCTGACCAGGTGCATCCACGTGGCAGACAGCAAAGTGCTGGGTGATTTCCTGCATATCCTCAAAGTTGAAGAGAGGATTGAAGCAAGTTTTATCTTGAGAAGGAAAAGAAAATATGAAGTAGTTATGTTGAGGGAAAATAGTAAGTTTGCAGCTATAATAAATTCATTTATTAGCCTGTCCTGCAGGTTAATGAAAAGTTGGTGCAGTCAGGTGAGCCACGTTATAGCCTGGCAAATGTGGCAGTCCTTTATTTCCAAGGAGGAACAACCAGTAAAGACCTGCTACAAAGCAACCTGTGCCAACTTCCTTTAAGCAAAAACCCTGAACAGCTCCTTCTTCATGACCAGCTAAGGTTTATCCATGTTATTTTGTTTACCGCCAGAGGCATTTGCAAATATCAAAATCTAAAAAAAATTTATTCATTATAGAACGTTAAAATATTACTAAAATGCAGTCAGAAGTATTCATCCTAGGTTTTGGCTTAGATGAAGTTACCGATTTATTTGTCCAGTCTTTTGTCTTTGGATTGTGTCAAAACAGATGGAGGCAAAAAGTATCCAAGGCTGAGATCGTGACTTGTGCTTTTGCCCAAATATTACAGGATAAACATTACATGATCAGCTGCTGTGGGCAGCTCAAGACAAAAGCGTCTTTCTGGGATAGGAGTCTACAGCACTGAGTAACTTTGAAGTGATTTGATTTCTGATTTTTAAGCAGTATTACTGTGGCGAGTGGTTTAGCATATTTTTCTCCTGGCGTGGAAAGCAAGAATTCTATAGCACCATCTTTAAGATGCCTAGAAAACAGTTCAATATTCCATGTTTCCGATTGTCCTCACACTATAACATACAAGCAAAAACACTGCAGAATATAAAATATTTGTAGCCAAAATCTGCTTTAGGGGAACATGCAAGTTTGGGAAAAGGTTCCTCCCCTTTCAACGGGAAAGTTTATTTACCATAAAGATAGACTATGTAACTATATATAGAAAAAATATTCTTATTCAAAGAATTTTGAATAGATCCAGATTAAGCTCTGCCCTGATCCACCAAAAATCCAAAATAAAGTAAGCCGATTCCACAAAAAACAGGCAAGAAAACAGATTTTTTTCTTATGAGTAATATCTGCCCCTCAGCAATAGCCAAACTTTAAAAATCTGTGGGTGCTTTTAAATGTGAATAACTGATTAATAAACAGTAAATTGTGTGAAGCAAAGAGTAGTGGTGAAAATAACAAAACAGAGCAGATCTGGGTATTAGGTCACTATATTTTTGGACATGACAGATAAGATAAAAGGCACTTAAAGTTATTTTCTTAATACTGGCTAAGGAGACAATGCCAGCATCTAATTCATCATCATGTAATTGATACAAACCCACAGCCGCATAAGATTGGGTGTTAGACAAAGCACCAGTGATGTTGTTTTCAATCCTGCTGGCCATATACCCTCAGCTATCCCCTGCAGACTGTTTTATCGCATTCATACATGGTCGTTATGAGGTACCAGAGTTCTTCTGCTCCTTTAAGTGAAATAGTCGAACTATTTCTCTCATGAGGATGAAAAAAAAAAATAGAGAATTAAACTTGCTGTAAGAGAGGAATAAGGTACTTTTTACCAGGTTGCAATATAAGCAAGGATCCAGGTAAGGCTTCCTATCCATCACCGCTTTCACACCCTTTGATTATAGCAGCAGTGTTAAGGAATCAAGCCATATTTGTGCTATTTAATTAATTAAATCTGCTTACGATTCAGCCCGATGTCATGGTAGGTGAGGATAGCTGGCCGGTTGCCCCTGGGAGTCCCACACATGGTGACATGGACTGAGCCATGCACAGTCTCCACATCTTGCTCCTGGAAGAGAACAGAAGGAATCTGTTAGGGGCTTGTCCAAGTCCTCCTTTCAAGATCCACTGTGGCAGACCTTTATCTGACCACCAGCACAGCTCCTGCCCCAGCCCTGGGGGTCTCCTAACCCCGCCGTTCTTCCCCATGGTGGGGGTTCCTCGCTGACGTTTTACATTCAGCTTTCACCCATTCCAGTCCACAGGCAACTACCAGACAACTACAGAAGTACTTAAGGTGCTAGCTCTAACCAGATGCTGAGGGAATAGTTACATAGCTTAAAAAACAAAATAAAATAAATAGCAAAGCAGTTTGGCACAGCACAATGACACCCAAAATAAAAACAGTTTACAACTATGACTCTCAACATTTGCAAAAGTGCAAGTTCCAAGATAAAATACTTCTGTTTTCCAGGAAAAGGACTAAACAAATAACTACTATTCCCCAAAGAAAGTAATATTAAGTAGCCTGCATTTGCCATAAAGAGTTATCACACTGTTGGGTCTTGTGATTATAGTAGCCTTCCCCTATAAACACGACAGTCTCATGTATTAACTTTATGGCTTGCTATGTATAAACGTGAGCATAAACTCAACTGTCTAAAGTATGCTGTAGAGCGGTATATCAAACACATTGTTGTAGTAATTATCAGAGAAATCACAAAGCAACTGTTATTAATGACACTTGTTTACAGTACCATTACACTAACAGTCAAGGCAGTATGTAGTTAGTAGCCAGTCTTAGCATTTCATCAGAATATTTTATTTACTGCACAACACGGATATCCACATCATTCAATACTGTCTGTGGCTGCGGGGCTTGCTTGACACGCTCTGTGCAGTAATGCCCAGAGGCAAAGCCCAAGTTAAATTAAAATCTATTACAAACTGCGGTAGAAATCAGGTGCATACAGTCTCTGTGAAAACCTTTACATAGCAGAACCCAGCAGCTCTTCAGAGATCTGAGGTATTCATTTGATCTAACCCGCATCTAGGTAATTTCATACATGAAATAAAGCACACATTTTGGGGAAAACAAGGATGCTAGGCGACACCATTCCATATTTCACCTATTTTCCTTCCAATTAAACCTTTTCATCAGTTTTAAATTACAATCATAGTAATGAATCAAGATTCCCCCCCAACTTATAGTCCTGGCAAGCTGAGCATCACTCCTATCTGAACTCTACTTCATCGAAACACTAACATCCAGCTTTAATGTTTCCTTAGAGATTCATTCCTCTGCATACTCACTGCATTATTTAGCAGATAAGCTGTATCTTCCATATCCAGCACCATCTTTAGGCAAAACAGGGTGATAAATCCAGCGAGTCAGACAGAGGACAGTAGCTGGTTTCTACTTTGTTCAAGTAGGAAACTGGGTTATATAGAGAAGCTGCTGTTCTGCATAGGCTTATGACTCCCACAATGCCCAGCTACAAAAACCAAAACAGACTAATTCACAAGGACGTCATTCTTAAATAGGATTGGAATCAGGTTTGACCAGGAAAAGTACTTACTCCATAGAGCTCAGACATCAAAGATGAACTAAGTCTCTGCCACACAATGTACAAAGTGCCAAATTTAAAACCTGGGAATTAGTACAGTCTTTCCTGTTGCTGTTTTCATCAGGTTTTGATAAGTTTAGCTTCATTTCAGGTTTTGCTACCTCAAATACTAGAACATCTCAAACTCATATTAAATTATATCAAGTTCTTTCCTAAAAGCCAGGACTAAAATTTCCAGAGAGAACACAAAAGACTTTGAAAAATTACTGTAAGCCAGAATGATTCTCCCCAAGAGGAAAACCAAGAATTTTAAATACTTGAAATCTAGTATTTTCCAAGTATATAAGCAACATTTAATCTAAAATATTCTTACATCTATTGTACTAATGTTAGCTTACATTTCATTTTTGGTAGAAAATAGGGCATGTAGATATAATCATTATTCTACACACCAGAAGAGATTAGCAGTAGCAATAGGTAGCAATTAATAATAATAGCATATTTTCCACATTCTACCTTCCTTCTGTACTGAGATAATTTTCAATAAAAAGCATAAAATAAATAGTTTGGCAATAACACTAGCAATGAGAATAAGCGGTATTGTGTAACACCTCCGGCTGGGTGTGGAATAGTGAAATTATTTCCTCCTCAGAAATTTATAGGCATTTCATATCAACAGATTTTTATTGCTAGAACCTTTAAGTTACTGCACTGAAAACAAACCTAGAATGCTTTTTCTTAGGAGGGAACAACTTCCAACATTTGGGATCTTCCTCCTTTGTGCATGAAAAAAAAATAAATATCTGTCCCTTGTAGATAATGCCAGACGCCTGCACATCTCACTGACCTCCATCACTAATTCTTCTTGAACTAGAAGTCTGAGTCTAGTTCAAACCCAGTGTCAACTAAAAATAGTTCAAAGACAACAAGTAACCATACTCTTAATTACTGGCGTAAACCATAGTCAGTTTAACAATTGGTTTAATTCCTCATTATCTTCACAGTAAGACTTCCCTAATTCAAGAGGGTTGTGCTATTTTCTTAAAAGAAAATACTCAAAAGATTCTCCTAAAAAACAATCAATTCAAACCAGTTTCTTCAGTGACATCAAACCAACAACTTCACATCCCTATTGATCCTATTAAAGATGAAGAGATTTGTCTACGTGATGTAGGGATGGATGTTTTCAAAATGCAGAGCACTGAAAACAGATGGCAGCACATCCCAATCAACGTCAACATTATAGTAAGAGGCTCTTTACCAACTGATTTCTATTAAAACACTATCTTGGAAAAAAATCCAAGGTACACTAATCCGATAGAAGGATAAAGACAAACACACCATCTGTTCACATCTCTCACTCTATAAGAGGTGCAGTCTTATCTTAGTGCCCTAAAAACACACATGAAAACACTTTTGATACATGCAATTTAAGAGAGCCTATATACATTTGAAGGAGTCGATTCATTCTCAGGCAGAGTTCTGGGGGGTGAAGTTACATTTTTTGAGATTTTCTTATGAGTTTAGAAGGAGAAGGCAATTTCTAAGCTGATAACACAAGGTAACTCATTTATTCCTTCTTCTCTAAGGGAAGACATGAATTGAGGAACATGTTTATGAACAAGTGGTTGTTTTCTGTACTATCTACATTATTTTAGTTGTATATCCTATATCTAAAAGGGAAAACCACACACTAAGGGTAAGCCATATTTTAGATTGTAAGTAAAATACTGCATTCCATCAAGGTTATTTTAAAGCTTTCAAATATACTTAATTCCCTGTTACCACCTCATGCTTTTATTTTAACTTGTAGTATTACGCCTGCTAAATACACCTCCCTCTCTTGCCTCAGAGCTCAGGGAAAAGCTTCAGAGCTTCCCAACAGGATTTAAGTTGCTTTTAAACTGCTAGGAGATGGTATATTTTATGTTCATATTACTTAAAAAAAATTTATATACTAATACCTGCATATGTTATTTTTTACTTCTTTCTCAATATCTTGAAGATCAAAAAAATCTAAGCTTTTAATGTAGTATTGCAATGTTGAGTTTTAATTTCCCCTTGCCCTGAAGTTATTTAGCATTTTTCCTCTAGGTTTTTCTACTTCTAAAATAGTTATTTCAATTCATCTTATGTTCTAAAACCCCAGTATTCACCATTCTAGATATTTTTCTCCTTTTTGTTTTTGGGTGGCTTTTTTTTTTGTTTTGACTTTGGTGGTTTTTTCTTCTTATTTGTTTTTACATTAGCTGTATTAAGAAAAAGGTTCCCCAATTCAGGTTGCAAGTTGGGTACATTAATAAATTCTTAGATGTAAATGCAGGGATAAATGCTCAGGGATTCTTCCTAGGCTGATTATCACCAGCCCACACTGCTCTGCAAAAGCACAAAACTACAACCACCCCCATTCCTTTTCTTCAAGACTTAAGAGGACAAGGAAATCCATGTAACATGTTCTGATGCCCCAGATCACATCCACCAATGCCAGCAGAAAACCCATCCCATCACCCTACAAGGACCAGCTGATCTGTCTCCTGTTGCAATGGGGCATCTTCCTTCCCTTGCAGGTAGGAGGAGGGAAAGCAGAAATGCTCCTTGGTGGTTATAGATGGCCAAGAGCCACAAATTGCAGGGGACAGACTCATCTCTGCCACCTACAGCTGCCTCACAGCATGGAAAGTTTTGCTTAGTTATTGAGAAAGCAGTCCCCCGAGGGACTGATCACTTCTGAAACACAAAGCTAAGGGAATTATTATACAGTGACAAGGAGCCGGGTCTCCATCGGCTCCAAAGCTACCAAAGCTAGAGAACAGGCAAATACATCGCACTGGAAATACAATTAAATTGTGTCTGGCATTAAGCCAACATAAAGCAGCATGGGGCACACTGACCTCCACCAGTTTACCATTAATAAGCTAAAAATCAGCTTTGGTCAGGAACACCACCCTTCTTGGGAGGCAGGGAACCTTCACTTAAATTTTCAAGTAGGTGCCACAGACATACAGACAGACTAGAGGTAGTTCAGAGCTGTCAGTTCTTCCATCTCTTCTCTTGGCCATCTCCTGGTAACTCCATGAAAGTTTTCCTCCAGAGAATAACCACATACACATCCTGCAATGGGAGCTCTCAGAAGGGAAATATTGCACTATACAGTGGCTTACTTAAAATGGAAAAGTATGTTTAACCTGAGTCTAAAATGGCATGTGAAATAAGAGTCTCTTTCCAAGTCTGAATAACTAGATATAATTTATTCTTCGAACCAACACACCTCACAGGCAGTCACTTTTTCACTAGTGGCAGAAACATAATTAACGGAACACTGCAGAACTTGTCCTCAAAAGGATAGAGCAAGTTGTAAGTAATATATACAGTGGATACCCACATCCATACATGAGCAATAAATAAGGAGTTCTGTCCTGTCAAGTGCTGACCACCTCCTTCCCTGGCCAGGTCCATCCTCCTCCCAAGTGTGGCACAAGGGACAGGTTGCTCATTAAGACCACACACAAACTTTGTGTCAGTTCTGGGTGAACTGAGTCCTCTAGGGCCACACGTGAACTTCTCACGTGAGCTAAGTAATCAAGGCTCTCTTAACAGCTCCAAACCATGTTTGTCATAAATCAGCCACAGGGGACCTTAAAGACATGTAGGAAGGGTTATGTGTGGTTTTAAGGACAAAAGCTGAACGTTCTTTGAAGCGGCAGTTCTTAGCAGATTGAAAAGGTTCTTCCACATTTTCCTTTCCTGAACTAGCACAACCAAAGATTAAACTCAAAGAAAGAAAGATCATTAAAAAGACAAGAGCTGGCAGAACAGGGCTAGATGACAAGAACTACTGGTCTGGATTAGTGACAGTTAATCCAAAACATGGGAAAAAAAAAAAAGAAAAGAAAAGAAAGAAAAAGGCTTAGAGAATTTGATCTTGCAAGTTAAAAATAAATCTATATATACACATGGTTTACAAACCAAGTAAATTTATTCCAAGAATAGAAATGAAATATAGGTCACTTCTGGATTCTTAGTCAAAATACTGCAGTATTCCTGTTAGCAGACTTGATCTGGGATTCAAATGTATTTAGAACAAGTGATCAATCTGGACCCAAACAGAAAGCTTCTCCCATGCTGTGCAGAGTCCTGCAGGAAGCCACATAGTGACAACTTCAACACACATTTATCAAGATTACAGGCGGTAGATTTCATCATTGGAAAGGATGAGGGGGAAGATGCAGGATGAATGTAAACTAGTTTCACTATAGAAGTAAGAACCATTGAAAGATGGTAAAGATACTTGAGATAACTGTCTCCATTTCCAGGGAAAAGACAGTTGAGGTTCTGCTGGATTTTTAACCCATTTGCACAGCACTGACTAAAATTATAGACAGGTGCAAGAAAAAGTGCAATATGCTAGAAAGTACAAAGTTTTTCCTCCAAGCACTTCCATCTGCACATTCAAGAGACTAGAACAATTTAATAGCTTTCCTTATTCCTACGCAACCTCCCTCCCTACATCCCTTGATACAAATGAGACACTCGGTGAACCTCTTTTCCCAACGCGTACTCCTTGTCCTCAGCAATGGAAATTCACCATTTGACCTAGTGGTGCGCTTTAGGATCTCTTATGTTCTGGCTTTAAATAAACATACCTAAATTACCATCACTCTCATTACGGACAAAATTGATTGCTTAGTACCTTCCACCACTCCATGGGCTTCAGGAATCTTTTGGAAACTTTCAACAGCATAACGGGATACACCGAGAGGCACATTTCCTCTGAGGAAATGCATGCACAGTGCTAATGAAAGCAAATTAATTGGCAAAAGTGTGTGTCCATGTGAGAGGGGAATATTTTGCTTTCACTATCACAGCTGAAGAATCTCATTCTCTTAGCAAGAATAGAGCCGCTTGCAACCCAGCCACATCTTTTGGATGAAACTTTCTCAGCTTCAGTCTGAAAAGACCTCCCGCGGTCCTCTTCCCATCACTATGTCAGAGCCCCATTCAGACCCCTCTCCCACAGTAGCAGTATTTCTGGTGAGCAGTCAGTCATTTCTGACCACATTTTGCTGTTTTCTCAAAAGTCAATTCATTTTCCCCTTTAATAATAATAATAATTTAAAAAAATAAAAATAGCTTTACTTGCCTGAACATCGAAGTCTGGAAGGAGGCGAGTGATAGCCTGTGAAGAGATTTTAAAGCATTAAAGCCGACAGCTTTTGTACATACATAAATCTGTGTTCTAACCCACTGGTTCTGCAGCCGAGAGTTCTGTTCTGTCCCCTCACTTAATGAAAGCTCTCTTGCTGAACACCAAAATTCAGCCTAGAGCTTTAACCCACTAATCTTCACAGAGAACATGAAAGCAATAAAATGCTAGATTATAGACCAGAAAAATAAAACACAAAATTGTGTGTTATCAGTTATTGGTAAATCACTGGACAACTCAGAGCATTACTGCTGAATTTTTATCCTCTGCTTATTGTAGCCATGAGGCCGCCAACAGCCCACTTCAACCCTTCCTGGGATGCAAAACTGTTGCTCAAGCATGAGCTAAGCACTTGCAACTCAGTTAAGCAGTTCCTACTGGAATTTGATTACACAACATAGAAGGTGGGAAAGCTTTACCCTCAGCCAAAATTAGGCCACTATTACTAGCAAGCTCCCACACCCATCCAGGATCTCCATCAGCATAGGAGTTATGTGACATCGTCCCCATCTCCAATAGCCTACAGGCTCATAACTTCAAAGGAAGAAGTGTTTTAAAGTCACTTCCTTCTGTTAAAAGGAAGAAGTCCAGCTCATGTTTCCACTGGGAGTCTGAATAAAAGAGGGAAGAGCAACCAAACCAACACTTGTTATGCTGCAGGAGACAGAGAAGCCAAAGCTTGAAACAGAAGTATAGGGATAAAAAGCAGAGGTTTTTATCCTCTGCCAGAGTCCTGGCAGAGAGGTCATACAGTCCCAGAAACCCAGGTAAATTAAGGATGGAAGATGTCAGAAGCAATACAGCTACTGTCTTGGGCAATATCATCTCAGATGGCAGACCTCAGAGCATTGCAGTCTTACCCATAATTATGGGACTCAAGTCACGATCTTTAGTTAATTAGGCAGTGTCTTGTATATATAAATAGTGATCTTAAGAGTTGACTGAGCTTGTGGAAGTCATTTTACACAGCCTTAGTTTTAGACAATCTGCTTTTTTTTACTATACTGTTGGCCTCATGACCTTTTAAACATAGCTCGTTTCATTTCATACATCCATGTTCCAGTGGGGTCTTGAGTTGAAAGCAATGTGCAAATATGGCAACTGTCTAGAGAGCTTTTTGAAATAAAGCTCCCTCACTGCCCAGGAATGAAGACTCAGCTGCAGGAGAGACCTAGGCCCAAAAAGGCAGGACGTGACTGTTAACTGCAGTATGTGCTGAGTGTCCTTCAGGGCAATCTTTTCCACTTTCTCAAAATATATTAAATAACTTCCTTCACTCTATGTTAAGAATTGTCACAGAGGAAATCAAACTCTCACCTAATTCCCCATGAAGACAGAACTTGAGCTAACATCATGAATAAAAGCATAAAGGTTTAATTGTCAAGATAACGACTTTTGATCTATGTGCTGCAGAAACCCAGGAAGTCAGTGTTTTAAGATATTTCTGAGCTTTGAAGCAAAGGTATTTCAGTCTCAAAACTTCTGCTTAGCATCTGCTTCACTTTGCTACTACTGAACAATATTGGAATTAAAAAGGGATCTTAGTTTCTGAAAAGTTTGAGAGCTGCATTCACTGGTATCCAAACAAGCTCTGCTTTCATGCAATGTCCTTGGCAAAGAGCTGTGTTTAAAGTTTCTCTAGCCATTTCACTGCAGTCACAAGTGGAAATGATTTTCTGAAGTGTTTATGCAAAAGAGGGAATAAAAAGAAAGTAGCAGTCAGAGAAATTAGTAGTTCTAGTGGAAAAAAGAACCCAGAAGAAACAAACATGTTTATATAAATCATTGTAAGAATTACAGAAGAATTACTGGTAACAAAACTAAAAAATAGAGTTTTGATTCAAGAAAAGAGCTGAGAAGTTACTTCATATTACATTGAATTTTTTGCCAGGAACATACCAAAGCCCAGAGTATTGCTACCATTGAACAGACACAAACAGCCACGGAACCCAGACACTGTGGGCAGGTTTTTTTGGAGAAAAAATGGTGGAAAAACAAATGGAGAGAACTATAACAGGGTTAAACAAAAAAAGGCTGATGATGTTTCTGTGCTGCAACCCCAGCAGAATGGCTGCAGCTTGTGAAAACCCACCCGGCTGCAGCCCCAGCAGCAGTTTGGCTGTAACTCATAGCTCAGTGCAGCTGGAGAGGACCAGATGGGGCAGAGTTGAACTCAGTTGGACTCAGGTGTGCCCAGAGGAAAAGTAAAGGTTCTCTCTGTGCCTCCTTAGAAAGGTAATTAATAGATCCAAGTTTGTATCTCTACGTTGAGAAGTCTATAGGTATAGATGGAGAAACATGTGATTGCCTAATTAACACCATCCAAAATTGCTGAAGACACACAAAACTATCATTCAGGAAAAAAATGTCACCACCAGAGAGGGACTAGAGAAAAGTAAAACCAAAGACTGAGAACTAAGGTTCAGTTTCACATTATTTAAAAAAAATCATCCTTGTTCCATCTCCAGCTCCTTTTACTTGTTTCTCCTCTATGATGTGCTAGAATTGATCAAAGAACACACATGCAGTTCCAACAGCAGCCCTGAAATAAAACACACAAATACTAAAAAGCTCTATAATAATTACCTCCTCCTTCTCTACCAGAGGTTTCACCTCTGCAAGGTGAGCATCCTGGAACTCTGTTGACATGGTCAGTAGCTGATATCTGCAAAGATAAAAAAAGATTTCTTCTCAGCTTGCATCAAAGATTAAATACAGGAATAAATAAAGATCCTGCTCCACCCAACCCCCTACCGATGACCCACTGTCTCCGGTTATAGTTTAAAAGACCTTTGCAAGAAGGTTGTGAATCTCTTGTAAAATGCCTCTCTGGTTTATTTATATATACACTGACACGCAATATGACATTAAGGAAATGTTAAGGCTGTGAAATGAAACAAAATTTTATCAGCTACAAAATGGAGAATACTGAAGGAAATGGGACAGGGCCCAGCAGAATGAGCCATGGACATGGTCATTTCACAGGCGAAAGGCAAGGCATAGCCAAATCTGCACAGCCACCTTCCACTGAAATTAGTTTGAATAACAGTCTAAAATTTATTTTTCTTCTTTATTTTTTTTTGGAAACTTCCCTTCTATCTTTGCTGTAGGAAAACTGAACTGGACATTCAATAGCAGCATTTTACTTTCATATCAATGTACAACATTCTTTGGGTTGGAAATACCCTCCTTGACCTGAACAAAGAGTACCAAGTAAAACCAGTACTTCTTTAAGTGGGCCCCAACAAGGTATATACCATAAGAATGTTTTCAAAACTGTCAAAGTAAGGACCAAGACAGCTGTCACCTGCTCTAGGAAAGGACCATTATTGCGATACTCAGCCCTCATCTGTGGGAACCTTAACTGAGAACACAGACAGGGACAAACCTGAAGGGCTGTAGAGCCAAGGAAATTGGTTTTCAAATTTAATTTATGTGGAGTCAGATGGAAGATGACCAATATATTTTGCCCACGGAAATCCTTCGGCTAAGAGGCACCGCCAGCACAGTCACACATGGCCCATAGAACCCAGACTCCTGTCCCCGTTTCCAAATTGGACGGGCCCCTGTTTAATCTTAAAATCAAACTGTTTAAACTAAAACGGTGCTGGAAAAAAATAAATCTTTGCCAAGGCTTGCATTTAACTTAAATACTGAATGAATTGTATACCAAAGTGGCAAAACACCCATTACAACCCCAGAAGAGGTGACCGCTGTGACAGGTGGACTCTGTGTTGCTGGTGCAGGGCACCTTCTGGATTTGGACTAACAGGGTGCTCAATTCAGCGACCATATCAGCCAAACTGGGAGTTAAAAAGAAGAACATGGGCGTGTTTTCATTCTCTCGACAAAGGTAAGATGCCAGAGGCAGAGGGCTCCTCCCTGCTACGTGCTAATGAATGACCAGCAAGGGTTCGCAAAAGAGATACTGAAACTGTTTCAACAGCAGGAGGGCAAATATAAAAGTCAAAGTGTGTTCGTTAAGTATCCTCTGGCTTGTCGGAGGAATGCTTGTCATGTGGGTTTGGGGCATCTTTGGACAAAACTGGGAATTTATTAACTACACAATTATAAAACAAATAAATCATTTACTTTTTAACAAAAGTTAAAAGTTGTCACGAGTGAAACATATGAGTAAGTGTATTTATAAAGCAAGCCAAAAAACTGTAACACATTTTGGAATTATTGACTAAGCATAACTGCAAACATTTTAATTATTAACAATTTTCCTGCAGATAATCATAAAACCACAGAACAAAATTCAAATTGATTCTTTAACCACGATTTCCTACCTCCTGACTTAAATCTCATTTAAGCCAATCAACCCTGTCTACATAAGTCACCTGGTGCTCAAGAAGGGCTGTGAAGCCCACGGGAGTATTGAGAAGCCAGCAGCGGCAGCAGCATCATTTTTAATGTGTCTCATGGGTTAACTCAACACTCTTTTCCCTGGGCAAAGATGCTCTAGTGGGAAACCTTAGAAGATGGCTGGGTGCTGCAGGAAGCTAGGAAGTGGCACACACTGATTAAGAAAGTAAATGCTGAAAAAAACACTTATGTCCACGCACGTGCAAACAGCTTCAGAATTTAGGAACCCTTTCAGCTAGCTATGCAATTGGGTCGATTTTTGGTAAAGAATTAGGCTGGGGATTAAGCATAGAGAAGTACTTCATGAACATTTAACCCCATCACTTGAGATGTGAGGACAGAAACAATCTGAGCCCATTGTCAGTAATTTCTAATCCAAACTTACATCCAGGCATCCGATATTTTTATATAGTCAGAAATGTCAAGACAGAGTTAATTCCCCAGCAGTCACGCAGATTTAAGGTTTTTCACCAGGTTTTCCAACAATTTTTGCCCATTACAGATTTTAACCACAAAGAACAAGCAAGAAACAGGTTTGCCAAAAATGTCAAGCAAGTGCAAATGACAGTTTAGAAATACTATTACACGTTTTCGTAATTACAGCCATCTATGTAATCCACTATTCTACACAGTAAACAGTTGTGCATGGCAGAGAGGAAAGACAGATGCTGCCAAAGTATTTGGAGGCTAAAAATATTTACATGCAACTGCACTTAACTCATCTTAATTTTTTTTGTTGTTGTTGGGTTTTTTTGGTTTTTTAGTTCAGCAAATTCTGTTAAGGCAGAAATAGCATTTTAATGTTGCAGCATCCTAATTCTGCAACAGGGACTAGAAGTGCAAGAGACCTTTCCCTGTTTTGCCTATAGGGGAGGAAAATAAGAAGCCAGGTCCCCTGCAGTTTTCCAGTAAGAAGCGACTCAAGGAACAAAGCCACAGCCAGTGTTTGTGGAAGAAAGTTGTTTACATGGGGCACTTTCAGATTTTCAGGGACTCAGATCATTGACTACAAATGACAAAAAAAAAAAAAACCTCTGCCAAAAAGAACAAGATGGATGCCTTTTATAGCCTTAACAAACAATCCTGTTTTCATAATAGTTCAAAGTTGTTGCTCTATGTTTCCGAAAGAACCAGCACTAGGAAGTGCTGACCAGCAGATTACACGACTGCCATAAAGTCTGCTGAACAAAAGCCCGACATGTACCAAGTTCTCTCTTTTGGAAAGCTACCAAATCCTGCAGCCGCAGACTTTTCAGATCAGGCATTTTCAAGCTCTGGGTTTTCCTTCACCGCATCAGGAACACCTGAAACGTTCCTACCAAGAAACAACCTTGTGATAAGGCGACAACACGGTATTTGTACACGAGAGCTGGCAAACGAAGCCCCTCTATCTGACAGCCTTGTAAAAACTATCCTATTTTCCAGAGAGAAAGATGCTGGTGAAGTGGTTTTATACCACCCGTGTTCAGCACAAATTTTATAATCTAAATGGGTGCTTTGTGCTCCCCCCCCTTCTGTTATGTCACAGAGTAGCTTGAAGCTAATGTAGCTGCATAACTCTCCCAAATAGATAACCATACAAGCATTTCTTTATACGCATCTCAAAACACTTGCCTCACAGAAGTCTTCAAAAGACAAAGTTCATTTATATCTGCAAGCAGTAGTATAAAGTTGCCAACTTGGAGAAAAACAACTTTTTTTCACTCCACTTAGCCAATTCAGTCTGTTCAGAGGGTCCAAGTTCTCCTCTTTGGGTCAAGCCACATCCACCCATTGCCCTGCACCCAGATACCGATTACAACTGCTGCTCAGAAGAGTAAGGCTTAAAGCAACCCTACTTCTGACTAAGAAAAATAAGGTAGACTTAAGGCACCTTTGCAGCTGGCAAAGTGCTTCAAAACTAGTCACATATTTTCCTTTGCCAACTATCAGGAAAGCCATCAAGCCAGCCTCTGGGAAGCAAGGAGGGGGGCATGGGGAAGGGTGAGGTCATCCATGCAATACTGTGTTCACTAATTTCATTCAAAAAGGTTTTTCTGTACCCATTCCAGCCCAAATCAATGCTTCCAAAAGCACTGGAGCAAATGGTGTAACCAAGGCTAGTAACTCAGGAATCACTTTACCGAGCCTGATTGTTTTGCTCTTAAAGTTTCATAGCATCATCGCTGGAGGGATAGTCATCACTGTCTTTTCAGGGGCCTTTGCAGGGGACAGAGGATGGATGGGCAGCCTGGCTTTGTACAACAGTGTGAAAAGCAGCTAAGAAGCCACACATCAGGCTATCCATCCTCGAACACCAGCAATGTTGCAATCACAAGTACCAAACACTAGGTAATCCTAATATACGTGACTGAATTCTCTCCAAGCACAGAAGTGAAACAAGTTCAAAGATCCCTCATTTCAAACTTTTTTCTGCTGAAGACACACAGACAGCTGTCCAACTTTGTGTCACAGCTTGCATCATAACATGTGATGGTCTCACATCCATGAAAGGCTGGGGGAATCACTACCAGCATTACAGGATTTACCTCTGCTCTCATACTCAACTGTTTTTTATTTACGTGCTATCACGGGAAACAAAGAACAGGAAAAGACTCCTGCCTGAGCATTTCACAAAGAAGGCGATTTCCTCAAATCAGCTTGTTTAAACAGGGATAGCAGAGGATAGTCTGGTTTTGAGTATCAATATACAGAAGGGTAACCTCACCAGAGCAGCCTGACCACTCCTTTGCAGGCTGAGCAAGCAGAAGGAACAATAATAACTTTACACATGGAATTAAATACTCATGAACATCTAATGGTAAAGAGGAGGGAGAAGGCCATGGGTATTGATGGCTACAGCTCCCAGGCACTGGTGTTGCTCTTTTTGGAGAGAGAAGGACCACATGAGACTAAGGGTCCAGGGCCACACGTGGAAGATGTTTCCAAGCCAACCACATCACTCTGCATGTTATCCCTTGAAAACCACAAGTGTCTTCGGAGCCCAGGCACCAAAGCAGACAGGAAGGACGGGGGTAGAAATCTGGGGCTTTGAGCATCTGCAGCAGCTCAAAGCACTATTGGAGAAGCCTGGAGAGAGCCAAGATATCACCAGAGCTCTGTAGAAGTTAATTAGCAAAAATCCTCATCAGTTCCAGGTCAGAATAATAACCAAGCAGCTCAGGCCTCTGACAGGGAAGCAAAGAAAGTTACTGTGACGTTCAATCAGCATGTGAGCCCGACATGGTCAGTTACGCCTTTTCTGGTCATTAACAGTAAATACTTAAACTGAGTTACTGGCCCTAAAATAAAAAATGATGGTCACTGTAAACTGAAGAGCAGCTTGAGAAAAAAACCAAACTTGTCTCCACAAAACAGAGACAAGCGGACAGCAGTTAAAGCACCAATGTATGGTTACGGTCCACGATGCACGCTCTCATCACAAGCAGTTTAGGTTTCAGACGTTTTATGACAAACTTGACAATCTGACCTTCCTGTTTGTGATCCACTTAAAAATTATTCATTCTGAAAACATCCAAAACAGCTCATGCATAAGCATCTGCCCACACCATGCCCTGTTTAAGCTACTCTTTGTTACAGGCACTGGTGTCACGAGGTCCTTTGTGTACTGAGTTACTGATTTTCTCTGACATAGTCCCACACAATAAATCAAGAAAGAGTTTTTAATTGAAATTCCTCCCCTTTTAAAAGAAACAGATTACTTTTGACAGTTAATTAGCATCTGACTAAACAATTTGAGCAGCAAGTGTCAAAAGCTGAAGACACTCAACTGCTTGGGACTCTCTTGGTTTCCTTAGACTGGTTATATGTGACTACCTCAATGTGCAATGACAAATTGTTAACCTGACACAAAGGAAGCTTGGAAATGTAACCCTTATATAACTTAGTTTCAAATCAAAAAAGGTCAGGAATCAAAGCATTATATTAAATATTGAAACACATATACTGCTTGGTGGCCTCTGTTCATAGACATCCTGTAAATCAGTCACGCAGCCTTCAAGCACAGAACACTGCTGATATCCATTTTAACTATTTTTGTTTGGTTCTAACCAATTTGCTTTTATTTTTGTTCAAACCCCTTTGTGAGCTGCTTCACCAATGTGCTTTAGCAGAGGCTGTAGTGCAAAATAAGAACTCACCCAGGCTAGTATCCAGAAAAAAAAAGAAGTGGATTTTTAGAAGTATAATGTAGCATTACAGAGGCTTGCAAAGCCAAAACCCAAGAAAGGCTTAAAGTTTTAGCCACTTTTAAATTTAGAGTTATGCTACATGCTAATCAATCTGCTTAGGAAACTAAAAGGTTTCAGCCAAGAACTTGAGCCCTGTGCCAAGAGCCAGGTGAAGCCACACAGAGAGGGCTGAGAGGACAGAATGAGCAGCTGATCCCACAGGGCTCCCAAGACCAACACCCAGGAGCAGGTCTGCAGCTTTTCCCTCAGCCCTGCTTTCCATGGCTCCAGCACACCCATGCAGTGAGACAGTCAAGACCTCCAGGCTCATCTCCAGCTTTTTTCTTCTGGCTGCTTCTAGCTCGTATGGCTGGCACTGGTGCCCGTTCAGCTGCAATCGCTCTGGATTCAGACACAGCCTTTAAACTGCCAGGGACTGGTTTACTCTTCACTCATGTGAAACCCTTTGGCAGCTGCACATCGACAGTAGCATCAAAACAAAGTGAGCTGGGAGTGACCCTTCTGTCTACTCCACAGATGTTGAGCAAGAAAAGCATTGCAACGCAGCTTGCACAATCCTCTTGCTGGAGGATGCAATGAGGAACGTTCCTTGGAAAGCTCAGGGTCCTCCCATGCTTCACAGGAGTAGAAACTGGCTGTGGGAAGGGTTGCTGTGCTAGCCAAAGGACATGCCTGCTGTCCCCCATCTCCTCTATGTTGGACACTCCTGTTGTTTCCACCTCCCCAATATAATGAGCAGCTATTCTTTTCCTAGTTATCAGGGAAATGGAGAGCTTGCAGTGCCTTAGGGCTTTTTTCCTGTTGTAGCAATCCCTAATGCTGTAATGTCACAACTGCACGAGGACTAGGGTTTGTAATCCTAATGAAGATCTCAAACATGCAGGTTTTTTCAGCATCTGGCACCTGAAACTGCTTCTGCGCATACCTCTGTGAGAAGTCATTATCTCCAATAACATGAAGTTTCTTCAGAGATTAAAAATACTAGCGACTCCCAGGACTCTCTGGCTATGAAGACCATTGTCACCCCAAGCAGGCATTGCTCACCAGTGGCCTGGCTGTCAGCAGCCCTTGCAGAGCACAGGGGCAGGGGAACCTGCCCATGGCAGGGGGGTTAGAACTCGATCTTTAAGGTTCCTTCCAACTCTAACCATTCTATGATTCTGTCATTCTAACCCAGGGCTTTCCCCAAAAATCCTACATCCCAGTGACAGTCCAGGTTTACTTGGAAACATGTCTGTAGTGGTGCCAATATTGTCCTTTAGCTTTCAATGACTCCAGGCAGTGTGTAGCAGCACTGCAGGATAGAAAGAGTGAAAAGCAATCAGCTGCCTTCTTACTGCACCCAAGCTGGCCTGTCTCCTTCCACTACCCCAGCACCCTCCCAGCATCCTTCTCTGCATCCATCCCACTCCTCCTCCGACTGACTGCAAACACAAAGGTCCTAAGCAAAGATTAAAGGTGATGATGCATTGATAGAGATCCTGACACCTGCCTTGCACCTGGGTGTTGGGCTGGGCTTTGGGGGCTGATTAGATAACGAATACCGCAAAGATGCATTAAGCATTTCATAACATGGAAGAGATGGCTTCTGCCACAAAGATTGCAGTCTAAACAGACAAGAAACAAGCTATTGTTCCCTCAGCTCACCAGTGTCAGGCCATGCTTCCCACCCCCTCCTGTTCTCAATCTGCCATGCTTTAATAGTTCATAGCCTCTGCCCAGCTGCAACTGCTTCAAAAAGGGGGCGGTTCTGTGCAAGTTAGAGGCAAAACTGTATCAAGGTTATTCCAGAAGGGACAGGCTCCTAGTATACCCAGAGATGAGGAAAGTTATCTGGCTATCTAGATTGCACCCTTGCAAGTGCATAGTGGTCTCTTTGTATGCAACATCACTCAATGCCAAATACAAAGTACTTAAGTTATAAAACATCACAGCTAAGGCTGACAAAGTCTCTTAGCTACATTTATTCATTAGGTCTTACTATATGGCTTACAGCTTCTGGGTACATATACAACTTGTTCTGCCATCTATTAAAATTGCTTGCTCATTGCTATTACAAGTTCTCTTTATAACACTTGCCAAAATGTCTGGGCTGAAGTTTTCCATGACAAGTGTCAGAGGGTTTTTGTTTGTTTTTGAGGAGGAAAGTATAATTTATGGATATTATTTTGTTCCTGTGAGCTCCCAGGCCCCTTTTCTATGATGAACTTTAGCATTCTAGATCTTAATCTTGACTCAGACTTTGCACAAATGGCCATTGTGTTATGGACACGTCTTTCATTCTTCCCATGAAAGTCCCATTATAAAATTACCCGAATCTAAGCATTTGCACATGCTGAACTACCCCGGACTACTTTTGTGTCTCAGTCTTCCATTGCCTACAAGCCTTAGCCTCTAGGGATACAGCATGGTCTTCCTAAGGACTGAGCACACTCCTGTCTACATCGCAACTGAAGGGACTTGTGGGGGAGAGAGTCTAAGCCAGCACTATCCAGTCCCAGAATATTCCTTGCTTCTCAAAATAAGGCCTTCCAAAATCCTTCAAAGTGGGAAAAAAAAGCAATTCCTCATCCTCATCTGGCTTTGTTCAAAACCTTACCCATTCATGCTCCAGGCTGGCATCTATTATAACAGGCACAGAACTTACCAATATTACTTTCCAGGTTCCATTTACAGGAGGGGTTGAAGTTATAAGTGCCCACATTTTTAACTAAGACTGGGGTTTTATACACAACTTTATAAAATTCAGTATGCTTCACATGGGGAAAAAGTATACGATGTTCTAAAATTGAACCATCCAGAGAAAATTTGCCATAACATAAAGGGTCATCCTAAAAGTCTGCAGTGCTTCTGCACTTCATAAAGTGGTCACATAACCAACTATGTCACAGCTTTTTCCAAGGACACAAATGCATTTTAAAATTTAGCAGGGATATGTTACCTACAATACATACAAAGTATGTTCAGAGCACTCTAAAGCTCTAGCTGTAGGAAAATGACATCATTAGTTCGACAAGGTGCACATGAGCTTCCTAAAGGAAGCAAACCCAAAACCCACAGCAAAAGCAATCTTTCCTTCCTTCCTCTAATAGTGCATTTCCCACCTGGACGTCTGCTTACTGTGTTCACAAATAAAGTTTCCTCTGAAAGCTGTATTCTGTCTTGCTGATTACTTTTCCACAACACCTTATGCTTACCAATAAACACACGTGTATATAAATAAAATCTATTACCACTCTCCTGCTTTAAACACCAGTTCCTCTACTTAGAATCTTCCTCAGGGACATTTCAGATTAAGGTCCTTATCACTTAAATCCCTAAAAAAAAATATCAGAATTTCTTCTAGAAGTCAAGTTGGAAAAGTGGTAAAATGGCAAAACAGGAGATGGTTAAAAGCACATGGCAAGATTTGTTTTACAGCCAGGATTTCATGCACCACTAGGTTTGTTCTTTCCATTAATTTTTGCATCATCCATACAGTGCTAGCAGACTGGCCTTACACATCCACAGTAGAAAATAAGCTAAAAGAGCTATACTATTGAAGCTATACTTAGGTCAGACAGGAAGCAGGCAGTTAAAGCCTTGGAAAAATCACGAATATCCAGTTTTAAAAACAGTGCTTGAAAAGGAAGATCTGCAATGACCAACTTCCAGCTATAAAGAGAAAAAAATCTGACTGACAGATGAAAAAGATACATTAAAAATGCGACAATTAACTGAAAGGAAGCAGCACAAAACCCAAAAGAAACATAGGAAACCTGATCAACCACACAAAATAAGAGCGGTGGAATTGACATACATCCTGCTTTGTACAAACAGATACAGCTGTGGAAAATTTCATCAGCACAGGCCATCCAGCTGTGCATCAGCAAGCGGAGCACCTCCGGTGGAGAACATCCCATTTGACAACAAACTGCTGGGCATTATCCAAAGACAACGCTCTCGTGCCAGTTGGGAAACAAAACAGGCCTGATCCTGCAGCAGCCCTCAGCTGAAAGTAAACCTGAACTCATCTCCCTCCTTGCCCAACATAGGAGCTTGCACATTAGAGTTTGAAACTCGGATAATTGCAGGCTTTACTCTCTGAGTGCTTGCTGTGCTGGATTAAACGGTGAATAATAGCACTTATTCTCACGGACGCTCACTACTGAGTTTAATTATGTCATAATAACACTTTAACGATACGTGATCACATATTCAGGAGAAGCTCTGAATGGTTCCTTACTGTTGCTCCAACTTTGCAGCCACAGGGAATTAACAATAGGGATTACCTCCTGCTGAGTGGCCCTGCTGAAGTTACCCAGGGCTCTGGAAGTGACACAGATAGGGAAAAAAAAATAAAAAAGAGAAGAAAATCACCACCATTGGAGAGAAACGCCGAGTTCAATAGCCATTATATTCATGGCCATTGATTTCCAAGAGGCCTAACCCAGATTTTAGGTCATCTGTAGCAACACACACCACTCAACGTAGAAACGGGATTGCCTTACTCTTAGCCTCTCAAACAACTTCAGCATGTTTCCCACGATGTTCCAGTACTAGGAAGTAATTTAATTGCAATGTTTGGGACCATGCTTTTGACAGATGGTAGAGGGGTAACTGTTGCTTCCTTGACCTGCTGACAGCTGGAGATCAACCCATTCCCCACGCCTCAGCCCAGGAAAGCTCTTCAGCAAAAGGGCTGGAGGGGCAGCACCGCCATGCGCAAGGTAAATTTAGAAATTCACACCTAAAAGCTGCAGCTAAGGGGCAGTCTACTATACATAATACCATCTATTTAGTGAAACAGTGACAGGACACAACAGGCTTTTCTGTACTTCTGCCTGCAATTTCTAGGTGCAGCGCACGATGCGGAAGTTGGATGTAAACAAAGATGTCAGTTGGGAGTCACACTTCCTCTCAAGGACCAGCATTTCCTCCCTATTAATATCAAGCAGTTGCATCTCTCGTGTTTCAGGAGGCTTTCTTTCCAAGTGGTCAAACCAGAGCAACTAGAGAAAGTTACTCTTGCTACACGCTGTTGGGACTGAGCCGATTCAGGCGCTGGTTCCCCAGGCTGTACTCCCCCCTAACAGCAAATGGGCTTTTGCGACCTTAAGCTTCCAGCTGTACACATGATGTAAACATGGCTGAGCCACCACAATTACAATTTGTGGTATTCTTGAGGGTTTCACGGTTTCTAGTTGTCTTCGTTTTGAAGTGCTTCCAGCTAGTTTCACCCCTTCTGCATCTTTTCTTTCACTCTTTGTCTATTTTGAGACAATAAAAGCAGGAAATGTTTCATTACACAGACCCCACGTTTTGTGCAAAAGATTCTCAGGCTCTAATGAGGTTAAGTGGAAAAAAAAAAAAAAAAACAAAACAACAACAAAAGCAACAGCGCTTTCTATGGGAAGTTAGAAGTTTGCCAACATGCCTTAAGCTGGTCATGAGAAGATGCACGCTGCACTTCAGTCAAACAAATTAATCACTTAGGTTTAAAAACCTGAATGAAAGAATTTTTCTCACAACAGTTCACTGCTAATCCCACCTGAACTACATGAGCAAATTTCTCAACTGCTTTACAACTGCTTTTAAGGACCAAGCTCCCCTGCCAAAGTATCTCCCAAAGTGCACTCTGATCACCCCATATAACTCCCAAAGTGCAAAAAAGAATATAAGAAGGGCAGAATATCTCCCACTGGGGAAAAGAAAATGCTCCTGAGCATTCATACAATCTACCCAGATGCTCTATCACAGCTTTAGCACTCCCTTTTATTTTGACAAGAACAAAAAAGCCATTGTGCCGGGGGGAAACAGAAAAACTTTAAAAGTCTGGGTTTTTGTGGTGTGGATCTGGTTCCCAAACACAGGCAGGTGCATGTGGCAGCCCTCCCTCGGCAGCAGGTGAAACGTCTTTGGCTATTGCCAGATTCTGTGAACACCTGACACTTTGACATCTCTATCCTGCTGTCACCTTGGGTGAACTGGCCAATGAATGTAGGGAATCGGCACACAGTCCTTTTTCTGTAAGGAAACAAGTGAAGACCCCAGCTTGTCAAGGCCTTCTAGACTCTTCTTCCCAAGCCTGGTTCAAGGCCAACCACTTTTGCAGAGTGCCTGTTGTCACGGGGGTGAGTGCACCTCTCAGTTCACCAATTGGAGAAATGTTGATTCAAAGTCGAAATCCGCCCCATTCAAGTATCTGCTAAACTGCAGTGACAAGGAACTCAGATTCAGAAGTTGTCTCCAGCTCCCCAAACCCTTATGCCATGGCATCTGTTCTTTTTATACCAAAAAATATTCAGCCTCTCATTACTACATTAAAACCTGTTTCCACTGCATCTGTACTTTCCATGTCAAAACATACCAGTTTGTCCTAAACACATTCATGTGCTATTCTTCTTCAGTGGCATAGAGCTTATTAATACTCTGGGAACTATACAAACCTTTAAGGAACACTATTTTTGCTGCATCTGCTCCCTAGTTTTACCGTTTCATCCACAGTCATTAAATTCTTGCTGTGCACTGGACATCGTACAGCATTAGCTGCCTGCTGTTTACTCAAGCACTTGTGATGAAAACACAGTCTTTCTATGCCAAACTACATTAGACTCTTGCTAAAAGACCACAAAATTTTAAAAAAAAAAAAATGTTCCCAGAACCAAGTTCAAAGTGTATCAGCTTAGTGCCACTGGCTGAAGTTCTGGAGTAACTGTAACAGTCAAGATGAAAAACAGCAAGGCAGGCTTCTCACATGTTTACCTGAAGGATCTGATAGCTCCTGTTTCCAGGCTATTTCCAGTGCTTGCCCTCGACAGTGAGTTTTTCAGCAGCTGTGTATCTTTGGCACATGTGGACACACACAGACAAAAAGAGTTGCCAAAGAGCCAGAGAAAGCCAAAACAGTGCAACACCTTGCAGAGGATCTGGACAGAGAGCTTCAGGTTCTTTGACATCTTCCATGTCACTACAACTGCATTTCTAGGTTCAAAATACAGTTACTATTTAAACAGACAACTGAGGAGAAAAAGGTCCAAACAACAGAGTTGGTAAATACTTCTGTCTGAAGCCTAAAGGGTTCTGCACCCTATTCTGTGGATGGGATGCAAAATCAGGCAATGTGGCCTTTATAAAACAGTGTGTAAGACAGTGGGCAATGCCAGTTTGAAAATGTTTCATAGGAAAACCATAGCACAATGGAAAGCGTTAACCAAAACATCCTCTCTAGGAGAAGTGAAATCACTTATTTCATCAGACCCAGCACGCAGCTGTGCCTCCACTGCAAATGCTACCATGAAGTGCTCTGAACCTGAGCAGTGCCTGGAAGCACAGACAGCAAACTGCACCTATCATCACATACGAAGACAATAACCCCACTGAAACAACCGACTGGTAAAGGCTGGACACCAGTCAACTCCGTCCTCTGCCCAAATGCAACACGGAGCAGCGAGAGCAGAGAGCAAGCAACAAGCACCAGTAGTCAACTTCCGTAGGAAAAGTATGTGCCTTCATCGCACAGCTGTTTTCCAGCCCAGCCTAACCCACTGCTGCCAGGGGAGCCTGGACTGTGGCAGCAGCATCCAACAGCTGCCACCACAACCGAGAATGGCGGGGGTACAGCTAGAGGTGCCCCTCTCACTGCTCCCTCCCACACAGCACACAGCCCCCCAGCCCACTGAGAGCCAGCCATTCCTCCATCGGTAGCCAGCAAACCCCTGCTTGGAAGGAAGGAGGGGTGAGAAGAGAGATTTACTGACTAAAAAAAA
>VZRU01015947.1:647039-658833 GCA_013398155.1 Pedionomus torquatus | reverse complement strand
CCCACGTCGCCCGCAGATGTTTGCGGCGGTCACATCCCGGATGCCCGGGTTGCACAGATCCCTAAATATCAGTGGGGGATCTCCGGCGCACACCCACAAGCCCGGATCCCCCTTTCGTCCAGGCGAGCAGCCCAGCCCGGGGCGGTGCGGCTCCCCTCTAACATCTCCTTCCCGGGCAAGCTTTGGGAGCAGTGAAGGGCTGAGACCTGCCGCCCTGCTTCCCCAGAGGTCCCGGTAAGAAGAGGTTTCACGCAATTTAGTGACTAGAGACGAGTGCACGTAAGGGTTTGCCCAAGGACCGAACGTGTAGCAGTCTTGGGAACGACTGAGCAAAGGACAGCAACAGGGGAGTCTTGGCACACGTGGTCAAAAAAGGTCAAAATATATGTACTGCTGCTGTATAAAAGCCTGTTTACCAGACCCTGAATTGCAAAATCTTAGGCTCATACATTAACATGACTGCTATGAGGGAACTCTGATTGCAGCAGAAAGAAAATAACGCCTTCACAAATTTTTGATGAAGTTCAGAGGGTGCAGCGGGTGCTACAAGTGCTGAGCAAGTTTCCCAGTGAACAACTCCTTGGCAAGAAGCGCAGCTAATCGTTTATTCCAAAAAGAGGCCCTAGGCTGCTGTGTACAGAATATCTCTATATACACAGTTCTGCGTGTAGCCACCCGCTAAGGGGCGGGTTAAACTGATGGCCTGAGCTGCTTTTTCTCTGGCTTTTTTGTAAAGCACACTTGTCCCCTCTGTGTGATTTCACTTAACAATCTCACTTCTATGTCAGGTTACTGTGACCCGAACTGATGAAACCCACAGCATGTTATCTTTCTCCCTCCTGAAGAGGAAATCAGAAATTCCTGAAACTCTGTTTAACTCTCTGTCTCTGTTTTCTCAGCTATACAATAAGCTTATTAAGTCCAGTCCATAAAAGCTTGCTGCTGTTCAAATGCATATTAACTTCTCTCCTCCTAACCCAGCTTCTGCACCTGAGTCAGAAAGTTCTGCCTTTGGAAAAAGAACCCTGGAAATCTGGTTCCTTTTTCACCGCATAATGGTGGGAGACCATAATATGCAGCAATAACTGAAATATTACTAGGTGTAGAACAAAGGAAATTTCTTCTCATGTTTTCTCACCTTTGGTTAGTTAATGTCTGCAAGAATGAGAAGTATTTCTAAAACAACAAAAGAGAAGCATTTGTCATTCTAAGACAGTGCTGCTCTGTGTGTGCTTTGTTTCTTTTTTTTATCAGAAAAGATCTAGCCTTTATCAAACTCACTTTAGGAAACCCATGAAACCTTCTCAAATAATTTAATTTGCAGCTGAGCCTATTTTGAAGTTGTATCTTCAAACTTAAGTCATCCAATCACTGACTTGCTGTGTTTGTTATGGAATATCTGTCTAGCACGGGGGATCCTAAAGTTATGGAACAAGTGCAAATGCTAGAACAAGAAGATGGGCTTGACTAATTTTCCAAGGAATTAATCCTTCCTTCATCTGACCATGAAACAAAATCCTAGCTCAGAAACATTCAGTCCTTCAGAAAACAGATCTGGGTCAGTGTCTGAACTGTGTGGTTTGGCCCATCTTCAAGCAGTTTTTCAGTCTGCTGTGCTTGGCTGCTTTTTGGGGAAGGGGCTGAAAGTTCCAGAGATTCAAATAGAATGAAATGTTCCCTGTGCACAAAATGCAGACTTTTGCAGTAAAAAACCAAGTACTGAGGCTGGAATGAGCTGCAGAACAGGAATGAAGTGTTTTCTTTTGCTTTGACCTTTGCAGTTTGTTTGCTATTTAGATCACATATAGGGCCGGACCCTACAAATTTTTAGAGACAGGCAGGTAGAAGCCCCAGAGAGTCAATAACTGTGAGCCCACGTGGGCAGGAAAGCCCATGAATGTGTGCATCCAAACCATCACTAGCTCAAGCACTTTTCCCAGATATTTTGCTGGTTATGACTGAGAATAACATGGTGATTTCCAGGGTCTTTTGAGGGTGTTTGGTGGATTGCAAAAGAAAGTGAAGTCATTCCAAAAATGCAAGTTAGGAAGTATTTTACTATGTGAAGATGTAATTGCTAAAGTTTGTACTCAGAGAGCCAAATCCTGCTGTGTGCCAGAAAGGAGAACAGCTGAAAGCTTGGGGAACATCATTCCCTGCTGCTTGAAAAGGTCTACTTAGAAGACAGATAGGGAAAACAGGAATTTCAAGGCTTAATTTGACAGAGCAAAACCACTGCCAGTGCAGCAGCCACAGGCACAGTGGGTTTTCACCCCACGCTGGGCTGCCCGACTGCTCGCACCGTGTTCCCATAGCAGCTGAGTGGCTCATGGACCATTATCCGTATGGGTACAGACGTGTGTGCTTTAGGAACCACTGTGCTAGGGAGGTAAGGCAAGCTGCCATCCACATGAACCCACTGAAAACCTAATGACTAATCCTACTATAAATATTATTTTAGATAATAAACCAATTTTATACAGCTGGTATGCACTTGTACTTTTCAGAAGAGCATCTCTACAGGGACTGGCAGCCCAGTCCTAGGCGTCCATTCCTGAACCAGCAAACGGGCTGCTCAAAAACTAACCTGAAAGCACAAGCCCTCTGCAGTGCTATCTGTGGCTTTCACTTGAGATTGCAACATAGGTCTCCAAGATTTTAAAGACTAAAGTAAACGAGTTCTTGATTTACTGTTTTATTTTGTTTTACTAAACTGGGTTATCGTAGGTGTATGCCCACACAAAGACACTTTTGCACAAAGAAGGGAAATGGCATACTTCCATGCTAGAGAAAGACTAATCATATGTACTGAGCAGAAACCCGTCTCTGTGCTCCAATACCTGGCAGTAACAATATTTCAGCATTTAAATAGCACTTTAAAGCCATTAACTAATCAATGCTAACAAGGCTCCAGGGGAAAGAGGGTGAGGCAAGTGAAGTACCACCAGACTAGAGACCTGATCCAAAGTCCAATGAGGGGTAGCAATTCTACCTATTTTAATGCTATGGAAACAGATTTCAATTATGAGACTATTCTTCTTTCCTTTGACATTGTACTTCTTACCATGCCAGCATTAACTCAGGAAATGTCAGTGGTTGTACTAGAAGAGCAAAGAAGGAAAAAGATTTGAATAAAGAAAGAGCACAGCACTATTTTTTTGTGAATAATATTATGCATTTCTTTCAAAAGATCTCTGCACGCTGTTTACATTTAAACAGCGGTAATATTATTAGTCACTGCAAAACTAACTGGGTGTTCCCTTGCTCTTGCTAACAATACAGCAGGGCTAATTTTGGATTAAGCTACATGTTTTATGAAAAATATACTTGGTGTTTGCTGGTTCATGTCAAAAGAATTCCCTGTGTGACCCATCAAATATCACACCCCATCCACCGGGAATTTTATTCTACTATACCCTTTTGTTGTTGCCTTTGGATCCCTTGATGATGCTGACATGTAGCCATACGGATCGGTCGCCTTTCCAAAAATTATCCAATGCAGCTTTGAACAAAGGGCACTGACCTCAATAAAACATATAAATAAATAACACCACAGATTGCAGATTCACATGCCCTTGTCAGAGATTTGCCTGATGTTATTCATATCCCCACATAAGTACTTATTTCCAGTTTGGAAACTGCTTTTGGCAGGTTTATCTGGTTCAGCAAAAGCATAGATGTGGGGTGAGTCATTTAGTTGGTCTTGCAATATGAACTTCCTACCATTTGCAAAGCAAGTCGACTGTTTAAGTGTATTTTAGAAGACCAGGGTTTATCCGTAAATTTATTCAATGAGTTAAGGGCAAGGGGGATCACTTTTATTTTCCTTTGAGCAGGTACCCCCTCCTTCAGGAGGTTTTTGGTGCAGCGTTTCAGCGGAGGGAACATTTTTGCAGGCAGTTGTGTTAATTGGGGTTGAATCTGTGAGGTAAATTCACAGCAGGACTCAGCTGCTGAGTGACAGGGTTGCCCGGGCCCGCGTTCAGCATTCACGCTTTCAGTCCAATGTCTGTGCACAACTAAGTGCCCAAGAACTGGCTTTCTGAGAAGTCAACATGATGAGTGGTAAATATTAAAGCTAGCCAAGAGAAAAAGCCAAGAGGGACAAGGTCTAAAATAGATTTTATGTTTATTTCCACATAAGGTTTTCAGCTGTGAGTTCTCCCTGAGAGATGAATACCTGAGGTCAGGGAGTGTTTCTCTAGTACTGCCTCACAGTCCATAACCCACAGACAACGCAGATATCTGGAGAACTCGGTTTCCTATACTCTACTTACTCAGTTGTGTTTGTGCACAGCTCTTCTGCTGGCCAGGAGAAAGTTTTAACTGCAGGTGGTTGTATACTCATCGCACGCTATTTTGCCCACAACTTCTTCTGTTGGAGAGGAGATAGTACGTCTTGTAAAAAAAAAAAATAAAAACCCATCAAGCCAGATAGGAAAAATGAAAAATTTGGTTCTGCAGCTCACAGATGCCATTGCTAAGGTGGGGAGATGGTTTCATATTCCCAATGCAGTTGGAAGGGGAACTAGGACTTGACGCATACTTCCCCTCCTCCTTCAAACAGAAAAGGCTCAGATTACAATATCTAGATTAAAACCTGTTTCCCACATCAAGAACTCATAAAAAGAGCCTTCATTTTCAAAGCTATATTTGGTGGAAAGATCAAGCCAACAGGGGCTTGCTGAAACTTGCACGAGATCAAACAAAAAGGAAGAAATCCCAACTGGGGTTTCAGTTAGGACCTAGAGCAACCCCTTTTCCCGGGAACAGTGGTTTCACACACATCAAGTGGTAAAGAAAAGTGCTGCCTGATTTGGTGGTAGCCCAACAGGGGTTTAGAAGATCTCAGTGGTGTCTGAGTTTTGGATTAGAGATTCAGGTGAATTCAGCTTGCACGTTCACCGCAGTCACAGTTTAATGCACTGCTGCTAATTATCTGTCCTCATGTAGTCTCAGGATGTCTACTCACATGGGTTCTTGGTGTTTCTCTTATTTGTCATCTGCTTGCTTCTGGGCAGAAGAAGCAGTAGAGCACCATGCACCATGTCCTGTACTTGCCTGTGGCCCCATCAGGACGTGTGTGTTGACCGGCTGCTTATCTGCCGTCTTGTTTGCCCAGTGCTCTAAACAGAAAGCTAGTTGGGGCTCCTGGAAAATCAAATTGGTTTTATGGGTACCTGGTACTCCCTTGCATGAGGTTCTTTAGTCCTGCTGGAGGAATATTGCTCTCCTCAGACCTGTCCACCTGTTAAACACACATGTACACACCTGTAAAGTACAGTCGCATAGAGCTTGTTTCTTTAGGGATCAACACTAAACATACAGATAAACACAATAAGTTCTCTTACAGATGTAGCTTTACCAAGCTGGCATGAGATATTACTCTTTTTTTGCTCATGTTGATTCTGTTCATGGCCAACTATGAGCAGGCAAGGAAGTAGAAACCTGTTTTAACTGTGAACTAAAAGCAGAGCTGTAACCCTACACAGCAGTCAGAGGCAGGAGAAATGAAACACTGAAAGATTTTAAATGAGGGAGGATTTTCCTCAACTCTCTCGGAGGTAGGTGGCCTTCTCCATCCCATTTCCAACAAGAAACTGCCTTTATCAACAAGGGTTTGCTCTGGCTAAAGGAAACCAGTTAGAAAGTACTGCCTTTGGCATTAACAACTACCCTTTGACGTTTCTTCTTCTTGAACATATCTTTCCAAAATGACCTAAAAGAAGATAAGCTGCACAGGTCACTAATTCAATTTCTGAAGCACTGGATGAGTAGAGAATTTAACAGAGCCCAGCTGATGCCTGCAGTTAGTCATCTGCAACTTCTTGCACCTGTAACCCTGCCTCAGTCTGCCTGGCCAATGCCTTGGGCTGCCAGGACTCTCCATCCCCATTCACTATGTGAGGAGAATCTGACCATCAATTGCAACTGATGTCCTCTGCTGCAAATTCAATGACAAGTTTAAAGAAGCACTTTTAAGCTGCAAACTTTCATAAAAGTTGCTTTCACATACTAGAAAATGAGGATTCTGTATACTTGAGTGTTATGAGGAAACCCCTGCTCACATCCACCCTACAGACACCATGGTAGGGCAGGTCAAACAGAACTCATTAGAGGGCTGCACAAGCAACTTGAAGGAGACTTTGTCATTTGTGTAAAACAGATTTTGCAGCAGCTTGTTCTTTAGCAGAAAGGTGTGACTGAGAAACTGCGGGGACTGGATTCTCTGATAAATTAAGCCATTTGGAGCAAGAGATCATAGGATTTAGGAGCCACCATGGAATCTTCTGATTCCAAATACTTTGGTGTGGGTCACGTCAATTGACATTCCTGCAGCTTCTGTACTGACCAGGGGAGAAGGTACATAATGCAATTTGATATCTTTTTGATTCCCTGTGATCATTATTTAGCTGAGCAAAATTGCTCCACTTTCACCTTTGGAGAAAGTCTAAGTGCTCCACTCTCTCCCTTTAGTCCCCATCTGTAGCTAATATACTTTTAAAGAATTTCTTCTACTAACTAGAAATCCGTAAAGTACTTTCCCTCACCTCCTCTTTCCACTCATTCTGGTTGCAATGTCGCTATACATACAAATACATAGGCACAGGTACATGGGTGTGTACCCACCACCGGAATCCTTCCCATTCCCTTTTTCACAGCCTCTCTGAAGAAGCATCTAGCTCACATCTCAGCTGAACTTCTGAACCCACCAAGATGGAGACAGCTTGAATTCAAGCCAAACAGGCTGGTGAGTGCCTATTGGTTTGAGGAGCAGCTAAGCAAGTACAAGTCAGAATGCGGTCCGTGCTTGGGTCTGATGAGGAAGAGCTGGTAGAGGTCCTGATCATTATCTAATCTGCCTAAGAGTAATATCATGTGCCCTCTGCTTGAAAACACACTTAGAAGTATACGTCCTTTTGTCCTGAGCACAAATTTACATAGCAATAACACAGTCAAGCCATTAACTAAAAGAAAGTCTGGTTCTGCAAGACCCTAAATGACACGTCACTCGCAATCAGTTAGATGGCTACAGCTGTTTTCTAAGATTTTCGATTATAGATGTTGCTCTTACAGCTTTGAACTGACAATCAAAGAAGCACAAAATTATTTTGCTGTTTGGCGCTGTGTACTCAGAGCTAACCGCACCAACAGGTCTGGGACCACACTCTTCACGTTGACAACATGTTCATGAACTTGTTCTCCTGGTGATAAAATAGAAAAACCTACAAAACAAATAACTTCGGTGTCTCCCCTGTCTTGTATTCAGGCAGAGAAGATAGAGGTTGGCTCACTTCTTACAGAAGTTTTAAAGAAGAGGGTGCCACGGAGGAGATAGGACACAAACAGCGGGTTTTTATGACAGTCTGGTTAAGGGGTCTCTTTTGGCATCATTTGACCAGGACAGGGTGTGTTACCCTAAGACAAAGTGATGGCAGGAATTGGGGACAGGAAAAGAGAGGAATAAGTAAGCCGATTGCAGCTCCTGCAGCAAAGCTGAATGTTCTCTTTTGCCAGCCATTTCAAAACAGTTGCTCAGAATCAAACAGCCAACGCTAAATCAGCAATTCTTTGATTTAATAGCTTGAAAGGCTGTTCCTTATGAAACAAGACATGGTAAATCTGTTTCAGATTAAGAAATTAAATGGATGAGAGAAAAGTCCGACTTTAGTGTTGAGTTTTGGCCTTTTTTGGGACAAAACCCAGTCTCTGGCCCCAAGCTTGGCTTGGCTCGGGCTTCATATCTTAGGACCAGTCCCCGGCAGCAGACGGACACCACACACCTTGTCTGGCACTCGGCCCTGGCACTCTTCTGTGCTACAAGTGGTGTTTCTGTGGTCCTAAAACATGACCATTCTTTTTTTTAATATGTTTTTGAATTCAAAGGCTCTGAAATAATCTAAGGGTGGTGTTGCAACTCACAAGACTACTGTTTTTATGGCACAAAGCTGAAGGGATGTGTTGCATAGCCCATGGGACCATATGAGCGTGCAGGAGGATGTAAAGCCTGATGGGACAGCCTTGGGGGACTGTGTAGGCTGGGACGTAGTCTTCTCCATACTGCCTGATGGGAGTTCCTGAGAAGAGGCCAGAGTCAGGGAGCCAAATAGCAATTTAGTGGGTAGCCATGGATCTGGGTGGGTTGTTTTTGTTTTTTGTTTTTGTTTTTTTTTTAACAAATATGTGACCAACATTGTCAGAGCTACAGCTAAGGGTGGGCTTTAGATGGGAAAATTTTGATGAAGGTTATTGTTATGCTATGTCTGCATTATTTCCAGCTACATTTGTCACTGGAAATGCAAGAGCTCACAGAAGAATAGAGCTTCATTCAGAGGCACCGGACTGGGGAACACCAGTTGGAGTAGGAAGGAATTCAGGTGAAAATGCTGAGAAGGAAAAGTACATCACAACCATTGAAGACTCCCAGGGCTGCCCTGGGGGTTATCCAATGAACAGAGATAGCAAAAGGTCCTAAGGCTTATCACTGTTACAAAAAGTATGGGCCAAGCAGAGTAAGAAGGAACAACTGAAACCACTGTTAACAGGAGCAATGGAAAAAATGCATCTTAAATGCCTTCTTGCATTTATTGGATAGGATGCATAAGTCCTTCTTGTTTCTATCCTAAGAAAACCTTGGTAGAAGATATGGTACTCAGTCTTGTCACCTTTCTCTTTGCTACACAGTGTACTGTGTAGCTGGTAATGCCCAGCAGCGGTCACAGCTGTGTGGGCATGAGATCTCACAGTCTGCTGTGAAATAAGTGTTCGCATACACTCCTGCTGCTTCCCACAACCTCAGCCCAGTGAGCTGATCACCAACAGTATCGAACAGAAAAAGCAGATTTTCAGGAAGATTGTGTTTTGCCCTGGTACCTCATTGAGCTTTTCATCACCCAGCAGTGAGATAGAACATCTATGGACACAAGGCCACAATTGTTTAATAGAGCGTAGCAAAGCTTTTCATTAGTGTTGGTATTATACTGCTGGGGAGAGCTAAGGCTAGGAATTTTGCTGTGCTGCAGTTTACTGAAAATGAATCTAGAGAGAGAGCTTGTGGCAAAAGTGCTCCTTATTAAAAAATGGTGAGGACATTCCCTATCATCTCACACTCATCTGGACTAAGGCCAGCGTTTGTGTCTTGAATAGTTCAAGGCTATTAGTCATTGCAATATTGGAGCTAGCACAAATAATATTAGTACTGTGGGATGAGTAGATTTTGGGTGCGTGTAGATACACTTTGTAGAAAGGCCTGCATGTAGTAATCCAACCACTCGTGGTCTCTGGCAGCCATGTAAAAAGGGAGAATGTAAACACCAGGAAAGAGCACCCTGTGTCATGAAGCTTTCTCTGGGTTGCCTCAACTTCCTGAATATCTGAGCCTGGAGATCAGAGATTTGAGCAGGCTGATTAATACCAACTATTAATACGAGAATAGTATGAATGTACCAAAACAAAACATTTCACAAAATGTTTCTCCGAGGCCCTGTTTCTGAAAAAACTGCTTATACAACACTTTGTGTCCCTTCAGCTCAGAAAGACCCTGAGCAAGCTGATAAGGGATGACATGAAGACCGTTTCTTAGTGAATGTAAGATTTCCTGTTTAGCGTGCTTTCCCTCCTGGAATGTATTTATTGCTTTGTTTGTCCCACACATTGCAGGTTATTTTCATCTCCAAAGCAGCTTTTTAAAAATGATCAGAATACAAAAGAGAACAAAAATCCATTGCAGTTTGTATGGTCAACTTCAAAGTCATCTTGTTAGAAACTTAAAATAAATCCTGAAAAAAGTTCTTAACTATGAAAGGCAGCCTTAACCATAACTAGCTATCTTGTCATGAAAAGCTTAAAACTCTGTCTGCAGCAGTATTTAAAACTGTGAATTACAGTAAATTGGGGAAAATACTTTAAAAAAAATACTACTATGTAACACGGACAAAAGAAAAAACCTTTAACTAGATTCTTTTTCTACAAAACCATTGGCACATCTGAATTTTCCTACTCGATTATCACTGTCATTATTTCCAAGACAAAGAAGCCCACAGGAGACAAATTTAATCTCATGTTTTATCTGTGGCACTTGATGCAGGCTGGGAGGAGGGACAGATCTTGTCCCAATGTTCAGCTGCGGAGCTGCTTTACAGCAGTTAATTTTCAGTGATGAAAGGATTTTTTCTAGGTCCTTTCTGTCTGTCATTATTACAAATCCAAAACAAAGACCAAGAGCAGACTTGAGCTGGCTGAGACCCGTTATTTGTTGATCTTTCATCATGCCAGTGTTTTCAGTTTAACCCCAGTCTTGGTCAAGCAGGAAGTTCTAGATACAGATGTGAAAGCCAAACTTCAGCCCTTCTTTCTGTGGATATGGTGATTTTTCAGGAAGGGTCTCAAATACTTTCAGTTCTGATCTACCACCACTTCATGGGAGACCTCATGGAACAACAAACCTAAAGAATCATAGAATTTTTTGCGTTGGAAAGTACCTTAAATATCATCTAGTTCCAACAGTACTGTAATGGTGGGGGGAAACTCTCACTAGACCAGGTTGCACAAAGCCTCATCCAGCCTGGTCTTGAACATTTCCAGGGATGGGGCATCTATGACTTCTCCAGGCAACTTGTTCCTCTACCTCACCATCATCGTAGTGAAAAACTTTCTTTAGAGTGATAATGGAATTTGGTGGATTCTGCCCCCTAAAGAGGAGATACGTAACATCATCTGTTGGAGAGCAACCTCAATGTAAGGTTACATCCTTCAGGGCTCTTTCTAGATGAGAGAACCCACATCTTTGGCTTGGGTCCTCCTTCATGCAGATTTGCAGGAGCAGTTTATCAGAGCTGCTGGTCTAGGGAAAGTGCTATAGAAAATGGATATTCACCCGTATCCAAGTGGCTTCAAAGGAGTGCCTGGCTGTTGAGGACCAGCCACTGCCAGTGTTGCAGAGTAATTTATACTCCCTGCCTGGATGATCACACAGAGCCAGCAGCACACAGACAGCCCAAAGGAAAAAAAAACCAAACATGATGCATGATACCTACTGGTACCAAAAGTGTTCTGGGCTCAGCAGCTGCCAGTGCCTCTTCATAGAAGTTTGTCAAAACTGAACTTTCTTCACAAAAAGGGGAAATTCCTTATTTAGTTTTTTTTTTATATATCTTTTTCTTTTCTTTTTTTTTCTCCCCAGCAACTGCAGCATACTGAAGTAGACATTTTTAGAGCCACATCATCTGCGTGCCCATTGCCAATATCCAGCAGCTATGTACTCAAGAGTTTTCCTGGCAAAGTATCAAACGTCCCTGGAATAATCTCAAGGGGCCTCAGTTCATGTGTTCCCTGGTGCTGCAGAAACACCGAGCCAGGGCACAGAGGAGTGATACTGAGTCTGCAGATCTGGTAAATATTTAAGGTTAGGATTAGGAGCTATTTTAAAACACCTTTTCCTGATAAACATTTGCCCATGCTGTGACACCCAAAGTCCCTCCTGCTGTTAAATAACAATAATGATTCATTATTTTCATTGATATGTGTTTCTGTTTAGTTAATTACACTTAAATCTGTTTCTTAATACAGGATTAAGGTTTGCTTATAAAAGTAGAAAAGGAATGATGTATCTGTCCTAAAATGAATGATTGACCAAAGATCTGAGGTGCTTACAGTTCGGAGGAAAAACTGAACATTGTATTGGGTACTTTGTTCAATCCATTTTTAAATCTGTTTTTAATTTGGATGGGGACAAATCCCTGTTTTCCTGATGATAAGAGGGAGGGAAAGAGCAGCAGGAAGCCAGGAAAAAAAA
>VZRU01015947.1:600915-647033 GCA_013398155.1 Pedionomus torquatus | reverse complement strand
GAAAAAAAAAAAAAAAAACCCAAAAAAAAAAAAACCCAAAAAAACAAACAAAAAAAAAAAAACACAAAACAAAGCAAAAACCAAAGAGAAGGAGGAGAAGGAATGGATCTGGTCGTTACCAGAAAAATTGATTGCTTCTTGTTTAGACCATTTCTCACTTAAGGATAAATACAAGAGACAGCTGCTGTTTTAGAGAAATTTTAGCTGCAGTTAAGATGTTTTTAAGGCTAAGAAAATTCTACTGAGGAAGCAGGTACCCAAGATGATAAAGGCTTTGGGCGCAAGATGGGCATGTATCACTCTACGAAGTAAACACAAACTGAGTAACTCTGGAAGCTGAATATGTCTTTTTCGGATTATTGCTGCACGCTCAATGTACTAATGGTGTAAATATTTGGAGAAGAAAGTGGCATAAACATCACAGGAGCATGTAGAGAAGGGAGGCACACACATCCTGGAAAACAGAGGATGAGACGCTGCAAGAAGCTGAGAAAAAGGTTTGGAGCCAGCTTCCTATAGAAAGAGGATTAGAGAAGTTCGGGCAGTTTCTTGGATTTGTAACCATTTAAACAGCACAAGACTTCAAAATTATATACCTAAAGCACTGTACTGAAGCACAAAAAGAGATTAAAAAAAGACACTAGATGAAAATACTACTGTATATATTTGAGAAAACAGGCTACTAGCCTCCAGGCATTGAGTAAGAATCAGGGCTTTACTTTATTGACAGGAAACCAGAGCTGGAAAGCAGTTCTCAACATTTTCCAAATATTACTTTTTTTTTTTTTTTCCCCTTAAAGTGAGAAGGCTGCCAAGCAGCTTCTAGTGGAAAGAACAGAATCTGTATTTTCATATCAAAGTATGAGAAATTGGAGCTGAAGGTGACTTGAAATGGGAATCTGCTTTCAAAAAGGGATCAAAGTAAATGTAGCTATGTCTTAGCAAATTCTTTTTTTTTTTTTTTTTTAATCTGTTTCAAAATCATCCAGCATTACAGTTGGGGATTTCTCTATGTGATGCCTTCTAAGATATATTACTTTAAGAAATTATTTTGTATTTTTTCTTACTGTTAGTTTTTTTTTTATCATAGATTTGGGCACTTGGAGAACAAATTTTCCCACTAATATGTAACATTCTTGATAATATTTCCATGTAGAAGAAGGGTAAACCCCATCAGTTCTGGGGTTTGCCTTCTCTGTGTTTCTGTGCCATTTCCACTGGTTCTCTCCCCCTCTAAGTATTTTGTAAAGCAAAATAAATGTCATTTTTAAAACATTTCCTCATAAATCTTGTTTCCTTAAGTGCTTGTGAGGTTCACTCTTCTTCACTCAGTGTCTCTGGTGGTTTCCTTTACAACCTTTTGAATGTGTGGCAGCAGCACTGAAGTTGGGGAGTCAGAGGTGCTGGAGGGTGTCTATAGATTTGTTACTGAAAGGGGACTGAATGAACGGCACAGTTTACCCCCTGTGCTTGACTTAGAGTAGTCCTGCTAATATGTCCCAGGGTGATATTTACTTAGTTGCACAAGCATCATACTTTTTTGTAGTCAGTTTGTAGATCCTGTTCTGTGCTATTGTTACCATGTGAATTTCTCTCCTCCTATTGATTCCTTTAGGCTATTCCTTCTGGTCAATGAGGTTGTTCTGAGTGTTGAACCTGCCTGCACACCTTGGTGCCAGTTGCCCATGTAAGCTGGACTTCTGTTTTAAAAAGACATAAGTACTAGCTGAAAGGGGTTATTTGATGTGCCACCCCTGCTGGGGGTTGCAATTGTTGTGCCCTGTTCAGGTCCTGCCAGAAAACCAGCTCCAGCATGGGCTCCTCTCCACAGTTTGCAGCTTCTGCCAGAAGCCTGCTCCAACATGGGCTGCAACTTCTGTCAGAGCATGTCCACCTACTCCAGTGTGAAGTCCTCCATGGGCTGCAGGTGGATATTTGCTCCACCATTTACTTTCATGGGCTGAGGAGGGGCAGCCTGCCTCACTGCCGTCTTCACCACGGGCTGCAGGGGAATCTCTTCTCTGACACCTGGACCGCCTCCTTCTTCACTAACTTTTGTGTCTGCAGAGTTGTGTCCCTAACATATTCTCACTCGTCTCTCCCAGGCGCCCTTGTGCCAAAGTTTTTCTGCATCTTAAATATGTTCTCAAAGAGGTTCTGTCATCGTCACTGACTGGCTCAGCCTTGGCCAGCAGTGGGTCTGTCTTGGAGTCGACTGGCACTGGCTATTTGGCTATGGGGAAAGCTTTTAGCAGCTTCTCACAGAAACCACCCCTGCAGCCACTCTAGCTACCAAAACATTGTCTCATGAAACCTGTACACTGAGTTACTGTGTCAGGGAAGAATCTAGGTTCCTTCAACATGCTTTACTCTTGACAAAACCATGCTGTCCATTCCTTAGCACTGTGTTATCTTCCAAGCGCTCACAGATCATTTCATAATTTGTTCCAACAGCTTTCCACGTTCAGCTGAATTCCTTGGATTTGTTCTGCTTATTTGTTTCCACCTCTGTAAAGGCAGAGAGGACACTCACCCTCCATAAGTCCTCAGAGTTCACCTCACTGCAGTCAGCTTTTAAAGGTTCTCTTTCTTAAGGATTTTTCTAGCAAAAGAAGGCAAAGAAGAACATACTTGTGGGCACGTTGGCTGGTTCTAGTTGCACACCCCTATGTTCTTCTCTCTTCTTAAGGTATTTGTTTGGCTGGTGTTTATGAGCTGTCTCTTGCCCCAATCTAGCTGATGCCTATTCCACATTTGAATTCTGTACAAGGAGCCAGAGTTTTTAGCACACCCTTGATTGACTTTTGATAACACAGCTTCTATTTTAACAATCTGCCATTTGTCATAAGCATGCAGTTAGCAACAAAAGGTCTCTGTTAAATGTTTAATGCCAGGCACAATCCCAACAATCAGGGCTGGTGGAGACTATGCAGCATATGAAGTAGGAAGAAGCCAGAGGAAAAAACAAACAACCCAGAGATAAAATATGGAGTTTGTTGTCTAAGTTCTGTATAAATACAGATGGTTGGTTTATTATCTTTAAAAGTGGAGGATTTCCCTTTGGTAATAGAAATCAGAAATCTAGTGAGTGTGAATTATCTACTTAGCAAAATGAAAATTGCAAATCACCAATATCCTTTGTTTTACTCTCCATAAATATGTTTGGTTAAAAAAAATAAATAAATCAGCAATGCTCTGATTTATGTATCATGCTCATGTAAAAAAACTCAATTGTAACAAACCTGTTGGTTAGAATTAACTTTTGTTAATTTGCAGCAGCATTTGTAATGCTAGTGACATTTTTCCTACAGCACTGTTGCTTTACAGAGGAGAGTAAAACTACACTGCCCAGATTCATCTGCTGCCCTTCCTCATGCTTGTTGGCCTTAGAAAAGTTTCATAAAGTCCATATAGAGAAAATTCATTTATAGGCACGGTTTGTTGGGTTTTTTTGTTTGTTTGTTTGGGATTGTTATTCAAGAGGGATGGGAGCACTTGATATGTATTGCAGTCTCAATCTGGAAAATTATCATCATAGTTTACCAAAGGATATAATAAAAAAGTGGAAAAATGTTCAGGGCATTTGCAGTTGATCTGAAGGAGCCTTTCAAAGTAGCAGCATGCCTAATAAGTGTGATGCTGATAACTTGCAAGTAATGGAAAATAAAATCCTCGAATCAAAGCTAAGGTGAAGAGCAAAGTCTTCATGTTTGAATTCTTAAAAACAGAGTACCAGTAAAGTGTGAAAGCACTTAGCATAAAACCTCATTTCAGGGGAATTAGCAGTATAAATAGCACCCAACACATAACAGCATTTTGTGTTTGTATCACTAAATTGTGCAACCAAGAAAGGATTCAGCAGCTGATGGCCACCTACACTGGCCAAGAAAAGTAATATCCCCATTAGGATGGTATTATTCCTTAATCAGGTCTTGTTTAAATTACTTTTCTTCCCAAAGGGACAAGATTTAGGTGACCTTTTCAGGGCGTCATATTAAAGTGTGCCTTGTTTCTTGAGCACTTTTGAAACAGCTTGGATCAAAATGCATTTTTGCTTAATAAAATGTATCTGGACCCGTTCCATTACCCTCCCACTCACTGAAGCCCACAGGACAAATGGGTGTAACAAAAAGAAGAATTTGGCCATTGACCTGCAACTCCAGTGACTCATACTGGATCACATAAAGCTGTCTCCCTGTTAGAGGCTGTAACAGAGGGCTGTTGCTAACGTTGAGCTCTCCTGCTACCACACAGCGTGCAAGAGGCTTCAGGGGAAGGGACCTTTTCAGTGAGTTCATGGAATCACAGAATCACAGATAATGGTGAAAGCTGGAAGGGACCTCTGGAGGTCCTCTGATCCAGTGCCCCTGCTCAGACAGAGATGCCTAGCCAGTTGTCCTGGACCACATATAGGTGGGTTTTTTATATCTCCAAAGCTGGAGACTTCACCACCTTTCTGAGCAACCTGTGCCAGTGCTCTCACCATCACCCATAGTAAAAAAGTGTTTCCCAATGTTCAGATGTAACCTCCTGTGTTTCAGGCAGTGCCCATTACCTCTGGTCCTTTTAGATTCACCACAGAGCTGAGGGAAGGATGAAAAATTTGCTGGAGACATGAAAGATCATGTTGTATTGCCAGCTGACTTTTCTTCCAAGTCCAATATTTAGACTTCATATTTCTGGATTTTTCCCTATCGTAAAGTCATTGCTTATGGGGCTGGAGAATCTGTGGGAATTTTGGTCAGAGGATCTCCAGTCCCATCAAGCCAACTTGGTGCGCGGCTAGTGTGCAGCAGATCTCCATCTCTACAGGTGTTCTATCCAATGCAGACATATAGAAAAATCCTGACCTGGGCACTTGTGCAAGGGTCTCTGTGTGAGGTTACACCTCTGAGCTTGCTCTTCCCATGCATGCCTGACTGTACACTCCAGCAGACAAGCTATTCTTCTATGGGCTGTGAGGAAGAGGAGGGATGCCTAAGGTGAAATCTGTCCATATGATTGCCTGCCTGGGTCTTTGTACCACTTTCATCTTTGCGTTTCTTTTTTAAATCTTCTCACCTGGAAAGTATGGAAGCATAGTCTTCCTCCATTCACAGGAGCAGAGAATACTGTATGGCTCCGTGCATTTTAATTTATGTGAGGGTTACATTACATATGAGGATTGCTTAATTCAACACATCAGCCAACCAAGTTGGCCAATCATGTTACTGGAGGGTTTTCTTATTTTGCTCAACCAGCTAAATGCTTTTTCTGCCTGGAAAAATTATCAAGAAATATTGCTTCAGAGGAAATGTTTTGGAAGCATCATCCCAAATGGGGATTAGACTTGTTTTAATGAGGGTATTCTGGAATTGGAAAGCTATACAGACATCCGAGAGTGCTTGGTGACATGTGGAAGCGTAAAGGTGAGACTGACTCATACAAGTGCACTCAGGGCTGTTTTACAACAGTGATTCACAATCTATCTGATCCAAAACAAAGCAGGATTTGCTTGCCCTCAGGGATCACTGTGTACATACAAAGGAAACAAAGGGCTTACATCTTTCAACACAAAATATTTCAGTATAAATAGCTCACAGAAACGCAGTTAATCTCTAAGGCCTTCTGTCAACCAGCTGGAGAAGAGGGAGGAAAGGAAAAGCTTTTGGTGAAGGGCATCTTCAACATACAGGGTGGGCTTTCTGTACCCTAAAAGCCTCATGCCTGGTCCTTCATTTCTGTAGCTAAAAACATGAGGGGTGATTACTTTAAGCAGAAGAACCTCTTTCAAAAACCAAGGACTATGTCTTCTGTGTCACTGAGAGTGAGGACTGTAGAACAGGGTCTACACAGAGAGATCTCCCGCTTGTGCTCTGGGGTTATGTGTTAAGTAAAAGCTATCCAGGGAAGAAATTGAGGCAATGAATTCCTGACTGCCCACACTACAAAACCACTTCTCTACTTCTCTCCTGGGATTTGCATTGGAGCAATCCAACCAGCTCTGCCCGAAACAAAGCCCTGCCATAGTCTGGATGACAGCACCCCCAGGTACCCTTCCCCACTGGCAGATATGGTGAGACCAAACCAGACAACTTGCATTAAATATATCACCATCCCTGCTGTCTTTAACGCCCAGGCTTTTGCACTTTCCCTTGGGGATGTGCCCTCACCTTCATATTATAAGACCACCACCCTAGTAGACCTTGTGATAGGAACCAAGGATCACTTCCTAGAGTGGATAAGTGTTTACTGGTGTAAATACAGCCCCTCGGGGTGACACAGCTGGTTGCTTGATGCCCACCATAGATTTTAGGGCAGATAGAGGGATCCTATCAACTAGTCAATCTGGTGTCAGCCACAGCAGGCTCACTAGGAGGGAGGCGAGGAAAAAGTTTGTCTAAAAGTCAAACAAGGGCAGGCAGGTACTGTGGGCTTTCTGTATAAACACCTTTGAGGTGCACAGCCTTGTAACAACAGCCCAAAATTTCTAGTCAAACATAAATTCAAAACTACGAAAAGCATCTAAGAACAAATTTAGGAGTTAACCTCACAAAGGCCTTCCTTATTTTCTAGGTTAACAAGGTCTACAGATTGGGTGCTAGCTCCTCAGGTTACTCAAACCAGGTGACCACAAACCTCTGAGGACTGACCTTCTGATTTCCAAATGTTTACGAGAAAATTAATGGGAATCAGGGGCAGATTTCCAAAGGCACGCGGGAGATGGAACAGATTAAAGTGCAGGGTTTTTTTGTTATTTGCTAGATACACATGCAGAGCACATGTTCATGTATTTCTCAGCTTTGCTTCAAAGTTTGGCAGTTGTTGGCAACATGTTAGTCTGGGAAGGAAGAGCAGCTGACAGAGGACTTAAAAATACCTTTTCCCATGGATACCTTAGCTGGTAGTGTACCTACTGAGCACTCAGTGCAACCATGGCCCAGAGGCCTCAGCATTTGTTGATCTAAAGACAAGGTGGGGACACTACTGGCAATCGGGTGAATCAGTGGTCTCAATGCTTTCCTTTCACTGGGACTGTCACTGGTCCATGAAACATGAATGGGTCAAGCCCGTTCCTGAGGCAGGCAGCAAATGGAAGTTCTCGTTCAGCTCCTGTAGCAATCCGGCAGCGTAAGTGATGTGGTAAGGATTGCAAGCAAACCGAATTGCTCTGGAGAGTTATGAAATTGTGAGAGATGGTTTCTGCCCACTTATTTTATCTCTTTTTGATATCCACACCCCCTGCTGCTACAAAAAGGATAAGGAGCAGGTTCCTTCATTCAGCCACCCTGGGAAGAGGTTGGCCTCCCTTCTGCTGGGCTCTCTGCAAAGGACCTCATCATTCCTGGCAATGGTTAGCTGCTGGGAGAGGTGGTGGACAAGGATGCCTACATGGAAGAAAAGGCCAGGAGTCGCTTGTTAGTCTATTTAATATTTCAGTTGCATAGGGACAAAGAGTGCTCTATGCACAGCAGAAATACTGTGGAAAGCAACTAACTATAATCACCCACTGAAATCTGTTCTGCTTTTAGTTGAATCCCAGCATTTTCCCCATCAAAAACATGATGTTTCATGGTAGGACCAGTGTCTAAAAACTCCAGAGTTGAACACAAGGCAGTAAGAGCATATTTCATCATGAAGTGAGAGGTGACCCTGCAACAAAACAAACCACTCTCAGAGGACCTGTGGCCAGACATTGGGCACACCTCAGGAATGCCAAGCTTTAGGCTTTGCCTATGCAGTGCTCACAATGAAATCCAAAGAGTCCCTGAAATGTGTATAAACATGATTTAAACATGCAAAACAAGGACTGCCTGCCTACCCAAGAGGAAACATGAGGTGGGTGGGTTTGCTGCACTGCTGTCCTACTCTGGATTTATATGTCTGAATTAGAAGAGAAACTGATTTACCACTATCTGCTGGGGACAAACAACCTTCTTCTGAGAGACAGATGACTGCTTTGTATGGGCTGTCTTTCTGGACCCAGACATCTTCTGCTCTTGCCTGTACCATGACTCAGCTTCAAGAGGAGTACTGGAGTAGTGGCCCATTCACAAGTGTCTGCCACCTATTTTAGGATGCTTTCCAGACATGTAGGGAATGTGCAATACAAAAGATGTTTCCATGTAAAGGGTCCCCCCATTATTCATGATATATCAGTGCTGCTGATGCAAGCAAGAATTGTGCAGAAGAATTGTGAAATTCTAGAAAACCTTTTCTGCCTGCATAATCTATCCTTCTTTCCACTGTGTCCCAGACTGAAGTTGGAGTGCCAATCTACCTACCTAGTTTCTGTATTACAGGATTCTGTCTCCCCTCACTGTGGCAATTATCAAAGCCCACAGTTTACAGCTCGGCGCACTAGGCTCTAGGGAGGTTTGGTAGTTCAATGAAGTGAAGGAATATAGGGTTTCTAGGCTTTGGCTGATGGGTTTACACGTTTTTAAGCTCTTCTTGCTGGACTGATCTTCTTCCCCTGCTATCCTGGCTGTCAATGATTGCCAACCACCCTGCAGGCAGGGCAATTTATGGGAGCACTCTTCAGTCAGCTGCTGATGAAAATAAGCTCAGACGAACAAGCTGAGCAATGAAAGTAATCCGTCTGGTTTTCCATGAGAAAAATAAACAACACTCTCAGAAGCAGCTCATCCAATAGATTGGCAAGGACAAGCAGCTGGAAGAGGTAGTTACTGATACAACCGCATCCCAGAAGGATGTCTAACTAGGTGGACATTTCTGTTTTGGTGCCTATCAACCTATGCTCTGCCTATAAGGGAGTGTCTTCTGGAGCCCTAAAACTTAAAAGAGATACTTTTCTGCTTATGCTTTAGTTGTCCAAACATAAGGAGATCTGTTTCAGTTGAGATCCACTCTACAGATCATATGTAGATGTTATAGTGGTCTTCCAGAGAGCTTTGCTCTGTATGTTGGTCTTACTCATCTCATAACTGCTCCCATGCCATTATACTCACTAAGGAAACTGATCCTTAAACGTCCCAGCTCCTGGTCAGTTGACAGAGCATTCCTTTTCATTTCCCATTTAAATAAGCACATATGTTCTTTTCCTTGGAGCCTGCACAAAGCCCTGCATTGTGTGCTGCACCAGCTACAAAAACTAGCACAGTTGGCCTAAACTTGCCTTTTTCAAAGATTTCCCCCGCCTCTTTTGAGCAAAACAAAGCCCTTTGTGTCCCTGTGGCCAAAATGATTCAAAACGGAGAACCAGAAGGCATAAAAAGCCCCCAGCTCCTCTCCCATTGCAATTTGGAATCCATTTCCCAGCCCAGTGTGAACACAAGGGACCATCCCATGGCACTGTCCTGTATAATTTGCTTTTCAGAGCATTCCTGAGAAACTATCTGAGAGTGAAGAGAGATGGATGCTCATGCCATTTTCTCTGCCAGTCTCCAGAGCTGGTTATTTTGCTCAACCCCTTTCCCTGCCTGTGATAAGGGATTCTTGTAACATTGGCATTGTGTTTTGGTTTTCCCTCTGAACCTCTAACATCGCCATGATTTTCATAATGACTTTTGACAATGAGAAAGGTGAATATACAGGATCAGAAATGTATCTTTTTAGTTCAAGATAGAATCATAGAATCCTCCAGGCTGGGAGGGATCTCCAAAGGTCATCTAGTCCAACTTCCCTGCAGTCGCAGGGACACCCTCAACTAGACCAGGTTGCCCAGGGCCTCATAGAGTCTTGCCTTGAATATCCAAGGAAGGGGCCTCAACCACCTCTCTGGGCAACCCATTCCAGTGTTCCACCACCCTCAGAGTAAAGATTTTTTTTCTAATATTCAACTTAAATCTACTCTTCTCCAACTTAAGTCCATTACCCCTCGTCCTATCACAGCAGGCCTTTGTGAACAGACCCTCTCCAGCCTTCCTGTAGCCCCCTTTAGATATTGAAAGGCTGCAATTAGGTCTCCCCAGAGCCTCCTCTTCTCCAGGCTGAACAGCCCCAGTTCCCTCAGCCTATCCTCGTAGCAGAGGTGCTCCAGCCCTTTGATCATCTTTGTGGCCCTCCTCTGGACCCTCTCGATCATGTCCATACCCTTCCTATATTGAGGGCTCCAGACCTGCACACAGTACTCCAGGTAGGGCCTCAACAGAGAAAAGTGGCAGAATATGAGTTATTGCTTTTCTCTGGAAACAAAGGAACAGAGATTTGGGAGGAAAATGGCAGGACAGGGTGAGAAAAATGCATTGAAAGTAAGATGTAGAGAAAAAAAGATCAGAGAGTCAGGGCTGACTTGACACTGTACCAAACACATACACAACCAGATGTGTGTAGTAGCAATGTTTTGCTTCCTGGATCAGCCTGACCACAGAATTTGTTCAGTGACTGATGGTTGTGAAATATCAGAGGAAGCACGGAAGCTGTAAATAACTGGTCCCCTATCAGCACTACAGAGGTATCAACAGCAACACACGCTGCCTTAGGAAAACCTGAGACCATCAACAGCAACCACTGAAGGTCGAACATATAAGGAAAGTTCTTATCACACGATTGAGTATGAAATCCCATGAAGTTTCAGCTGTGCCCATTCAGTTGGCTGGCACCTTGTCTTGAAGTCAGTCCTTCCAGCCTGCCCTGGATCCCAAATCAACCCAAAGGCAATTCCCTTTGCATTGGGGATTTTCAGTACAGAGAATCTCTCGCAGAGAGCTCCTTGCTCCTTTGTGGCATGGGAGGACATGCTTCACCAATAAATAGTGGTCCATACAGGAGGTACATAACAACGACAGCATAGCCACGCTTAGTTATCCTCATGGAAGCAAGCAAAGTGACAGTGTGTGACAAGAACTCCTCAAGGGATGAGAAAGGTTCTCCTTATTTGGGTCCTGTCAAGAGCCAGTTTTATAAAGTGTGATGCAAATTCTGTCCTTGTTCTCCATCTGTGAAAGCTTGTAACTGCTGTGTTGCATGATGAGGCATGGAGAGGAGTAACCAAGAAGTTCCCTAGGGGCAGGTTACATAGAGGGTAAAGCAAGGCAGCGCCTAAGGGTGTAATTTTTCTGGATGTATGAGGTGGGGTCATGTGTCAGTGCATCTAAAAAAATATAAACATGGCTTTGCTACAGAAAGCCAGCAGCAAGTGCACCAGACACAGAGGAGCTGCGGGGACAGATGCAGGAGCTCCCTGGCACTGGTTCACTGCCCAACACTCTGCAGAACTGCCTCTCTGCCACTGTTGTTGCTGCCACCCATGGGTCTCCTGCCTGCCTTGGGTGGCTTTCCCAAGGCGTAGTCCCTCTGGCGAGGGGTTGTGGTGTGTTGGGAGGCAGCACCGGGCATTTGGGAGAAGGCTGACAGGCAGGAGCCAGAGTAGACCCTGAAGAAGGGAAGCCACACCACAATGATGGTCTGAGCTAAAGCTCTTCCCTCCACAGGGGCAGCAGTTGGATTTGATGCTAAAATCCTGGAAGTGTCCTGGGGACAGGAGTTCTCAAGTTTCAATAGCTGTTAATGACTGGATAAATCTGGGATAAGGTTACCTTTGTCTGCAGAAGGTGGCATTAACTAGGCAGGTCATTAGTGAGGCTGGAAAAGGTATAATTTACAGACAAAGTCAAATCAATAATTGTTTTCACTACAGAGTCTTGTACTGTATAGTTCATATAGTAAATATTGTTAAACAAAACTTATAGTTGTCTGTCTGCTTTTTAATCCATTCTATTATTTGGCCTATGAACAGATATATGTGACTGAAGGCCTAATTTCCCCTGCATATCTATTAAAGTCATATTCCATAACTTGAATAAAACAAATCCACTGTAACATACTAACTAAAATACTCCTTTCAAAACCCTTTACTATGCCTGTGTATTATTCAGTTGGGAAAAAACATTGTTCACCCATTGTGCAGTTAGATAACCTTGGGCACAAGATTATAAAGGGACTGTTAGTCCTTTCTAAACAACTATGCATGGTAACTGGAAACACTATAGCCTTATAAAACAGCCTCATAAAACTATAGCTGTATAATGTACCCTAATTAGCCAGTGACAAACCCTTTGGCCCTTTGGTTAGGTTGCTTTTTTGCATCTGAGCTTTCATTGGGTCAATGCTGAGGGAAAAATAGACATTAATTTTCGGTGAATCAGTGACAGAACCTTAAGTCATCCAAGACAACTGACTCACAGTCCCATGATTTTTAGCAACAGACATAGTGGATGGTTTTAAATACGTAGCAACACTGTTTCACTGAAGTCATTTTGCAAAAACTGCAGATCAATTCCTCAGAGATACTCCTGGCATAAATAGGAGTATGTAATGCATACTGTAATGCAGAGGCGAGGCTAATCCACCAGACAGCACAGCAGCTAGTTATCTAAAACACTTTCCTTGGCAGGTCAGCTATAAAGATCTTTAAATCAATTAAACAATTTTACTCTAGGCTCTTTGCTTGAAAGAGTTTTAAAACACAAGGTGCGATTCCTGCTAGACAGTCCTGAGAGAAAGTAAACATGCTATGAATGATTAGCTAACTTGACCTCAGCTTTCAAGTGTAACAATGTCTTTTATATGGAAAGTTGGTAAACGCCAATGAAAACTGATGTGTGACTGCAATTAACTGCTGATTACTGTCGCTGCTTTGCCACCCACATTCTTTAAGAGGCCACTAGAAAAACGTTCTCTTTTCAAAGCTCATTTAGCAATGCTATCACGAGGTGCACAGGTCATATTTTTTGCAATGGCACACAGCACACTAAACTATCATGCTCTGCAGTATTTTGTGCACAGGCCTGGTTTTTTCCACTTGGATGGCAACGCACCAGATTTAGAGTTACTCCCGATTTACTCCCATGAGAGGACTTTTGTCCTCTTTGCCACCAGCTGTTTTACAGCATGAAATATTGTTTGCTGTTGCCAAAGATGAAACCTGGGTGAAGAAGCCCAAGTAAAGAAGGAAGACAGTTTTGGCAACCTAAAGTCAGAGCCTATTCGGCATAGTGCTGGTCAATGTCCTACAAATGGAACTTGTTAGAAGAGCCCTAGAGCAGTGGGACTGTCGTGTTGGGAGGCAAAGGGTGGGACAGGGGGAAACAGAGGGTAAGCATGAGCTGAGCAAGGGTGGAAATGCAGGAAAGACTTTGGCATGGTCAATGAACTTAACTGGAGCAAGAGCTTTGAGCACAGGGATGGGAGCATGGTAAAAAAGAAGGAAACCTTTAGACTTTGTCTGTTGACATTATTTTGAGGATGTGTGTCATTTCCCTGGGAGCACACCACTGAAAATACTTTACACATGTAGGAATCTGGGCAGCTGACACTGGTGGACAATGCAGGGACATGTTTTCTGTGCTGGCAGAGGGGCGTTGATATGTGGACTTTGGAAGGGCTGAGAATAAGTGGACTCATGGACAGTGATTTCAGAATGGGTGGAGATGTGGCACACAAACAACACTTGAAAAGAATAAACGCTCAAAATATTTAGTCTTGCTGAAGCAGCAAGACTGCTATGTAAGCAAAGGGACAAGCAATAAGGTCTTGTGGGCAAACGTAGCTTATTCAGTGTTTTATTGTGTGTAAGACAGACACAAATAAACTAGATATGAAGCAGGAGCTTTTAAGACATGGACTATTTGTGCACTTCTTAAACAGATGCTTCAGGGGTGACTGTGAGTGCAAGGCACCCCATTCCATGTGGAGGCCTCATGAGCAGCTGGCCATCACACTGCCCACAGGACTGTCAACAGAGCCTTGGGAAAGTTAGCAGCACCCAGGCTGCCTGAAGCCTTACTAAGCCTTCCCTTCCTTGCTTGGGTGAGTTTAAAGACTCCAGTGAAGGTGGCATCTAACCCTTGCTGGGGAAGTGCTTCAGCATGTACACACTGCAGGGCTGCAGTGTCCCCATTGAAGGCACCTGTCATACCCTGAGAAACAGCCTGACTGAGATGGACACACACAGCTGAGACCATAACTCATAGGATCTGGCCTGGGAAGGTCCAAACATACAATGCTGAAGTCAAATGTCAACAGGCAGGAGGTAGAGTCTTTACCAGAAGAAAGGAAATGTTTAATGACCCAGTCCAGGGTTTTATTTTTAGTGATGTGAAGATATATATAGATGGAAAACAACCAAAAGGTTTTTTTTTTTCTCTCTCTTTTCTATGAATGAAAAGAAAGTCTTAAACTTTTCCCTGTGAAAGACAAGGTTGAAAGGAGAGGTGATGGTTTAGCAAAACAGAGCTAAGGCAGAAGAGAGGCAAGTATGTTATTTATCATGACAAAAACAACTAAGCAATTCACATCTTGCATGGTTGGTAACAAGATCTGTGTGCAAAAATAATAAATCGATTGTTCACCTTTAATCACTCATGAAGACCGTGCACAGCTGCCCTTTACCATATGCAGGCGCTTTCAGTGCCAACATGGAGAAATATTAACTAACATGCCAATGAGACACCTCTTAGTGTAATATGTTTGTTGCTCAGCTGTTTCCAAACATTTAACAATGAATAACTAATTAAAGGGAGGTACTATTGTTTGGTGGAGCTGATGATTTGCAGACAGCAGATCCAAAGTCTTTCCCCAGACCTGCCATTCCCTTTTTCTGTCTTTTCTTGGCTAGCAATTTAGTCTTTATGAGTTTCAGCTCATCTATCTGTAAACAAAAAGAACATCTGCACACTAGCATCTTTAAAATAACTTTGCTTTTCCTTCCATTCACAGGCTGTCCACGAGCAGCCTGATTCTGTATGTGAATCGACACTGGTCAATATATGTCTTTACGTGTTCTGGTTACAGGCACACTAATTTGTTATCTGAAACGGGGACACTGATAACCAGAACTATTCTGGCTCACTAGTCCAATTTTTTCTGTAGTTAAAGAACATAAAAATAATCTTTCTTGGGTACACTGGGAGCAGGGGGGGTTAGGGAAAGATGACATTTATCTTTGAAAAGGAGGATGTGCTTAATATGGAGTAGATCAAATCCTTTCATTGGCATGTTATTTAAAAATTACATTGTCACCAGTATGTTTGCAATGGGGTAGCACTGCTGAATGAGAAACAAGTTAGTATCTGACTCCAGGGCTGCAAGTGGAACAGTTCCACACTACCTCGCTCCATTCACAGTTCAGTCCCAATGTCACTTTGCATGTGACAGGCAGAAAGAAAATCATAAATGCTTTGTTCCCATTTCAAAGAGTAAGGATTAAAATCCCAACAGTGCCAAATCCTGCCACCTCCTGCACAGCAATGGGGGAATGAATAGGGGCAAACAGACCCCGTTCCTTTCTCCACACTAGCTGGAGACTTTCCAGATCTGGTGCTTAACAGAGTGGTAAGCAGAACATCAATTAAATAGGACATGGGCACAGTTCGTACACCACGACCTGGAGAGGTCAAGCTCCCAGCTCTATGCTGAAGCCAGATTGCTGTGGTGCATCTTACAGGCAGTTTTCTATTGGCACTTCACTATGCAAAAAAAACCCAGCAAGATCTGCCTATCCCTTTCTGCCTGTTTCTGTGTTTACATTTTGTAGTGCTAGTCAAAGTTAAGGGCAATTCATGCTGTGGCCTTGGGAACAGTGGGAGTTGCAAATAGTAGAAAACAGAGTCTGTGTTTATTTTGTAACTCTGGGTTAATAAATCAAATCAACAGTTTTTCCTTCCACAGAGAGGGGAAAATTTCATCATAGCACATTGTAATGTCTCATAGTGTCACAGTTTTGATCTTTAATGAAGATGTCTTTAAAGAAACTGGTAGTTAGACCGGAGCTGTAGCAGTCTGAGCACTGTATCTGTTTGTTTTACTGCACTTTGTACAAAATTAATCTGCATACTCCTACATATGCTGCTCAGGCTGTAGGATTTTGATGAGAAGTGTCTTTAAGTAAACAACCAAAAGATCCAGGGTTCTGGTTATTTATCACAAACGTGTAGCAGATTCGTTTCACCTCATTTCAAGCTGAGGGCCTTAAATGTGCATCACCACAGTAAAATTGTGAGACTGGAAAAATATTGTAACCTCCATTATATGCCTAAGGAAACTGAATCAAGAATAGTCAAGCAACAGTATTCCAAAGCAGTACTCAGCTTCTCAGAAGATAATTTAGGCAGAAATCATGGATACCAAAAAAGTATCCATGAAACAGCCATTAAATACCTCTGATATTTAGGATCTCATAGATTCCATGAAATCACCTTAAAAATTTTCATGCAGCAGCTGCCACTGCAGGATGGTGGCACTGAGGATACCTGCAGCAGGCAGCAAGCACTGAAGCCTTCACAGCACAACTGCTTCCACGATGACACTGCTGAGCCCCCTCTGTGACAGCCACGTGCAGGAGCCCTCAGCACCAAGCTGGACACATCTGACCCCCTGTTTTGCTCAATGTCCCAGTGTCAGAGTACGTGCAGAGGGAGTGGTGGGCACCTCTGCTCCTCTAGCCCAAGAGGACTCCAGCAACACCAGTGGTGGGGGCATAATTATGGGAAGGGACATGAAGGCTGGGAAGAGTAGAAACAAATAATGGAAGCAAAACAGTCTCTCCCCTCTGCTTGAGGATGTACTAAAATGCAAGATTCAGGGAAGAACCACGAGCATGAGAGAAAGGGAAATGCTCAAGCCAGTGAGGTCTCCTGTCCCTGAGCAGTTTTCTGTTTCCTTTTGGATTGTTTATGCATTTTTTTTAAAAAAGAGTCATTGAACAAAAAGAGGCGGTAGCAGGCACGTAGGATGAATAGACAGTGATTTCCAGGGAAAACCTCATGTTAACCAAGAGTAAAAGCTGCAGCAGGCAGGGGGAGGTGGGTGGGAAGGGAAAGAAAAACTTCAGTAGAATTTTGTCATTAAAAATATCAAAACACCCAGTTTATGTTCAGCCACAAAATACAATGTGGCAAGATTATTTCCCAGGGAAAGTCATGCCTCTGAAGGCCTTTTGTACACCCACAGTAGGACTTTACTCCACCCTGTGTAGGAAAGCTTCAAGCTTTCCTTAGGTGGTTGGTGGCAGTGTCCCAAGTCAACTGGAGGCCTTCAAGTCCAAAACAAAACAGAACAATCCCTTCCTAGGGAGTTTCTTCCCGTCAAGCATTTTTGTGAGGAGTCCAGCCTCTCCCGAGAGATCTGGCAGTCAAAATCCAGAGAGCAAATGTTTAAGAGCTTCCTTTGCCCTTCTCAATTGCCTTGACTGCTCTGGCGAGGAGGCTGCTTTTATTGTGTCCAGGATGACTTGTTGTAGAGAGCAACAAATCCCTTGGCCATGGGGCCATATAATTCCCAGGCCTCTTTGGGGTGGCTAAAGGAAGCTTTGATATATTTCAAGGCTGTGAGCTGAGGCCAGGACTTTCTCTCTGACCATGGATGGCTAGCCTGGGACTGATTCCTCTTTGATTTCTTGTTTGTTGCCTGCAGTTGAGCCCCCTCATCTTACAGAGCAGGTCTGCAGAGCAATATGCACCCCAAGGGGCTTTCCCACATCACCACACTGTGCCAAAGCACCCTTCTGGGCAGGGAAGCACAGAGTGGTGTTTTAATGATCGTCACCTGAACAGCCTTACCAATTCAGGAATCAGGAGCCAGCCAACATCTCTAGAAGACATCTTGTGCATAGGGAAGGAAGGTTTCTCTTCTGTTTCAAGCAGGTGGAACTGATCTCTTTTCTCCCTTCTGCAAAGTCATTTTGCTTCCCAGGACACAGCAGGAAAAGGAAACCAGCCCTGCCAAGGGCAGCCAGACTGCCCCAGCACCAGATCCAGGACAGGCTCCCCAACTGAGGTGGGAGATGAGCACCATGCTGACCATAGGGAAACATTGCCAGCTGCTGCTCTGAAACTGCTGGGATCATATAGAGCTGAAGTCCCCGGTGTTTCCAAAATTGTTACAGCCTTCTTCTATCACTTATTTTTGCGATTTCTGTTACTCCACAGTTTTGTCTCTGTTCAACTGTTTTAACCACTTCCTTCTCATAGCAATAGCAACAGGCATGGATGAAAACCCAGCCCCAGCTCCTTCTGATCTCAGGGGAAAAAGATCCCTCGAGTGACTTAAAGATCTTAGATGATTTCACTTGGGTTTTAAGGATTTTTCTTCTTTATGCCTGTCTCGCAGTGGGATACACAGAGCCATGTAGCATTAATTCAAATGCTCCACAGACACACACACACAGAAAAAAAAGGTGCAGTGACCTGTTTCGACAGACCCCTCCTCACCTGCCAGCCCACCTGCTTCTGCTGGGAATGTCCTGCTTCCACAACTCATCCACCATCCCTTTGGCTTTCCAGTATTTTGGAATACCACTTACCCTTTTACCAGCATCATCCTTAATCAGCTTGTGTACAGTGGGCAACAAAAATCAACAATGACAGTTCATAAGGTCAAAGATGTCAGAAAGTTATAGTTAAAAGAAATGGAAAACTTACCAGGATGATGAGGCATCATTTTTTTCTGAACATATTTGTTCCTTACAATTATATATATATATCTATTCTATGTGTGCATGCATGCTTATTATACATGCATGTAAATAAACACATATAAATATACCCATGTATGAATTACATTGTATATTTGCACCAATGAAAAGGATTTCTTGAACATTATGCATTGCAGGCTTTCTGGGCTGGTACGGATCTGGTTATTGCAGTGAACTTGAGGTGGGCATTTCTGCCACTGCAGGTCCTTTGAAGAACCAACACTGACACAAAGTCTCCGCTTGCACATTTTAGTTTCATGGCCTGTTATCTAAGGGCTTGTGATGCCCCATTTAGATCTTAACATTGAAATTTAGATGCACATTTTTGTATCTGTAGACATTTTGCAATCAAATCTATGTACTGAAGGGATGGAGCTGAAGCTCTTACAAAAACAGTGGACCTTAGCCAAACCACAAGCATCTCTGCAGTGTAATGTCTCATCTATCTGCCATGCTCTGATATTGGTATTAGACAATCATCTACCTGTCATGATTAGAACATAAAAGAAAAGGGGAAGTATGAAGATGTTTTAAACTGTTTGAAGAAAAGTACTGTGGATTGTCTTGTAAGAGATTTTTGTTTGGCTTACAGATTTATTTTGTTTTATTTATGAGGTCTGTTCTCTCTGACACATAGATGTTTATTTAAGCAGGTTGATGGTTTATTTTTCTGAATTCATAATTATATTAGCATTGCAGACTGAAGATTTAATCTAAACTACTTTTTTTTCTTGTTGTTTTTATTCAGGCAGTGCTATACCAAAAATTACTTCTTGGCTTCAGATATAGCTCTCTTTATCTATGGGTGAGATTTTCAACAGCTATTTTGTATTGATTTATCCCTGCTGACTAGCAGGGCCATCACATTTAACAAGCTGAGGCCTAAACTAATTGTCGGTGTCTCATTAGATAACTGCATAGACAATCCAGTCTTGGTGCACGTTTGCACAGGTCTTGATATCAAGGGCAGGGAAAACGATACTGTGATTCCTCACAATTGAAATAATATTGTGATTCCTTACAGATACTGATCCAGATGCTACAACTTTTTCTCCTTTTACTAGTAGCTGACTTCAGTGCTACAATATAATTACCTAAAGCAGAACCTCTCTCGTTAGGGATGACTAAGGTGACCAGCACTGAGTATGACACAGACAGTCCCTGCTCAAAATGCTTATGATCCCAACAAGACAGTCACAGAGCAGACAGTGAAAAACATGATGAAGGAGCTGACTTAAGGGACAAATATCTATAAATTATTATAATAACTATTATAATAATTTGCTATGACTACACAATAGGCCGTTACCTGTTTGATGATACAGCAAGCATTGGTTTTTTCTCTGGTCAAAAAATAAGTTAGTGACAAAAGAGTATCCTAGCTGTCTTGCCTGGCTTGTAATGCCAATGGTATCTATTCAGCGGCTGACTCTAATAAAGTCATCTGGCTTTTTTTGAAAAAAAGCAGGAGGGGAGGGCAGCAGCTTGTTGGGTGACCTCAATACGCTTGAGCTGCAAGGCCAGTTTTTTAGACTTCCCTTTTATAAACACTGCAATTATCTGCTGTACATAATTCCAGTTACAATTCTGATTGGAAAATGGAGCTGCTTAGGGGAGCTTACAAGACAACATCTGTTCAACAACAGACATCTGTGCCAGAACAGCAAACCAGGGCTGCCCAAGGCAGGATGCTTGATACATGCACAGAGCCACATCTGTATGTGCTCCCATGGACCAATATTTGTTCTTCTTCCACCAAAGAACTGCTTGTAATCCAGACCAAATTCACTTGCACGCTCTGCCCCATCTCAAAAGACACCGCAACTTCAGTCATTAAGGAACACTTTTAAAAAAAACACTTTAACTGATGTCCAGTAATTTCTTAAACAAAATAACACAGACAGCAAATCCCTACCCATTGCAGAGAAGAAGCAACAGGATTCTATAACTACTTTGCAAGTATTTTTTGCTGAATCTTTGGACTTATTTCATCCCTTTTTGCTAGTAGAGGCATAGTGAATTAGTCCTGAGCTTCTCTGTCTGTAATCTGAATCTTCTTACTCAGTGGATAGTGTCAACCTCATTACACAGCAGCTGCATCTGTCTACGTCTAGAATTATAGAATTGACTGGGTTGGAAGGGACCTTTAAGATCATCAAGTCCAACTATTAACCTAACGCTGCCTAACGCACCAAGAAGCCGAGTCCCTAGGGAGCATAGCGTTTAAATACCTCCAGGGATGGCAATTCCACCACTTCCCTGGGCAAATTGTTCCAGTGTTTGACAACCCTTCCAGTGAACTTATTTTTCCCTAATATCTGCCTAATATTCCCTAATATCCCTAATATTCTGCCACTTGAGGCCATTTCCTCTTGTCCTATCACTCATTACTTGGAAGAAGAGACTGATCACCACCTCACTACAGCCTACCTTCAGGTAGTTGTAAAGAGTGATAAGGTCTCCCCTGAACCTCCTTTTCTCCATGCTAAACAACCCTGATTCCCTCAGCCACTCCTCATAAGACTTGTGACCTGGACAGTTCGCAAGCATTGTCATCCTTCATTGGACATGCTCCAGAACATGAATGTCATTCCTGTAGTGAGAGGCTTCCTCCTCTAACACAGCTCTGTCATACCCAACCTGCCTGCACCTGCCTGAGTACCAACACCAAGCCCAGTAGTTACATAGGGGTTACTTGCCCATTTAAGAGAAGAAGTTGGAGCAAGTAGACCCTTCCAACCTACAGTTGCTCCAGCCCAAACCCTTGTGTTGTGTATTGGATTACTGGGTGAATTGTTGTTTTGTCATACTTTTGCTTGTTCCTCAGGTTTTTCCCAACAGGACTTTCCAATTTCTGTCTCTTCTTGCCTCTGTGAGGGCAAAGTGCTGGTTAACAGCTGTGGATGGAGGCTCCATTTAATGACTCATATGTGCCAGCAAACTGGCCAGTTTTGCTTGTAAACGGGTATTGCAAACCATTGAAGAGTGTGGCCTAAGTAAAATAAAAAATACTCTCCTCTCCCAAATTTTTCTCCTCTGTCCCCTCACTACTGACAGAGACAAATTATGGCGTGACTGTTTCTCCTTATTTGGGCAAAAGTCACAAGATCTGTTCCTAAACAAACAAAAAACTTGGAGGAAATCAAGATAATACATAAGCAAGCAGAAAAACAAAGAGAAACACCATTAATACTAAGACACTTTTGAATAGTGAAATTATAAAATGGTCAAAAAATGTTATTTATATGAAAAGATGTTGTTTTGAGGGCTCCCATCACACAGGATCAATGAGTTTGTTTTCTAAGGCTAGTTAAGAGGTGCAGTCTAGAAAGCACTATGATGTGCAACAGAGTAATACTTGACATAGTGAGTAATATGAGGAACTCTCATCATTTGCACTGTAAAGAAAAACTGCTGAGCTGTCTGAAGAGTCTGTCCTGCTCCACACCCTCTGCTTAGAAACACTCAGCAATGGGTGGTTCTAAAAGTCACAAATCACTTCACAGCACATACCCTGTCATACCTGACCCACCCATCCTGCTTCAGGTACGCTGCTGGCTGGCAGTGAATGGGAAATATAAAATACTGGAGGGACTTGAAATGTGAAAGTCCATCACTGGACTCACCCCTGCATTACCTGGCCAAATAAACTCCTTCTGATGGCCACATGCCAAATTTGGGCAAATGTCTGCTTATGCTGTTTGCTGGACTCTGTGAAACCAGAAAATGAGAAATGGGGAAGGAAGGATTATCTTTCTGTTCATTTTAATCCTCTTCTTTGTCTGTTTGGTGATCCTCCAACTGGGTAAGGCCAGGACTGTGAAACCAATCGTTGTCCCCGAAGTCCATTTTGTCTACATTCTGCATTTTCACTTTAGTGGCTCTCCTGAAAAGATCTCTTTGCTGCCATTTCTCCATCCTGTTTACCATGTGTGCTACAACCAGTCTTAAGCAGGACCAGATCCCATTTGACTAGGCTATGAGCAAGCTCCTTCAAACAGCAATTCAGGACTAGAAGAATTTGGAATGTTTGCCAACCTGAATCCAGGGTTATCCGCTGACAACAAACTATGAATTTCAAGTGATGGTGGTCTGGTTTGCAATAACAAGACCTCCACCTCCAGAAGTAGGCAGATACTCTTTTGCCATAGCTAACCAACCCTGCCCTACTACTCCCTCAAAATTTTGGGGTAGGATCCTCTGCAAAGCCAAGTGCAACAGTGTCCAAGAAGACACGGTCTCTCTGAATCTTAGCTCTGCCAAGAAATTGCAGAAGATTATTTGTGGACCTGAACTTCAGATGAGTTCGACATCAGCCAGCAGATTCACTCTTCTTTTAGGCTGGACCACTGCCCACTTGCCTGCAAGAAACTGGTTATTATATTGTCCCTAACTTCGCCTCAAGAGTTTGGAGTGGAAGTGATTAAACATGTGAGCCGTGGTTTGAGAGACATACTTGCTGTCTGCCAAGGGACGTGCAGACGATCACGTAAAGCAGAAATACACACTCGTGCAGCGCTGCTCTTACCAATGAGATGAAACTCCTGTTGCAGCAGCCGTGACTCAGAGCAGCATTTGCATATCCTCGATGCAGAAAAAAAATAAAAGAGGGACCGGGAGCTAAAGAAGGGAGGGATGATTAGGGAACAGCCAAGAAGAAGAAAGGCATTTTCAGAAGTGGGTGAGGCTTTCCTCCCCTGGGACGTGCCGCTTTGCACCTGGAAATGTCTGCCTGGGCACAGCCCACTCTCCTCCCCACATGGGATATTCCCATGCAGGCTGACACCAGCAAGCAGGGGCTGTGGGATCCGGCTTTGCCTTGCTCGGGCAGTCTGTACCTATTGGGACCTGTATTTCAGCAGGAGGGAATTATGCAGTTATCTACACACATATATAATAGCAGTTATCTACACACATATTTTTACACCATTAAGCTCAAAGACCTATGTTTAATTTCCCCTTACACTTGTTCCCAGGAGTTAGACGTTATAGGGCTGTTGACTTTTGAGATTTTCTGTTAAAGGCATAATTGCTGAAACCCCATGAGGTTTGAAATAAGATACCATATTATTTTCACACACCCACATGCTCACAAAGCAATTTTACTAACTGAAATTAAGATTATTCCCCTTAATTAACAGAAGCCATAAAAAGAAGGTTACTACTTAAAGTGTAAACCGAGACGGGGTGAAAATAGCCCCTTTTGGAGGCACAAATAAATGTCATGGCACTTTTAAAGGCAGCTGATTTGTTTTACAATGAGATCAAAATAAAAGGGAGCACCACACTTTCACATCAGTGGAAATTCTTTTCTCCCTTGCCGTGGTGACAGACACATAAGTCCAGCTACAGAAACATGTAACTGAAGATACTTACGTTGAAAGAATTCATGAGGTGCAATGAAGCATGTTTTGTTTCTGTTCCTAACAAAGCAACTGAATCCCACTTCCAGCTGGAAATCTCATCATCACCGATGCCTTTTGAAGGAAGGGTCGGCCCCTGCACTGATGGGGGAGGTTAGGAACAGGCAGTTTTAACTCAAGTTTTAACTAACGCACTCTTATGAGGAAGGAGAGGCAAACTCCTGTGTCTTAGCGCCAGGACTGGATACAGGTGTTCGCCCCAGAGTGTCCTCACATGAGGTCTAGCATGCCCAAAGATGAAGCACCTTGCATGTCCCAGGATGAAGCACCTGTGACCTGACAAAGCCCAAGTAGTGTCTGCTGGGACAGAGTTTGCTGGGCATCCCGGAAAGCTGAAGGGCACCTATAGAAACCCAAATTGGTCAACCTACCTCTGTGTGTCCTTCTGGACTGGGTAACAGGGCTACTTGGTAAATTACCATATGACCAGAAAAAATAGGGCTTGTGAAGTGCCCCAGGCCCATGGTCACTGTCAGAAACCACACAGGCCCAATGAAAGACCTTTTGTTGTTGCACATCTCCATGAGGTTTCATTCCTGCACAAAGAGTAGTGGGTTGCACACGCTGTCAAGATCTTCTGGGTCAGGCCTGAGTGCTCTATTATAAAGATACCATGTGAGGGTTTCAGTGTGTCCACCTCTTCAGATCTTCTCCAGAGATACCAGGAGACCACAGCACTCACAAAAGCCATCCTCTGATATAAATTGGCATCCTGCAACTGCCACGCTGTTAGCGCCATAGGATCAGGCAGCTTTCAGAGCATTTTTAGCAAAAAAATATATAGAATAAATGTGAGAAAGTGATTGTTTAAGTTATCCTAGTGAGTTTAACACGGTAGCAACTGGCAACCATAAGGCCTCACAGCTCTCCTGCAAGATACTGAAATTTTTTGGTTATGTTTTTTTCTTTTTTTTTTACAGATGGCTTTCTCAAGATCATCTTACACACCCATGCTGAAGCAGACAACAGAGCTTTTATTATTTCCACATTCTCCTCTTTGCTGTAGGCCCTGGACACACATTCTTTTGCCTCTCAAATTAAGTAGGTTAACTTTATTTCCTAATGTTAATGCAATCTTTGCTGTAACGGAATGTTGTAACTGGATATTGATTTGTTTAAAAGAAGTAGGACTGGTCATTTCTATTCTTCATGAGCCTCACCTTCCCTATCACTCTGACAGAGCTGGAGGATGCTGGAGATCCTCTTTCTCTGTCTCACCACATTTCATGTTTCATCTCATCCTCCTCTTGCAGCAAGTCTTTTGCTCCACTGCGATCATCTTTCTTATATTTGTTTTTTTTGATGGTGTCTTCCCTTTCTGTGTGTAGTGCACCTATCCCTCTCTGTTGTCTTTCTGTTTCTTTCCTTCCCTTTTTGAGGCTTTTGAGAATAATTCTGGCTGAAGATGAAAAGTCAAAGCTAAATTAAGATCACAAGAAAACAATCAAAAAGTCTTAAGATTCAGACTCATATAATATATAGAAGCAACATAGAAAACTGCAGCCCAGTGCCCTGAAATTTAACATCATCCCTACAGATTGGAAAGAATATTATAGAGGCAAAATGCCAGATCAGTGCAAAAAACCAGAAATGGTTCCAGCTTGACCCATCACTGTTTCCAGGCAGTTTGGTGGAAATGCCCCATCACCCAGAACATAAGCTGCCTAATTTTACTTTGGAAACTGAAGCAGATAGTGTGAGTGTTCCTTTTAGTGCCTCATCACTCTCATCCTGTACTTATCATCTGCTTCGATTTTCTTCATATGTAACAGTCCTTTCCATCAGACTTTGCTGTTTGTCATGTAGGTACTTATTAACCAGTCCAAGCTAATCATTTGGACATCAGTGGCTTGGTTTCTTATCTTGAACATATATCATGATCACATTTCACACACTTACACAAATGCACATGTGCAGCAGAAAAGCAGATCCTGCTAAGTGTGGAAAAAATACTTCCATTTACAGGCAACACGCCTGCAGACCTCCCTACTAATGCACATTTTCACCACAATTTCACCACAATTCCTCTCCACAAGAGGAGAAACAGCTCCGGGGCTGCTTAATTTTTAAATGCAGAGATACCAAAGACTCCTCCAGAGCCACCGACCAGTAACTGTCAGTCTAAAAGGCAGCTGGGGTCTGATAGTAAATGTCTGTGTTTGTGAAAAATACACATCGTAAAAACAGGGCTGTGCACGTGGAGTTTTGTCAGCAGACGCTATATACCATAAAAGCAATTGCATGTTGGTGGTCCTTAAGTATTTCCCATCTTCCAACAAAATGATCAAATCTTATATCCTGGGCCAAGATTATGGGCTTCTTCCTTACAAGGTCCCATCCTCCACCATGCATTGCAGTGCTGGACCCTGTTCCCATCCTTTAATCCCATGTGCCAAGCTAATGGATCCTGTATTCAGGTTGTCACATCTGACTAATCAGGTAGACAGCCACACACAGGGTTTCATCTCTTCAGGCTGGAGGAGATCAAAGCAGTGTGCTGCAGGTGAGACCTACCCCTTCCAGCATAGCCTGTTGCATGAGCCAGACCTTCACATATGTGCCTTGCCACATGGCTCTGTGTCCAACACGCTGCAGTGGGTCCTTCAGCACCTTCCATCAAGCCCTTGTGCATGGAAACTGGGGCAAATGAAAACTGCTCATTACAGGGGACAACACAAGACAAAGGGGAAGGGCGTGAAGGCTGATGGCTCAGGAGAATAGATGGAGAGGGTATCAGAGTGGTACGCCAAGCAGAGCACCCCAAACAACGTCCATTGGTGCTGGAAGGTATCCAGAGAATCTCTGCTCAAAGACCTGAGTGGAAGCAGATGTGTGGCTGCTGCAAACACAGCTCCCCTCCTGATGGCAGGGATGACCAGCTCAGCCAGGGCTGGCAGGAGGCTGATAAACAGGTTGTAAACAGGACAATTCAGTCTCTCTAATTGTCTGCCAGGCTCCTCTTGCCGAATTGTCACTAAGAGTGGCAATGCTTTGGCAGCCTGTGCTCAGGAGAAAGCAGAAAGTGCTCTAAGTGATGGCAAGACCTGTCAGGGCATTGCAAACCTACCGTCACAATGACATCTTCCTACTGATTGTGCTCCTGCTCTCTCACTCCATAGTCCCCTCAGCACTGGTTCTTGAAAAGGGATCACATGCACCTGGAGGTATTATTATTAGCAAAGATAACTGCATTTTTTCCAGTGGAACGGTTCCATAAAACCTCCTTTTTTTTTCCTCTCCCTCACACTCTCTCCACATGTCTTTTGTTAAATTTTTTCACTGTTTGGGGTTTTTTTTTTTGGTCTTAAATAGCAAAATGCTTCATTTTCAGTTCCCAAATAGTAATTTCCACGACATTATTAAAACAAATCTAATAGAAAATGCAGATGAATTCTGGGGCTAGGTCTGCTTGTCTGGATTATGCTGTATCTGTCCTACAATAGCCCATTTATGATCAGCCTGAGGATATCTCTGAAGATTGAAACTGGCGGTCCACTTAAGCTCTTTCACAGATGATTATGGCAGGACTGCTGAAAGCAGGAGGGCAAGGTCTAAGCTAACAAAACTCATTTGAGTGAAGAAAAGCATAAAGAGCACTGTGACAGAAGCTGCTGTTTATTACCAGCACTGTTCAGGCGAGTCAAGCAAACAGGTTGGATTTACATGATGGATGCAAGGAAGACATTGGATCCCATCAATCTGTAAACCAGAGCTGCGTGGACAGGGCTGGCTGCTGCTGGCAGGTTGAATTTGCACAGTCCTTGGACAACTCCTACAACCTTCAGTGCATCAAAGCGGGGCATAAACTAATACAAAATGCATTGCATATGCAGAACTAATAATTATATGAAGAAGAGAAATGTTGATCTCAGGTTTCAGGCACATGAGGAAAAATACTAGTGCCAATGGGAGATGGAGTATCTGATCAATATTATTTCAATTACTGTACCAGGGGTGTAAAAACAGATCCATAATATTTGCTTACAGCATAATTAGCTGGGCACCAAATACTAACTATTTACAACCAAAAAAGGCACATCAACTGTGACTGTAAAAACCCACAGCTGCAACTTTAAGGCTCGTGCTTTCAAGATACTTGGTAATTCCAAGAGAAAAGCAGGACTAGCCAACACAGATGGAGTTGGTTCATTTTGCCTGTGATGACAGAGCTCATGTTGACAAAAATATTTGATCAAATCCCCTCCCAGACTGCGTCAGCAATAAAAATATATATAAATGAGCTCCTGTTGCATGTAAATCTTGCCTCTCCATGGAGAGCTTTGTGATGTTGCTATTTTAGTTCACGTTGTGTTTCTTTCAAACTTTAGATCAATACAGTCATATCAGCAGATCTTTGTATTTTAGATCTGCTATAACCTGGAAGCACTGGGGATCTTGAGGATGTTTCCTGATGTGCTTGGATACAAGCCACAGCTGGGCTGGCCTCTAAATAATGTGTGCAACAGGATATGAAGCATTATGAGCTCTTTGCTTTTATAGTTTTTAAAGCTCTAAATGGTTGAACTTATCTTAACCATCAGAATGTAGCTGGAAGAAGAACCATAGCAGGACAATGTCCAACATTGACCAGAAGATCAACTCCTGTACAGTGACCTCATGACTTAGAAGTGCTCATTCACATCTATTTTTTACATGAAGCATTAATATGTAATTTTGTTTCTTTTGGATTTTGCTTCTCATATTGTTTATAATGAAGATTAAGGAAAGAATATTATTTTAGCCAGGCCATGAGAAATCTGAGATGCTTATTTTTGTCATAGCCCTCTCTACAGGTTTGCACTTATTTTTGCTGGCAAAAGGTGATTTAAATTGTCATTTTAGTGAAAGAATGAAAAAGTCTATTGCACTTCATACTTTTCTTTGGAAAGTGTCAAAAGTCCATTATTCCATTCTGTTCTAGACTATCTTATTCCTACATGCTGAGTGCTGATGGTGAAGAAGCGTTGTAGCATATTAGAATTCGGGGAGAAAGTGAACTTCAGGTCCTTAAGACATTTTTTCCTCTTTCAAGGTGCAAAAGTCCTCTGAAACATCATTTCTCAGACCAGGATAAAAAAGTTTTGGACTTGCCTTTGAAAAACTTCAGCTTTTACCTCATGTTTTCCATGCATCAGTTTGTTGATGGAAATGAATTAACTTTTTAATGCAAAAACCTGTGTCTTGCATAGGACATGAAGACTTCTCAAACAGGCATGAAAACTCAGTCCATTCCTTTGCCTTCTGTGAAGTGACAGGCTCATTTTAAACACAGGAGCGGCACTTGGAGATAGCGGCCAAAGAAGTGGCCCTTATCTGAGCTGAGAAGTGGTGGCGATTGTGTCACTGGCCTGTATTCGGGTGTGTTTGCTGTGGTTTGCTGTGCATTGCTTCTGGGGGAAGACAGGTGCTTGCACAGCCTGTGAGGTCCCTGATTTCCTTCTTGGTGAGCTGATGATGCCACTCTGGCAAACCTCGTCTCTCCTCCAGCTGTCTGGCAGCTTAAACACATTGTACAATATCACCTTCTAGCCCAGAGGAGCCCATTTGGCTTCAGCAAGCACTGAAGAGCTTCACAGCAGACTTGAGATCTTTGGGATTAAACTAAGTACTGGTAACACTGAACAGAACCTGAGAGTCCTGACACCCTGAACCAGGTTCCCAAAAGGATTTGCTCAGTAGACTATAGAAGATGAAATAGCTGAATAGTGGACCAAAGACTACTGAACCAATGAATCACAATGTCAAGCTCTCTTTGTTTTAATGTTAATTAATTATTGCATGTACAGTGTTACTGATTACACATAATTAGAGCAGTTGTACAAAGGAATATCCTGTAGGAGACTAATTAAAATACTCTCTGGGCAGGGGTGAACTCTTCTGAAGAAAACAGGGACACAAGACTAGATCACACTAATCAGTGGGCTTCTGGTTAAAAAGCAATGGCAGTCTGGATATAATTAATTTCAGCAGTTTGACCAGCTTTTTAAGCTGTCATTGAGCCTATGCAAGCCAAAAGAGAGAGAGACTTCGAAGTGATGTTTCATTTTTAATATTTTTTTTTTTTTTAAGGAAAGCAAACTAAGCAAAGAAATGAGGGGGAGGGAAAAGCAGAACAGAGTAGCAAGTAGTAGAATGGACATCAGGAAAGGTACAGACCCAAACCCTCAGAAGCTGTAATGTTCCAAAAGTATCTCAGGAAAGGGGCAGGGACTCTGGATGGACAAGTCCCAATGCAACCTGCTGAGGTATGACTGTCTCCTGCGTGGCCAAACCCCACAGCTAAGAAAAGCAAAGAGTTTCACATATTATGAGTCTTGGCGGGGTTTAGGTTTGAAATTACACTGAGCCCCTTCTGAGCAGAAGTTTAAATGGGACAGCAGATACAACCTGGAAGGCATGAAGTGCCAGAAGTTCTAGGTGTCTTCAGACACAGGAAAAAAAAAAAAAAAAAAGTGTCTCTTAGCACTTGGACTGTAATTTCCTCTTGAGTTTATAATCAATAAATTGAAAGGACATCTGAGCTTTAAAAAATATCAGTAGCCCCCCTAAATTGTGGTTACACAATCCTGAAGGCAGGCTGAAATAAACAGCTTTGCTAACCATAAACCCTCCCTTTACAAAACAATACCAAGAATGGACTGTTTGTGGCAGCCCTCTGGTCAGGTGAAGCTATTTAATGAATAACAGCTATAAATATACACTCAGCAAAATTTCACGTACAGGCAAAAGGGCTCAGCCCATCCCAGGGCAGAGGCAGTGGGGGAGTTGTAATGTTGACAAATGACACAGGGTCAGATGTTTTTCCCATATACTGCTGAGACAGCTGAGCTGCAGTGCAGAGTTGGGAGAAAGAAAAGTAGCCAGGCATTACCGTTTTTTGGACCTAATCTGTGTGATTTAAAAGTGGAATTCATCTCTGCAAAGAGGCAGATCAGTCGTTGGCAAGTACTGCAGAAGCATCTATGCAAGAGAATTCATCCCATCCTTAAAGAAATGTCTTAAGGTGGGCTGAATTGTCCTCCCATGTGTTTACTTTCTCCACTGATTACAGAGGGAGAGTACAAGATTAGTTTGCATTAGATATCACACATTTAAGTAGGCAAAATTAGGTAATGTCATCCTTGAGAGTGCTGTGAACTACAAGAAGAGATAACCTGAACCCCTTTTCTGAGAGTAGATATAGTGAGATCTAGCAACTAGCCAATAAGAGGCACGTGAAAAGCCTTTGCCTACTCTGTCTTCAGAAGTCTGAGCACCCCATATGCTGAAAACAGAGTGGAGCCCACCCTGTTCTGCACGTTCGCAGTGAAGAACCACGTTGTGCCAGCCACAGGCTTCATCATTTTCATCAAAACTCAGAGATACAGATTCTGGACTGTGGCTGGGACTCTGAAGAATGACCTCAGTACAAATTAAAAATCAGGATCCAATTAGCCACAGGCTACAAGTATCTCATAAAGAAACCAAACTCTTTTGGAAAATTTGAAAAAATGAAGAAAAGTCCTAGTGATGATGCTAATACTTGTTTCTGCCTGTATTGCTACTGCCAAGAAAAAACAGAATCTGCCTGAATGAGGCTGCCAGAAGTTGGACTGTTTTGCCTTTGTGCAGCAGGGAGGCATGTGGATTTTTTGCATCTCTGCACAGAAGCTTAACTCTCCAAAAGTCCAAGCCTATTTCAGTTGCTCTTCTAAGTGCAACAGTTACCACCACTCAAGTAAAAAAAGTAGGTGAGCTTCTGCATATTGACCATAGGATAAAATTCTCCACCTGATTGCCATAGAGTTGCACCACCTCCAACTATCAACCTCAGGTACCCACCTGAGCTCTTGGCTGCTGCATGGCCAGGTGTCACATGGGACCTAGGTGTGAAGGGCTGCTAGGAATTTAGTGCAACACCTCCTTGGAGGTGACTGTTAAGGAAATCTGCCACAGTCACGTTGAGATAAGTGGCCAGAATTGGGCTGCAGAGAGTCCTTCAGAAGCATTTTTCTGTCCTTCCTTTTTTGCAGGGAGTGCAGAATTCCCTTCCCCTCCCACTTTCTTCTATGGTATTTGCAAGGATGCTCAAAATCAGGGTTTTGCTAAATGCCACCCCTGTAAAAAACATACTGAACACAAATTATAAAGTCAATAAAGTTTAAAAAAGAGAAAGAAATGATAGTCTTTACCTGGACAAAACCAGAGTAAGACATTCCTGTATCTTATCTCAGGTTGTAAATAAACAAGACCTTTCTTAATACTTTTAACAAGATGAACAAATTTGAACAAGAAAGCATGGCAGTTTGGTATTTTGTGGCATTTAAAGTTTTATGAACAGTATACAAGTAATTGTTATCAAAAGCCAGTTGGTGTTTTTGACAATAGCTTAAGTCTTTTAAGTACCTTTTGGTGTAATAGCTAATTTGTTTCATTTAAAGTATATTAAACATGGGACTCTAGTCTAAATCTACTAGCAAAAGAGTAAAGTTGAAGCACAGTAAGAATTCAAATGGCCAAATTGAAATTTAAGATATATATGAACTGAAATTTTGGACCTATATGTAATAGAATTATTTTGACTCCTTATTTCATTAAAGAAATCTTTAGGTCAGAACAAATATCCTGAAATGTAAACTCCTTAATCTAAATATGCTTGAAAAACCCTCAACCCCCAAACAGATTGCAGAAAATTTAGATTTGAGCTAGGCTTTCAACAGGTAAATTAATTCCCAGACCAGAATTTCATAAATGAGTGCCATCTCTCCCTGCAGTTGTTGCTTAGGTATTAGCCCAGTTTATATTAAAATAAACTGAGAGTTTGCAGTTGATCCTATCCAGTCCAATTTTATCCAATCCCACCATATCCAGTAAAGAACCTATGGGCTAGAAACAGACAAGGCTCCAAAATTAACCAAAGAGGCTTTCTACTTTTGGGGTACTTCAACTCATTAGACTTTTGAGGCATGATTTCTTGGTGACTGAGGGTACCCTAGAAAGCACCAGCTGTGAGGCCATAGCCTCTAGCTTTCCCGTTCTGGCTATCTACATTCCTAGGTCTCCTCTGGCTGTGGTCAAGGGGCCTATCCAGAGATGTCTAGGCTAAGTCAGTCAGTGTTTCATAGAATCATAGAATGGTTAGAGTTGGAAGGGACCTTAAACATCATCAAGTTCTGATGCCCCTACCATAGGCAGGGACACCTCCCACTAGACCAAGCTGCTCAAAGCCCCATCCAGTCTCACCTTGAACACTTCCAGGGATGGGGCATCTGCAACGTCTCTGGGCAACCTGTTCCAATGCCTCACCACCCTCACAGTAAAGAATTCCTTCTTAAGATGTAATCTAAATTTCCCCTCTTCCAATTTAAAACCATTACCCCTTGTCTTCTCACTATGCTTCCTGACAAAGAGCCCCTCTCCAGCTCTCCTGTAGGCTCCCTTCAGATACTGGAAGATTTGCATCCTTCCTAAATCCATCAGGAGCCAGGAGCTAGCAGAGGCTTGCCTGCAAGACCCAGTCCATTAGGGACTCTCAGAGGACTTATAATTTAGCAAGTGTCCCACCAGCTACAGTTGGTGCTACACATCTTTGTGGGGGTGGTCTCAAACCTCAAATCAGAACAGGGAATAATCCCTTCTGTTGGGAATGCCATGGCTACTTGGAGTTAGACATGATCCTGGCACTCTGTCCTTTGACACTAATGTTCTCGCTTGATGTATTATCCCATCTTGTCTTGTCATTTACTGGTTTGACCCATCCAAGGTCAAACCTCAGCTGGGACTTGTGAGCCCCCATTTCTTGGGCAAATGCTTTAACCATTGAGTGTTATGTAAAAAGTGGACATCAAAAGCATCAGTAATCACTTTTCAAAGGGATTTTGAGAAGGGTCTGTTTTTTCAAGGCTGATGAAAGAGCCAGGAAAAAATGAGCAGGACCCTGAGGGGACTGAGCTGGTGCCCAACATAGTTTCAAGACTGAGATAACGAGGGGGAATAGGTAGCTGATTGCTTGGGCAGGGCAGCTAAACACATGTGCAGGAGCTGATCTGTAGACTGATTAACTGGATAGTTCTCAAGGATTACTGAACATCTACAGTTATCAAAGTCCTTGTTTTTATGTTGTGCTCCTTTTTTTTTGCCAAAGGGTCACGCAAAAATTTTAGCTGCAGTCTACCCAAGGCTTCAATAAATGCCCGACAAGATTAGATTTGATTTTTCTTTTCTAAGGTTAAACTGTTCTTTGTTCTGGCAAGTTTACTTAACCATATTAACATCCTCAGAGATGCATTTTATGTACAATTTCCATGCACTGCATCTAAACCCAGGTCATCCTTTAATATTGTGTCATGAATAGATACCTCCTTGTTTGACCAGTGAATGACCTCCTACTCCACCCCAAATAAGTATGAAGTTTCCATCTCCGTGGCAAGAGCATTTGCTATTATTAGTGCCTTAGAAATACTGCTTTTGTTGTATATTTATGTAGGGGTACAGGCAGAAGGGTGTGAACAGGTATGTGTGTGTACACATGTGTGTGCACGCAAGAGAACTCTGTTAAAATTAATTGCCTTGGCTCACAAAACCCTCTGGATCTGTTTACATTCCTGAGGCAAATTCCTTAATGTATCTGTAGTTAAACTGTTCCACGGCCTCTAGATGCATAGCAATGGTATGTTCCCCACCTTCCCTGCTCAGGGAATCACTGAGAACATTTAGTGCTTGCGGAGAATAAAAGTGTCCCTGATACAAACACAGCAGCAACGTGTTAATACGCTCTGCTAATGCTTCTTAATCCTGAGGATAATATATTGGATTTTCTGCATAAGATCTTAATATAGCATGGGAAGGGAAATTGTTTTGTTTGAGAGTGGAGAGATGAGGAGGAGGAGGGAAGGGAGTGGAAAGTGTTTAAATAGCTTCAGTAATGACCTTGGTGCTGCTGGGGGACTCCCACTCACCAGAGGAGTTATACTAAGTGTTTGAATTGAGCAAGATTTGGCCCAACACATCAGATAATTTGTAGTGTTATGGGCTGTGCTGTGCTCATTCAAGATAGAGGTAAGAAGCAGTTGTACTCCTATGGGACAGTGGGTGGGGGGTTCCTTCTCCAGCCCTTGAGGTCAGATCAGTGTCATACCTAGTGACCTTCCAAGGCAAAAAGTATTAGCTGAAATATAACGGTTTGGAAAATAGCAACCAGCCTTGATCATGTGTGCCCATTTTTCTCCCAGCAACCTGAGAGCTAGCCCTCTTCCATAAGGGTTTGCAAGCCAGGGACCGGCAGCCCCATAAGGACCATGCTGTCCTATAGAGAACTGAAATGGGGACCTCCATTTGCCTGGCTGGCATGTGTGCAGCGTGGAGCAAAGACACTTATAGAATCATAGGATCATAGAATGGTTTGGGTCAGAAGGCACCTTAAAGATCATCTAGTTCCAACCCCGGTGCCACAGAAGACATGGGTTTTCCTGTCTCTGCTGCATGAGAGGAAAAGAAAGGTCTGGAAAACATGAAAGAGAAGTGGATCATCAGCTCCAAATAAAGTGACTTGAAGAAAATACAGGAGACAGTTGCTTTTGGGCAGAATGCTTGGCTGGATATGCAAAGAAGAGTCTGCACCTCTTCTTTTCTGACTCGTCTTACTTTCATATGTAAGATCAGATCCAAGGAATACCTTGTTCCATCACCAGTGATGCAGTGCATCCTCCATTTGGCCATATCCCTCAGGTAAAGCCAGTAGCAACATGCTACAGCTTCTCAACAGAATATATGTATTGTATACATCTGTTTGCTTTTCCAAAGTAAAAAACCCTTCTAAAGAGTCAGTCCTGCAAAGGACAGTTTAAATGGAGTAGCAAGGTATTGCTGCAAATCATCTTATCTTAGCAGGCTTCCTGGTATTGGAGGCCAGTATTTGGAAATGTGATGTTCACCAAGATGGTGAGTTACTGGAGTTTATGCAACAAGTTGCATAACACCTTGCCCTGATTTTTTAATGCAAGGTAAAGAAATGAAGAAATCGTTTCTGTATTCTGGAACTACATTTTGTTTTGGGGATAAAAGGTCATTTCCATCTGAAGTTCCTTTTATTTTGAGCATTTGTAAGGCTTTTTTACTTGGTGTTGGTTATTTTTGTACTGGCAGAGCCTAGAAACACCCACACAGCTGAGGGCTCCAGGGGGCGGACTGCAGGGAGGGCTCTACAGTAAATCCACTCTTTTCTGGGTGCTCCATAATGATTTGCACTGTTGCAAATCCACAGTCCATCTTCAGAAGCAGATGCAGCCACTGGGGTTTTCATGTATGGTTACAGCTCCAAGCTGCTTCCAGCAGCTCCCCATGCCTCTTTGACCCCTGACTGGTGCTTCTTCCTCTGCATCATGATGAAGATGGAGAGAAGATTGAATATTACCTGTTTATGGTGAGTGCAGCTTGGGATAGCACCATGGGGAGGGCACTGTGTCTCAGAAGAAAGTATCACACAAGGGAACTAAGCAACCAGGCCTGCATCAATGGTGAAAACCTACAGAGTTTATGGAGGAAAGAGTACTCCATACGTACCTAAGGGAGGAAAGCTTCTTTTTCTCAAGATGCTGGTTTGCAGCCATATCTCAAAGGACATGTGCAAAAGGAATAGGAGTTGACTGTGATCATGAATGAAGGAGTTGTCTCCTCTGAAGGAGACAGTGCTAACCACAGACTCGAGCCTCCTCCTTTTGGGACCAATGCCTTGATTTCACCTTGCACATCTCCAAAATTAGAGCTGCCATCTTGATACCAACAAGAAGGCAAACTACTGTTCCTGCTACTGTTCAGGAGACACTGTTTACTAGCACACTTGGACTCACTTTCTTGCATGTGTTTATTTAGAGCAGTCATGTGCTCGAGCAAAGATCAGTAGTGATTTTTGACGTCTGCTGAAAAACCCCTGAAAATCAGTTATTGATTAAATTCTCATTATCATTTATAACAGATTACTGTGCTAAGGAAACTCTCTGGTAAATGTGATTTGCCTGGGGATATGACAAAGCTGGGTCAACACCATCCTGAAGTTAAGTACTGCTTTACTGTACTTAGCTTTCTGCTCAGCAGGCATTTATGAGAGTTCAAAATGTAAACATGAAATTTTGACTTCAGATAAGAAGACCTATCTAGAAACACGTGGCAGCTACTCAGCCATTTGTGTGCATCTGCCATCCTGTTCCTTTGTCCCTTTGAAACATGTCTTTATCTCTCCTTTATGTTTTAATAGGGGCCATAATTGTAACTACTCTGCTTATTGCACAAGAGATGCATGCAGAGAGCACATTGTTCAGCACTGAAACAAACATGGTTGTACAACTCTAGCATTGAGAGGGATGAACAAGATAGCAGAAAAATAAAACTCTTGGACATATTTAAAATGTCACACTGGAGCTGCTGGTCCAGCAACTTGGACCTGTCACTCTGGTACCCGAGCTGGGAAAGGATGAGGGAGGAAACAAGGTCAGATGGACTCCAATCTGAGAAGAAGCCAAGTTTGCATAGGCCAATGTCCCTGCCACAATACAAATAAATATCAGCTTGTAGTCAAAAGCCTATACTGTTTACCCAACCAAACTGCTCAGCTGCACCATATACTGGAACAGTGTTGCCTCCAGGGGCTCCATCGTCCTGTCCAAACTGTCAGGGTCTGACCAAAGATAGCCTTTCCTGAAGGACACTAGTATTTTGAAACCTTAGACAGCTGCTCTGTCTGCCTGCTGACCTTTGCTGCAAGGCCTGTTGGGAGTGGACACACATTTATTGAGACCTTGCACAGCATTTCTCAGAAGCTGAAATGTCCTGTAGCATGATTCACTGTTTTTTAAAAAAGCTGCTTCGGGCTGACTCAATTAAGGGGAAGTATTACTTCCCCCGTGTTATTTTTAACCAAAACAATGAACATTATTATACCCTTTGTTGGCTCTGGTAAGTGTGAGTAGGAGAAAGCAAGTCACAAGTTTTACTTACTAGACAGATTGTTTGATTACCTCTTAAAAACACCCCTAGGGCTAGGACAGCAAAGCTGCAGCCACAGCTATCTTTTAGGTTTTGCATTCCTCTAGGAGGAATTTATCACTTGCACTGATGGACAGATGGATCGGTCATCCCGGGGTCCTGGAGGATTACCCCCTTTGACTTGTTTCTTACAAAGACACAGGTCCAGGAGGGTGCTTTATATTTTCAAGCGTGCCTCTGCCATTTGTTTTTTTTCAGTTGTCTTTCAGAGCTTAGAAAAGGAGAGAGAGCTAGAGAGAGAAAAGAACAGAAAGAGAGAGAGAGAGAAAGAAAGAGAGAGAGAGAGAGAGAAAGACAGAAGAGAAGGAGAATGAGAACAAGAATGGGAGGAAGAAAGGAAGAAGAAGGAAGGAAGGAAGGAAGGAAGGAAGGAAGGAAGGAAGGAAGGAGCAAACCAACCAGTTCAATCACTTGAAGATTTCACCACACTGGAATGTTCATTGCCAGGTAGGGAAAGTGGTCTTAGGAGTTTCTGTGGCTACTAATGTCAGAGCATCATTTCAGAAGTGATGTGACATCTGTGCAGCTCTTCGAATATGAGTGAGAAAAAGGCTGTATGAAGAGGTAATATTTCCACTTGCTGCAGCTGGATAAACCATACCAACCTGTAGGCATGCAAGTAACCCAGAGAAGGATTTGCAGATCAGAAGCACTCTTTGACCTCATAGTCTAGTTTTGTTGTTCCCGCATCCTTTGAGCACAGCTGCAAGGCTGATCATCTCTGTTTACTCTTTCTTGTCTTTCTTGACCTTTCCCACCATCCCTCACCCTACCTTTACACACCTGCCAAGAGACGTCCTGCTCCACATAGCAGGGAGAGCTGAGACAGGACCTTGCCATGACACCAGTGGAAGTCGTGACTCTGCTCCTCCTCCAGCTCCACACCATTGCCTGTTCACTCATGCTTATTCCACAAAAACAGGCTGAAAAATGCTTCTTTTCCTCTCCCTTCTGACACAGTTTCTACCCAGATGTCCCCCAGGCTGGAAAGTCTCTGCTAAAGCCTCAGTGCTGAGACATTTGCCAAAGTTTTGCCAAGGGAAAAAGTCCCTGGATCTCCTGAGACCTGAGTCTCATGATCTTTGAGGGCTGCTTCCTGACTAGGTGTTGCAGGAAGCAACCCCACCTTCACCAAACAACTCTGATTTATGAAACTGGGGGGGCTGATTTTTCCATTGGAAAAGCTTCATTTGGGGTGATGTTGAAGAGTCTTTTTCTTGGTATTTCCATCTGAAATGACAGGAATTCTTTTAATCACCCTTCCCTAGGATACACGTTGAATTTATTTGCACCTGCATTTTCCCATGAACTATGAAGATTCCTCAGATACCACAGACTGTAATCACAACCACACAGTACCTGAGGTCTGCTGCAGGTGCAGAAGCATATGCACACCTCCCACAGCATGCATACAGGCACACACACACTCCCGTCTCCGTCACCGTCCCCCCATGAAGGATATTTGTCCTATAGACTGCAAAGACATTTAATATTAATTTATTATTAATTCATGATAATGAATATGTAATGCCCCGTTCTTGGTAGACTGCCTGTTGAAGGCTGGATTAGGACTCTACGCTAGTGGACACAGCCCACCCCAGTGGGATTCATTGGGAGCAGTCACTGGAGGGAGGCATTACCCTTGGTTATATGGCACCAGCAGCATCTTCCTGGCTGCACTCAAAGAGCAGGAAGTTCCAGACAAGGTATGGGAGGAGAACATAGGCCAGTACCCTGCAGATGCCATACCAGATAACACTGGAATCCTTTACACATTCAAGTAGGACAGAACCCAGCGTAAGTTTGATCCACCCAACAAATATTTCTGGAATGCACTTGGGATCCTGCAGGGAATAGCCCAGCCCTCAGCAGGTGAAGCCCAACCTGCTTTTAATGGGAAAAGTCCTGAGACACATTCCCTGTGTGGGTGTCCAAGATGCTGGAGCCTGAAGAAAACACACTAAATTGCAAAGGATTGCTCTTGGCGACTAAATCTTGTAAGGTCTGATGGAAGATTATATATATGAAAGGAGGTTTTAAAATGTTTTCTAGGAATCTACCTTCTTGCTGTATATTTTACCAAAAAAAAAAAAAAGGAGAAAAAAAAATAAAAAGAAAAACAAAAGAGAAAGGATAAGGTACTGCATTCTTGCCTCACTGCAGAGAACCAAAAGCTATTGAAGTCTCTTGAAGTTTTGTTAGAGAAGGCAAAAAGCCAGGATTTCATATCACAGCATGTGGTGTCCACAAAAGTGACTTGTTCTATTGCAGTCAGGCTTGGTTGGATGCTCCATGCTCAGAAGGGGTGGTAGGACCTGCTTGGCCGTGCTCAGCACCCACAGCTCATGATACTGAGCTGGATGGGTATGTGGGGGACTCCCGAGAGCCTGAATGGAAGCAAAAGCTGCAGAGGAGGGTGGGGGAGAAGGATTTCTTCTTTTCCTGACACAGCTTTTCAGTTTCAGGGTGGAGCTCTTAGGAGGGATGAAAACAGAATGACTGCCAGAAATCTTGTGAGAAAGCCTGCTGTAGGCTAAATTTATTTGCTAGATAACAACTAGTGCAGCTAACCTGCAGCCTTCCTTACACTGAAGGTTAAACATTTCTCTGTCTGTTACTGAAATTCAATTTACAGGAACAGTAATTAATCCTAGTTGGGACTCTTGATGTAAACTGAGATACTTGGGGCCATGTTTTATATCTTTTATCCTCCCAGGGAGTATTTACATTGCAAAAAGGTCAGTCTTCTAACAACTAGCACTGGGTAAACTTTGCATTTCTGAAGGATTTGAATAGTGCTATTCTAGCCCATTTGCTGCAGGTTTTGTTTCCACAAAAATGACATAATCATCATAAATAGCGGGGTTTTTTGTATGGTATTGTGCATGCTGTGGATTCATATGGTAATTCCCTGAAGCATCTGTTCCTCCATATTCATAGGTCCTTTAAAGGATCCCAGACTACATGTATAGAACTTTGCATTCTAATATTTCCTGAATTCTGCCATAGATGAAGAATATATTTCTTATATGCGTGCCAGTGAAATACAGAAAATACTAAAGACACCTCTGCTAGATATCCTCTGAAAGTTCTTCCTAACTCTGTCCCCTTGAAAGGACTTTTTGGAGGATGAAGTAGAAAGAGTATGTAAAGTACTTTGTAAGGAGCTAGGTGATATTAAGTCTGCAGCTGTCTTGGGAAAATCTGGCATCCATAAGCAGGGTTGGCAATGCTGACACAGAGTGATGCTCTCCAAAACCTGGTTAAGTGCTTTTCCTCTCCAGCAAACCTTTTTCAGGCATAATTTAGACTGAAACTACTTGCATATTTACAAGAAATCAGATTGCTGTCTAATAGCATCTTTTTCAACACCAGCTTCCAGAGCAACTGATGATTTATAGCCTTTGGTAGGGTTTGTCTGGTCAGGGAGCTGGTCTGAGCTGGGCCCTGCAGTGCTTTAGCAAAGAAACAAAAGGAAAGAAACCACTTGGCAGCTGATAAGCTCCTCAGACATCAGTTGTTAAAACAAAAGGTTTGTGCCAAAAGCTGAATTAATATGATTTGTTGCCCTGGGCTTTACTGAGTTTAGCTCTTCTTAGATGGAGTTGATACTATAGTTACTTGTTTGGGCACTTGTAAAGAGGAAACCTGGGTTTCCAGTGGCTGCTATTTGGTTTTATATTATCATTTCTGAATTACAGTAATATCCAGTTACTCCACTAATCTGATCACAAGATTGAGACTTCCCACCCCAACTCACACAGGATCTCTGCTTTTCAGTAAGAAAGTTTCTTAAGTGCAAGCCACCAGAAAGAGTGGTAATAACATGAGTTTCATCTGGAGAACATCTGTTTTCCTTTCAGCATACAAAGATATAGAGCTGGAGATGTGAGAGCTGACACATCCTCTTGCTCAACATCCAGAGCATCAATAATTTTGTTCATCTTTGTTTGGGAATGGAGCATATCTGAGACTTGGTGAAGCCAAAAAGATATTTTGGGGAATTGCAGCTAATCTACCCCAAACTCAGAAAGCCCCGCTCAATCTAAAATCAATTCTACAATGTATTACTAATTCCTCAGGCTCTTCAGAAATCCCTTACTTCTCTGCCATAATGTCTCCCTGCGGCTAAAGTAAGACCCTCCTCCTAGCTATGACCCACCAGGAAGCACTGTCTGGGTGGCGGGTTTGTGTCTTTCCTCACCGTTATCTTCTTGCTGTTCTGTGGAGATGGTGCCAAACAGGATATTTCAGCTTAATCAGCTTTGCTTGACTGTTTTTCTACCAGCCGATCAACTGTAATTCTTCAGTGTGAACCTACAGCAGGGATTTCCCATTCAAATCCTGGGCAGGTCCAAGCTTAGCTTCTAATAGCAGGAGTGTTCAGACCATTAAGGACAAGGTTTTCTTTCATTTTTGGGGACATTATACATAGCAGCAAACAAAGAGATGGTACTACTGTGTCTGTGTTTGAAGGGTGACATTCTCTGTTTCCTGCTGGCACCTGTACAACCCCTGTGTGGCTAAGAGGCCTACCTCCAGGTCCACACTCATTTCCTTAAGAAGGTCATCACCTCTGTTCCCCTTTGTCATGTGCTCAGACAGATATTTTTTCCTTTCCTGACCTCAGGCCTGCAGACTTCAAGGGATTTTCGGAAGTGACTTAAGAGAGTTTATGTCTGGAATAATCTGAACTCTCTTAATCTCTTAGTTCTGAGTTGCAGCAGGCTGTGCTGTTTTGATCAGCACATGTGCACCACATAGATGATAGCCATGGTTCTGGTATGAGTAAGCTGATGTGTAAATCACATTTTTTTTTCTGTTGCCACCCTTGATGACAAAAGAATGTGTCTCACCTTGGCTAGAGGAGCAAGGTGAGTCATTGAAGGTGATGACTTCACTCTACCCACACACAAGGCAGTGTGACTGACCATGTGTCCTTTCCTTTCCCTGTGTGCCAGAAGGCGGTTTGGAGGGTGAAAGGTCTCCCGTATGGGTTCAGGAGAGTAAGGCGAATTTTAAAACAGAAGAGAGAAGGAGCCTACTGAGATCAATAGCAACCAATTAGCAGGAGAGAAAGAGACAGACATTGTTTTATCAAGACAAAGAACTAATACTAGAGAAGGTGAAAGTCATCTGAGATTTCAGAGAACTGTCATGAAAGACATGACCTGAACTCTCTAATATTTTATTTCCTTTGGGATGACCTGAACTCCCTAATTTTTTATTTCCTTTGGGTCTTAGTTTGTGGCTTTTATCATACTGATACATGAGGAGAAATGATGAATTCAGAAACCTCGCGTGAAAGCCCTGTGTATCGGTGTGTGTGCGCATGTGTGTATGTGTTATGGTGCCCTGTGCCCCCTCCAGAATGGTAGCAGTGGTAAAACCTATGCTGATTGTACAGGTCAATCTGCGGTCTCCTCACCAAGCACAGGCGTTGGTGTATGTACAAATGCTAAGATTATGTCAGGCCTTTGCGTGAGTCCAAGGCAAGGCCAATGCCAATTCTCTTCTGAGAACACACTTAGGCTTAAACCAAACTGAGGTTTGGGGATGCCTGGTGAGTGTCTGATCTGGGCAAGAGGATGACAACTGGACCTAGAAATTCCCTTCGGGTGGTTATCAGGAGCAGTCTGCTCCAGATTCCTGCGCTTGGACTCCTAGTCCTTGTAGGTGTAAATGCACATTCTGTGTCTGGCATTGGCATGACATGGAAACTTGTTGCTTGATTCATCAGTTTTCCCCTTGTCTGGTTCCATCTTTCCAGAAATAAGGCAATGATTAGTAGCACAGGAAAGGAAGCAAGGAGAAAAGTGCAGGCAAAGTTAAAGGTTAGCAGATTATAAACCTTGCTAGGTTTGGTGAGCTCCAGACTGAGCTGTAGTGTTAGGAAAGTACAGTAAAATTTTAACTCAGACAAAAAACCCAGTGGTGAATCAGCAACTGATTCTCTAAAATCATGTCCCTGAAAGCACACCCATCAAAAACGTTCCTGCAAGCACGTCCATCATGTCCCAGAGGAGCGGGTAATACCGTTTCCTGGGACACACACCTGTCATGTGATGTTTCTGATTTCAGTGCTAAAAGAAGAACAATACCTGGCATGTTTCAACCTGCGTGGGCTCTGAGCATGTCATTGCTGCTGATGAACTGGTTTCTTTCATCCTTCCTTTTCCCTTCTTGACTGTTTGTGAGAATTAAGGTCTATGGCCATAAAAGGTGCGTCTGCTCATATCCATTGACTGTAGGTGAGGGTGTGATTTACTGTCATGTGAATGTATTGGCAGGTCCCTGGAAGACAATGCCTTTTCCTGAAATGCAATAAAAAGAGTACCTTTCTTCAGGCAAGGCAAGCTGTGAAGAAAAACTACCCAAACACAGCAAATTAGCTTTCCTGATTTGCAGGTAATATGTGTGCATAACACCTCATTCTGCTGTGAGCACTGTTTATTAAAGGATTACAGAACAGCTTACAGTGTAAGGACATCAATTTGGAAAAAAATAGTGGGAAATTAGCAGGAAACTAACACTCTGGACAAAGAGGACTTAAAGCTGTTAAAACATGTCATTATCAGTAGTGAGAAGAGTGGATAAGGAATATGTACAAAGCTTTGACACTGTGAACTCTTAACAGTTGCTTTAAGGGCTGTATTTTGAACATACACACATAGAGAAACAACCAAACACTCTGAGGAATTGGGGAGAAATGAAATACAAGAAGGAATCAGAGTGATAGGGTGGAAAGGGGCCCAGAGAGATCACCACATCCCTTGCACGGGAAGAACTGCATAAAAAGATAGTAAGACTTTATATTGTCTTAATAACCCACTTTTATAGATGTCCAAAACCTGTACGTTCAGCTGATTTACCATTGCATTGCTCACAGACCACATCGCTTCAGGTTACGTGTGAACAGGCAGAGTTGTTGACTTGCTGACATTCACACATGTAGCAATGACAAAACTGGGAACAACAGCCCTAAATCCTCCCCTATAGAAAGTACCTAATCCAAAATTCACTCTGCAACAAAATTTGTTCACTTCCTGGCTCTGCTCCCAGTAAATGGAATCACTGGAATAGAGCAGAGGGGAGGTATAAGGACCACAAAACCTCCAGAGATCCCTCTGCTCCAATTTTTATTGTGGTTCTGTGTGAACAGGTGGGAAGGAAAGGACAGCAGGAGATGTTGAGAGAGCATACAAGGGGTAAAGTCATACCAGGGTGCACATGGAGATGCGTGCCTGCACAACAACACTGAAGCTGGGAACATGTCAGACTAAGCTGTGGGAGGGACTGGTTTGTACTGTAGGGAATGAAATTCTTTTTTCTCTAAGAACGCTTGAATTTTCCTTTCTATGTGTCAATGAATGTGGGACACAGCTGCTTACAGTCAAAATGGCCACCACCAAAAAGTCTCAATATTTTGAGAGAACAGGTGTATTTAATCACCTTCTTGATAGTTACTCATTAAATGAAGGTTTAAAAAAAAAAAAAAAAGCAAAATAATAAATGAGGCAGGTATTGCAAAGGAGGAATAAATAGTTAAACATGCAGCCGATAAACATCTGAGTTACTGATTAACTCCTGGCTTTTGTAACCCCAGCAGTTCTTAAGTTGGTTTACTAGGAGACCAAAACACAGAACTGTGCCAAAAAGGCCTCAACCTTTAATAACACCCATTACGTTTTATCACTCCTTCCAACGCATGTCCCTGGTCTGTGACAGTGAGGACAGCACTGCCCTCTATTGATGGGAAGAACTCAGACCTGTTCCAGTGCCTGCAACCCTGGAGTGTGCAGGTGAGTGAAAAAAATCAAGGAAAATCCACGTAGGACGGGACAGAGTGAAATATAACCTCTTTGGCATGTCAACTGCCACAAGTTAGACATTAGGAAGAAATTCTTTCCTGTGAGGGTGGTGAGGCACTGGAAGAGGTTGCCCAGAGAATTCGCGGATGCCCCATCCCTAGAAGTGTCCAAGGCCAGGCTGGATGGGGCTTTGAGCAACCTGCTGTAGTGGGAGGTGTCCCTGCCTGTGGCAGGGGAGTTGGAACTCAATGATCTTTGATATTCCATCCAACCCAAACCATTCTGTGATTCTATGATTCTAAGTTGAGAGAGAAAAGAAGGAGCAATTGACTTGCTCTGTGTGCACATCCTCAAGCATCTGCTCCAGGACATTCATTGCAGATGGGATGCCAAGTCTTTTTTTTTTTTTTTGGGCTTTTGGTCTGCCCCTCTGGGGCCAGGGTTACTACT
>VZRU01015947.1:566794-600196 GCA_013398155.1 Pedionomus torquatus | reverse complement strand
ATCTGCTCCAGGACATTTATTGCGGATGGGGTGCCAAGTCTTTTTTTTTTTTTTTGAGCTTTTGGTCTGACACTCTGTGGCCAGGTTTATGATCTCAGGGTAAAATCTGGGCTGGAAGGGAAAAGCGGAACTTATACATTTCAGGAGCAATTACAGTTCAGGAAAGCAGTGCAGCATGCTTGGCAGGATGGGAAACAGGCTGATGCTCATCTGTGACTTGGAAAAGAGTGATTTCATATGTCTTCTTCAGCTTCTTCCATCTGGAGTAGCTTGCTTGCCCTCCTGCACCCAACCAGTTCCATCCAGTCTGGAGTGTTGCCTCAAGCAATATCTCTCCCTTTCTGTCACTCTTGATGTTGTCACTTGCTATTGCAGCCTGTCACTTGGTTTAACTGAGAACATGCTGGCTGCTATCTTCAAGAAAGACTGAGAACTAAGGTGGCAACAATCACTGCAATTAGAGGTTATGAGCTCCCTCAGAAGCTGATCCTCCCTTATGATGGCTGACCAGAGCACCCTGAGCTCTTGCAGGGCTGTGAAGAAACCCTTGAAGATGTGTTTCTCTGAAGAGGGTCAGCTCTGCCCTGTGATGTAGAGGAAGTCCTTCCAAAGTTTAATAACTGTGATTATAACTGATCAAGCTTGTGCTTAAGTGAAGTTGCTCTGTCAAGGAACTGATCCTGTCTTTGCTTCACTCAGAGGAGGTAAATCAGGATCACAGAATTGTAAGGGTTGGGAGGGACCTTCAGAGATCATCCAAACCAACTCACCTGCTAAAATGAGTTCACCTAGAGCAGACTGGAGAGGAATGCATCCACGCGACTTTGGGTATCTCCAGAGGAGACTCCATAGCAAAAATGAGCAGAAGCACTGGGCAGCATCGGTGTGGATGGACACAGACTGGCTGGATGAGCAAGATGCCCAGTGCTGATGGGAGCCAGGGGCCCAGCCGATGGGGAGCAGATGATAGAGCATGGTGAGCTGAGTCAAGGAGAGCCCAGCTGTGTCTCTGAGGCTGAAGACTGCCCTGTGAATGGAACCTGAAAGGATGCAAGATGTTTTGGGTTTTGTCATACTGCTCAGTCTTTAATAATGCCCTCCATTACTAAGCCAAAACCAACAACAGCTATGGAAAAATGCTGATTTTTTCATCACCATCAGCTGTCACAGAAGGCAAAAATGCCCATTTGCTGGGACTAGTACATTCTGTTGCTTGACCTGTCTTTTCTATGCTTAGCTTTGGTTTTTTTTTTTTTTCTCTAACAAGTTCACAGAAAGGGTCTATTTTCCAGGTTCCAAACAAACAGCAGGGTGCGTGCTGAACAATAGTGAAGAGTTTGGCAGCATGCAGGTCCCTTGTCTGTGCCAGAAAAGCTTCTCTGATGGCCCTGAGTTCCTCTTTCCCCGCCCTCTGCCAGGGGCTGACATCAGGGAAAGAGAAAATACAATTGAAAGCCATCAAGAGTAATGTCCTGTTTATTTTCCTGCTAACAGAATTATTTTCAGGACATCTCAGAAATGGGAGCCAGACAGAGGGAGGAGGAAAATCAGAACAAGCCCACGTTGGGATTTCATTAGCTGTAAGCAGAGAAAAGACTGGAATCAGGACCAAAATGCAGGTCAGGGACAGGATAAATGAAGCTGTACATATGTCATATGTCCTTGTTTACCCTTCTGGGAGACGACCATAGAGAGCTGGAGAGGTTTCTGTGCCAGAAGCAGGACAACATAATCTGTTAATTGTGTTTGTGACAATATTCCAGTTTAGTTACTGTTGGCCTTTATAGTTAGGTGGGACCCACTCTAGAGCAGCGCTAGCACCAGCATGGATTAACCAGAGTAAAAAAAAAAAACAAACTGGGAGATCTGGGCTCCTCGTGAGCAGTGGCTGTTTGCCTTTGTGTCAAATGATGTGGTTGTGCAGCTGCACAGCCTTGTCCTTGCTATTAGGGTGAAATTGTATGAATTGGAGATGCAGTCTGTCATCTCTTGGCTGCTGACAGGGGCAGGTCTCCCTCTCTTTTCACCTCTCCTCCTTCCCTGCCTGTAGTGGCAGCAGTGCAGTTCTGCTTTCTTGCACCAGCTCTGGCTTACATGGATGTGAAGGGGGAAAAAATATGCATCAGTCTGGTCTAGGCTTTAGCAGCTTCTGTAAATATGTTAATTTTTTGTTCAGGAAGACTTCTGGGTTAAAGCTTGCTTCTTTAGCTCTTAACAGTGAAGATCCAAGACTGTTCTTGTTCAGTAAAACTGTTCTGACTTAAAACCTGCTTCTTTACCTCTTAAAAGCTATGATGCTGAGCTTTCTTATCCAGCACAGAGCAGCAGAACACGACTACCCAGCTCAGGGCTAGTGAGGTATGGTGTATGATACCGTCTTCTTCTTGTCCAACTGATATGTTGCTGTCAGAGCTGCTCATTCCCACCTTCCAGGCTTTCTACCAGTCCTTAGAAGTTCTCTCTGTTCTGTGGAGGCCAGGAAAAATGAGATGGGACACCCATGAGACAAGGTGTGGGGTGAGGAAATGAGGCAGCTTCTCCAGGCATGATTTGCAAAGTGCAAATCAGAGGCCAGGTATCCTTCTGCTGATCATGTGGCCTCTGTACCACCTCTGCCCACTCTTGCATGGGAGAAGTGCTCCTTCTGGTAACCACCACTCAGGGTGACCAGTTATACTGTTCCCACTGCTCCAATTGCAACTCCCATCTCTGCAATTGCAACTGCTGTAAGCGGCGTGGATCAATAACAGATTGATGAGCAAGACCCTTTCCTGAGGCTATGATGTGGAGCAGGGGATGAAGAACAGAGCGGTGGGCTTTCCAGCTTTCATTACCTCCTATCTAGCCAAGGTCCGAAACAATGCAAAATCAGGCAGAGTCAAGGGCTGACTCAGCAGGGACCTCCCCCTGGGGCTCCTGCCTGCTCCCCTCTGAGCTTGGCAGCAACCTTGCAGGTCTGCCAGGTCAAGCTGATGGGGAAGAGAAGATATGGGGAGGGGATACTGGGATGATGGACCTGTCTCCTCCTCCTGGTGTTAGGATGACATCAGCCATGGACTTGAGGAGGGAGTCATGGGTAGGATGGGGGACTTGATCTCTCTTCTCCTTCTCAAGGTCAGTTCAGGGGATCGCTTACCACAGCTAAGTGTGCTATGAAGTGAACAGTTTTCTGAGAGAAGTAGTCCTTTCCAGTAAAAGGATGAAAAAGAGTGGATGAAACCATGAAATGATATTTCTGTCCTTTAATACAACATCAAGAACAACACTTCAACTAACCTTTTAACCCAGAAATCTACTTTACTAATCTGTGTACTGTGAACTCCCTTCTTTTACCCATTCCCATTTTGCTAGGGACTGTGTTCTTGGTATCTTTTTCTTTCTAGGACTATTTTCCAGCACAAATTGCTTTCCATTGTCCCAGTCCAACCACTCAGTGGAAAAGCAAACATGCACAGGCTTTGATTCTCATCTCTCTTGCTAGTGTGAGAGAAATGCAAAACCTGGTCTCTGGGCCAAAGCTAACAGTAGATGGCCAACACCTGCTCTGCTGTGGGGAGGAACCGTACTGGTGATGGCAAAGAGCATGGGGGAGGTTCTACCTGCCCCTGGCAGAGTGGCTTTTCCCACTGGTCAGGAGTATGTAGCTGGGATTTGGGTTTGAGCTGCCTTAAGCTGGGCCCATACTAATAGATAAAATAAAACACAGACTAAATCCAGTCGCACAGTTATCCCTTCTGCTTATGTGCTTGCACATTTGCTGGCCTGGCTTTTGGGGCCATTTCCATGAGGCAGCACCTGGTATGTGGGGCTAAATGCAGACAGCTGGATTGATGTGAACTGTGCTGTCTCGTAGCACCAATGCCAGGAAAAGGTCCGTGACCTGTTTGTTGACATGGATATTGCCTGCAGCCCTAATCCAAACCCATCTAAGAAAATAGAAGAAAGACTTCAGTAGTCTCTGTGTCAGATCCTAAACTGAATTCAGGCCAACATGGGATCAGACCAACTTCACATAAGCAGCTTTAGGCTGATGTCAGGGGAGCTATTGATACGCATGTTCAGTAGCAGGGTTAGTGTTGTGGGGTGAGGGCTTCCCAAGAGACAAGTCTGCACATCTTACATCAGATCTATGAATTTATAACTGTGAGCGTGACACAGTCCAGTCCAGGTAAGTTTTAGAAATGTGGCCTGGATAATAGTTAATGACTGACCTACAGAGTGAGAATAAATCACTGTAGCGTGAAATCTGTTAACCGCATGCTTAAAGCAGCTTTGGTGTACTCTCCCTCCACAGATGAGGATTCTTTCAAAAAGGGAATGGGGTGTCATAAATCATTCATTTTCCAAAGAAAATTTTCACTTTACACCAGTTCTTTTTGCTATGCTGTAAAAGTAGGTGGTTTTCATTTTTCTCTAACTTTCAAAGTTCTTCCACAACTCATAAAAATCTAGAAGGGGGAAAAAAAGATTAGTACAACATATTTAAAAAAAAATAAATTCAAAACCAAAAGACAGATGAACATTCGACATATAAATACATGTTTATGTCTATATATCTCACTCTTTGTATACATATACAGTAGGTGTAAGGTAATTTTGAAAATTATTTTACTGTAAATGCCATTTCTTGATTATTCTTAGTAACACGGTGGGTATTTCAAATGTTTAGCTAGCCTCTATATCTTGGGGATAAGAATCAGGTTTTGTTCTGTGTTTGTACATCTCCTGGTACCAAGGACAGACTTTACTGAAACTTCTAGATACTTATGCTACAGTAATGAGGACTTACTATGTCACCATCATTTTAGTGACAATTTGAGACCCTGCTGTGTGCCAATATGTGATACCATTTTTCGGAACTTGTTGAGGTACAGCAAAAAGTTTGTCCAGCAAACAAGTTTTGCTGGGCTTCTTTTTCTTTTCTGACTATTGAGCAGATCAAAACTGTGATCAAGGTCCAAACCTTCCTGTACTAAGCGTTATACAGAGATGTGACAGAAGGCAAACTCAAAGAGTTGAAGGGAAAGGATGCCAGGGTATGGCATATCTTTAAATGTCACATGGCATTTCCATAAATCCAAAACATAGGTTTGCAGAGCTGATGAGTTTTGGTTTTTTAGAGGGTTGGTTTAGGTTTGCACAGGAGAGGAGGGTCTGAAGGGCACTGTTCCCGAAGGAAGGAAATACATGAAATAAAAGATGCTCAAGCTGTTCTGTACCAGCCATGAGGCAAACCCTTGCTGTTGTAAGCACAATAACATTTCTGTCTTTCCTGCAAAATGCAGCAAAATTCTGCAAAACACTTTCCCAAAAGAGCTGGATGTCAGGGTATCTTTGCTGATGGGTTTAAGGAATTTTTTCTGTCTTTGCAAAACTCTGCAATTTCAGCTAGTTCAGCAGAGGCATCCCACTCCTGGAAAGGAGCGCTGCCCAGACATAACCCAGCCTTGGCAATCAGCAGAAAAAATGCTGCAGATCTGCAATTCACCAGAGATTCCTAGAAGCTTTGGCTGAAAGGGCTCTCTGAAGGTTTCTAATCCAAGTGGGAAGCCCCAGTGCTGGATCAGATCATCCATGGCTTTCTCTAGCCAAGTCTTGACGTCTTCCAAAGACAGAAGTCCCGTTTCTTCTCTTGGCTGACCTATTACCTTCTCACCCTCCTTGTGAGAAAGACATTTTTCCTCATGTCCAGTCTGAACCTTCCAAACTAGAATGCATAGCCATTGTTGCTTCTACTGACCTTTGACACTACTGAAATGAGCTTTTCTCAGCCATCTTCACTTCTCCTTGACACAAGGGCAAAGACATCAAAGCCGGAAAGTACATCTCAACATCTTTACACAGTGCTTGCTCTTAATGTAGAAAAGAAGGCACAGGGTATACATGCAACCTGGGGACTAACTAGGGCTAAGCTGTGTTCTGCAGTCACCCATACCATTTAGTCCATAGTCTGTTCCCTGGCTGTTTAACCCGTAGCTTCTCATCCACTCCCAGATAATGCCCAGGCTCAGCCTGGGAAAGCACGAGCGCAGGAATGCTCCCAAAAAAAAATGTAAATGAAACACTCCAGTATTTTTAACACACAGAGGTTTATCTATACAAGCATACTTTGTTGTACCTCTATGACCTTGATCACAAGAATGTGACTCAACCTATTTTATTATATCTTATTTTTTGTGTTTATGTATCTATATACATAAGCATCTCCCAAAACAGACCTACTCTTAAACGTCAGGTGCCAGCACACCCTCTGCATTCACAGGCACTCTCCTCATGACACTGCTGGTAACACAATATAAACGTTCAGCTCTGTGTCAAAAGAATCCTGTGATGTGACACTCTGATGGAGCTGCTGCAGCACTCTCATGATATTGCACAAATTTTTTACTTAAAATACATATATGTTTTAGTAATAATTCTTTTTTTTAGGTCCCAGGGACAGTACTTGGGGCAGACAAGAAATGTAGGGTTCGGTGCTAAGCAGCACAAGTACGATCAGTTGGGTGGAGAGAAGTGGTCCTCAGCACTGTAGGTGAGGCCACCTCCAAGAGATGAAGTATCACAAGTGCTGATGTAGCCAGAAGAAATGAAGAGTGGTTTATTCATAGAAAAGCGTCTAGAATTTGTGAGTTCTACCTTGCTGTGTTTTCTGTTATCATGAAGAAAGCTCTGGGCAAACAGCTCAGCTTTCCTCTTGCCAATGCAGGTGTGCACAGCCATAATGCATTCTAGCAGCTCCTAAATGCAGGTGACCTACAGCAGGATTATTCTCAACGAGGTATACACTCAGACTCAGCACATCCTTTGCCTGGTTGCTCTGGGATTTTGCTACTCATGGACTATGATAAAGGACAAGATGCTGTACCACTGAAAACAACTGAAAGCTGAGCAAAGGCAATAGCTGCTAGAGCATCTGCAAGCCAAGCTGGTGAATTTTGCCCTAATTTGCAATCCTTCATCTCCTGTGGTCAGTCATGAGGATCTGGCCAACTCATTGGGAGTTACTGGACTTGGTGGAAGCCCTCACACACATCTCAGATGTGGGCATGGCTGAGACATGAATGTGCATACTACTGGGCAGTCAGCAGCCAGATAGGGCTTCTGCTTTCATTGAACCCAGCTAATTAATTTGGAGCATTGATCTCTTTGTACAATATATCTGCCCCTCATTTAACATCTGGGTGCTACAGCTCAGAGCAAACAAATCCAAAACTACGCAAGTCGATTATATTGGTAGCATAACATACAAGTCCTGTTAGAAACAACCGAGTTGACCTTTGGATTCACAGAGGACATTTTGATCTGCTATAACAAAAGCCTTTTACGTGCTCAACTAAAAAGATTCGGGCATTGCCACACAGCCAGCGGTCACAAATATATTTTCCTGGTCAGGGAATTAAGTTTCAAAGGAAGAATAATTTTATTTTATTTCTTTTATTTTCAATTGCAAGCATTTCTAAAAGGTCAGTACATAAGACCACGTGTAACAGAGAGTGACATCCCCTTTCAAAGCAGGAAAGGAAAACTGCTCGGATGACAGCACCAGTGTAAACCCTCAGGGTGTGAAGCCTTGCAGGATTTCTCCCATCTTGTGCTTCCCCATCCCTTTCATGGCAAGCAGGCTCCTGCATTTAATTCTCATCCAGAGGCCAAAATAGATAGATTTAACAAATAAATTCCAAATCTTATAGTTAAGAAGATGTAGTAGTAGTGTCAGGAGGCAACCGGCTCTGAGCCAGTGACACACACTGCTATAAGAGTTATCCAGAAGCCACTGGATAACTCATGGGAACAGGAAAACAGCACGCTCTAGTGGGGAAATTATTAAAATCTATTACAAAACAAATCAATGCACTGAGTGCTCAATGTGAAAGCAGCGGTTTCTTTGTATTTCTATCCTTCCCTGTGCATCTCTGGTCACTTGTTGCCCCTCATACCATTTAGGGCAGGGATGGGGGTGGTACCTCCCAAGGCTGTCCCACCTACTGTGTCCTGGTGTGAGATAAAACAAACCGATTTTCTGTTTTACAATTTTACTTTTCTAGCTGAGCCTCTTCTGACTAACTAAGCTCTGAAATTAACAGCATATTATTCAGAAAACTGTTCACTCTCACACTGATAAGACCTGATTATACCAAAGAATGGTGTGCAGAGACGTCATTGCTTATACTTATTGCTAGAACAACCAAGGTCAGGTAATTTTGTTATTTGCCCCATTGGAGGGTTGGAAGCAGAAAAGCGTAGAGGGGTCACACGTGTAAAGAAGAGTGGAAAGGACATGTGACCCAAAACTGACCAACTGTGGTATTCCATCACATCCACATCATGCTCAGTACAAAAGCTGAGGGATCAAAGGGTCAACTGTTTTTCTTCAATGACAGACATCTGAGGAGGACCCTATGTTTGCCTGTCTTTGATCCCAATCTGTGCATTCCTGACTTCAGATCTGGAATCCAGCTCCTGTTGGTCACTAGGTCCAGTCTGGGACTTTTCCCGATGCCTGCTGGTGACCTGATTGTCATCCTGGGATCTTGATATGGTTTTGTATATATCATATCTATTTCATTACTTTCTTCTTACTTTAACTTTAGTATTAATACTTCATTAAAGTAGTTTACTTCATTCTAAACTTGTAAATGTCCTTTTCTCTTCCTTTCCTTTCTTTTTGGGGGGAGTAAGGGCCATCTGTCAATCTGGTTTTGGAAAACTTGGCTGAAACCATGACCTACTTAGGCTGATTTCTTTTTCAAAAGCCAGAACCAAGCCTTCTCCCTCAGGCTTGCTGGGTATGTTTAGCACATCTCATGTGTGCCTGTGCCAAGGTGCCAGGTCCAGTTACAACAGAGCAGGGAGGACACTCAGGTCAGTGACAGCGATGAAGAGGTGCCCCATTAACACAATAATTAAAGGGCTTCTTTCCTCTCTCTTTCACTGTCACCCAGTGGAAAACTCTGTCTCTATTAAGGAGAACTCATTACTGACTAAACAGAGACACTAATCAGATATTAGTTGTAACCATTAATGAAAAAGCTAATGAGGTGCTGAGATCCCCAGCACTGACTGAAATGAGTTAATCACATCTCACTGCTCAGAGACCCGTTAATCATCATGCATGCTGATGTTTCCCATCCTTTGCTTATTATAGGAAAGAAAAACATCATTCTAGCTTCATTCACTTGTGTCTGCTGGATCTCTCTGTTAAGCTGTAAAATCATGTAGCTGTGGGCCACACTTGCAACCAGTGACAAGCAGTGAAGTTCCTTTGGCCCCCCAAGAAGCCACCATGGAAAGGATTGTCACTGGTGGGGTAGTACACACCTTCAGGGGAAGAACCATTGTGGTGATCTAGAGAGGGAAGAAAACACCATGCACACAGACATAAACCAGTCATTTCTCACAGCCCCTGGCTGTTGGTTTAAAGTATTATTCCAGCTCCTACACAAACAAGAACCAAATTGCCACCAGTGCCCCTGGCTGCACTCCTCTTGAAGCGCCTCTTGTTTGGTTTTTTTTTTTTTTTTTGCTGTTTGGATCATGCCATTCCTACTAGTCATGAGTATTAATCTCAGCTGACTCCAGTCAGTTATCTGTGGGATAGGTAAGTAATTGGAAATAGATTGTAACTGAGGTAGTTTGACACAAATTTCTCATAAAATTTTGTCTCAGTTGCTGTTGGTGTTACCTGCTCTCAGACTTCAAGAAAGCTCTTAGTAACCCTGGAATCCATAGACTTGAAGTTTCTAGTTTATTTTAGTCTCCTGGAATGGAGCTAGCTTTCTTCATAACAGCCCATATGATGCTGTGTTTTGGATTTGTGGCTCAAATAGTGTTGATTGAAAACACACCAGAGTTTTGACTGTTGCTGAACAGTGTTTGCACAGTGTCAAGCCTTCTCTGTTTCTGTTTCTTACCCCCAGCCACTCAGTTGGGGTGAACAAGAGGTTGGGAGGGGAGACAGCCAGGACAGCTGACCTGAATTGCCCAGAGGGTTATTCTGTCCCATGTAACATCAGCCTTGGCGATAAACTGGAGTGGAAGATCAAGGAGATAGGGCGTTGTCTTCCAAGGTGGCTGTTACTCAGACACTGGCCAGGCATGGGTCTGCTGGAGGTGATGGTGAGTGGTTGATTGCCTTTATGTAGCTTGGACTTTCTTCTTGCTTTACTGATTGAAATGTATCTTGATCCACAAGTTTCCTTGCTTTCACTTTTTCTGTTGTCTCCCCTGTCCCACTTCACCTGAGGGGAGTGAGACAGCGGCTGTATGGCTTCTTGGCTGCTGGCTGTGGTCAACACACAACATACATTGCCCAAAAGTGTCACCAGCCTACTTTAGCAGACCACACAAATAGTTAAAACACTGCGTTGTTTCCAAAGGTTTTCTAGAAGGTCTGTTGACTTTATTTTTATTTAGCCTATCTTGACCTTTATTTCTGATTATTTCTCTTTCCTTATCTAGTTTTTCAAATCAAAGCCTCAAATGACAGAGCCTGTCAGCTTGCAGAACTTCTCTCCACAGGCAACTCTGATGTGCCCAGCGATGAACCATCAGTCATCAGTCACTCCAATAACTCTGCCTGTGACTCCACCAGAAGTGGAGGCTTCTGGTGAAGTGGAAACTCCATGTCTCATCAGCTTCTTGGGGAACTTGCCTACCCTCTGACATGTGAGCCTGAGGATGCAGTATACAAAATCCTCCAACACTTAAAGGAGAAATAAGAGTGGAAATCACTGTTATTTTCTACCATATGTGTACAGGTTGAACACAGGATGTGGCTGCAAACTGGACATGCCAGGGGAAGTTCAGATTGGATAGTAGGAAAAAATTTTACACTGAAAAGGTAGTTAAGCATAGAAACAGGCTGCCCAGGGAAGTAGCTGAGTCACCATCCCAGGAAGTATTTAAAAGAGGCAGTACATCTTAGAGATATGGTTTAGTGATGCTTTTTGTCAGTGTTAGATTGATGGTTGGACTAGATGATCTGAAAAGTTCCTTCCAACCTAGGCAATTCTATGATTCTATGTGATTTTGTGTTTCAAAACACAGCTTAAGCATGGCCAGTCCATTCAAACACCCAGCCCCAGACTGCAGTTTTGGGATGGGGGGAGCAATGTGCACCTCCTCTGGATGGGGACAGCTCTTTGGGTCCAGCCCCAGAGGAGTGAGGAGGGGAAAACAAAAATCCATAACGAGCTCCGTGATGTAACACTTGGAGGCTTGGTTGAGGTATCCTTTGAGGTGACACTATCCTTAGTGTCTGCGTGGACTGGGAGGCATTGGAGTCTCTGATTATGTGAAAAAAGTAACTATTCTGGGAAATGTCCCCTCTTAGTGGGAGTGTTAGTGTCACAGGTCCAGCCAGATTCCCATATGGATACATTTATATTCTGCTAGCCAAAGGTTACCTTGGAAACTAAGGAGTAAAGTAGCACACTACATTTCCTATAGGAGAAAAAGAAACCGAAAACACAGAGATTTACCTCCACATAAAAGTACCTAACCTTGGAGAATGTTTCAGTGTGTGAACCACATTTTATTTCACGTTGCCTGAAGATAACAAAATGTAATAAGATCTGCTCCCTGAAAGTCTGTAGGAAACACAAGTGAAAACAGATTTTAAAGGTGGCAAGGGGCTCCCTTGCTTTTTCATTTTTTGGGTTTAATTGCTATCCTGAATGTAAGCTATCAAAGAAACCCATGCCATGAACTGAAGCCATATTGTTCCCCTGTGGGTACTTCCTTTCTTCATTTGATGGTATAAGCAAAGTCCTTTGTCCAACTCCTGTGGTCGGTCAATCTGTCTGGATGTTACTGCTGCATGTCTTACTGGTCTCAAGGGGACTTCAGATTGTATTTCTATGCAAATTACTTTCCTGACAAAATCATTTCAGACAGGGAATTTCAGTGTACTTCTTGTGAGTGGACATGAAGCACAATTCAAAATGCTTTTCAACAGCAAGCTGTTCCCTAGTGCTATTTTGCTTTGCCGAGGATGTCAGAGGAGGAAATGCTTTGCATCTCTGCACAGTGGCAGGTTTGAAGTTATAGAGCCGCTGTGAAGGACAATCCAGTTTGATAGACATCTCAAGTTAAAGCTCCTATTTCCTCTGTTTGGAACAACCCTGTGACCAGCCTGGTTATAGAAGCTCTTGGCAGAAACTAGACTTTGGGATCTGAAGTGACCAGGATAGCTCCTCAGACTTCTGTGCCTCTGCTTCCCACTCATTTTCAAAAAGTGTGATGCTGGCTGGACTGTATTCATTAACAGTGGTTATTATTACACTGATAGAGCATGTCTAGAGACTGGGTTGAAAAGCAAAGTGTGATGCAGCTCCTGAGAACTTGGTCTTCTGAAGGTGCCACTGAAAAGGAGCTCCTACTGTGACCATCAGACCATTGCCTGTATCAGAAAGGTAGCTTCCTGAGCTGCCCTCTGATGACTTCTTGAGCTTCTACTACTAAGCAACCAGGTTGCATTTCAACAGGAACTTGCATCACTGCTAGGTGGTCTACCCTACTCACTCCCTTGAACAATGAATGGAAATGGTGCACAAGGAAACCGAGCAGCTTGTGCTTGAGAAATAGTTGAAGTGGAATCTCCTCATGTAAAGACATGGTCATGCGGATGAGGTGGTGTGGCATGCTGAAGTGATACCTGATCAAAGATGTCCATCTCCTAGATGAGGTTCTTCTAATAGGCAGCCTAGGCCTAGGATATGGACGTAGGATGGATCTTCAGCTTTTCTCCTGTGAAGGCAGCCAGGTCTGTCAATCCCAGAGAACAGGTGAGTTGAATGTCTTATCAAGCCATTGATTTCTGAGTCTGCCTTAATTTTCCATATATTTCACCTAAATACAGCATAGATCCACCAAAAGATCACAGGCATAATAGAGTTTAAGTTTTTTTCCCCAGAGAGACCTAGAGCTGCCATAAGCTGAGCAGTATGATGTCCATGACCATAAGCTTTCCAGCAGCCTCGAACATGCCATTGATGGGTGGGAGGGAAGTGGAATAAGGCTTCATTTTACTGTTGTGTGACAAAAGTGGTTCTAGGAGCTAATGGAAATATTGTGGGAAGAAGTGTGCACAGAGAGCAACACCTTTGATTTGATTACAATAAAAAATTTATTTTGATTCATATCATACCGAAAAATTAAATAAATAAAATGTCAAAGAATGATTGAGATTCCCCAACATTGCAGAAACAAAGTTACAATAATCAATTGTGTAGTCAAAGAAAAATAGGAAGAAAATCTGATCATGGGAGAAAAAAAGTGCTCAAGAGATTGGCTTTGGTAAAAAACATAACATACTCTCAAGGAGTGCTTCAGAGACTTTGCAGTGGTGGCAAATACAGTTCAAGAGTTTGAAGCCTTGACATGTTGCTAAATGTTTTTTTCCTTTGTTGGTATTGTTTTAAACAAAATAAACTCAGTTTCTACCAGGAACACAGACAGTCTTCACCAATGGCAGTGGGAAAGAATTCTTCCCCCAGCATCATCTGTCAGTATCTCCTTATTCTGAAGGCAATTGAAAGAGCAGCAAAATTGTAGAGAAACTGAGATAAAGATCTAATGCAACAGTTAGTTTTCTATAGGACTCTAGAAAGAGATCTTCTGGAATAGAAATGTGATGGTACACACTGTGGCTTATCCTACAGCTAGAAAGGTCCACTCTCTACTCTCCTCACGCTCTGAAAAATGGTCACCAGGGGTACACAGTTACTGCTTGCTGTTGGCAAGAAAATTAAATGGGAATTGTATCTTGTTGCACGATGAAGACACCAAATCTATCCACAACAGTATGAGCCATGATGTTTCATATGTGCTATCAGAGGCAGAATATTCAGGGGAAAACTGGAAATTTAATTCAGACAGCAAAAGGAAACTTTCAGAGCAACAAAGGCTAGAAGAGAGCTGATGGGGGTTTTTAACATTTTCTTTGCTCCTAAACTGCCACTTCTGATAAAAACAAACAAACAAACAAAACAATGGGATTTGGGTACCAAAAAGCCCAGTTTTCTTCCAAGTCTTTCTAAAATTGACTGAAACAGCAATCAGGTGTTTCTGAATTACTGACATCTGTTGATGAGGAAAAAAAAAGCCCAAGCATTAAAACAGTTGAAGATCATGATGGAAAAAGTGTCTCCAAAATCCAGCAACAGGGTGGAGATGCCATTGGATATCCATGGAGTATTTTTCCTCCTTAAGTTGCTTTGTTTATGTTACTGTGACATATCACCAGAGGCATATTGATCAACAATAATTTAAACAATGAATGCTTAAATGCTTAAAACAAATAATCACGGTTCAGGTAGAAATATTTCATTCTTTTACAAAGTACACGTAGAAGCCAGTAAGACCATTTAATTCACTGTGCCTGTGACATGCAGGCGAGTAGGCCACCATGCTGGGAAAAGGCTTCTTGACATGAGGATCATGAACAGGTCTCAGCATGAGGATTTGAAAATCCTGCCCTTTTTATATTGCTAAATTGAAGGTTCATGTAGGTACTGTGCAGGGAGCTCAGTTCACCGCACAGTCATTTGATGTTCTTAGATCTTTATATGCTGCAAGTCCAGTAATACTCATGTGGGTAAAGCAGTTCACATTGAAGGGTGGTGCTCTGGCCTAAAACAGGGATATTCCAACTGACCATGTCATTGTGCTGTGAATTCCTGCCTTGGAGGGAAGCTTACTGCTAACAACAGCCACGGAAGGACAAGGGGATAAATCTTGGACTGAAGCACATCATTGGTCAAAGGGCTAGGCATTTGCTGCACTCAAATCCTCATCTGCTTGGATATGCTGCCATAACTGGTGCATGAAAGACAAGTCATTTAGATTCTAAATTGCCACAAACATCAACCATTGTAATCCATTAAAAATGAAATATGCCATTTTTTTCCAAGCCTGATTTAAATTCCCTTGAAGTCTGTGGCAGGAGCCCCATTGGCTTCACTAGAGCTGAGAATGGATCAATAATCAATGAATCCCATTTTCATGATATCAGGAAGAAAAAGCCACCGTTCTCCATTCTTCACTACCTGAACTTTGTTCTTGAATTCATACTTTATCTGTCCTTGAGGAAAAAACACGTTGACTCCACCAAAGATTTGTGGATATAAAATCCCTACTGTCACTTCCCTCCTCTCACTGCCTAGAGGTACTGACATTAATACTCTCATTTCTCCAGAGATGCACATAATTTTGAAGTCTGGCTTACACCGTAAGATCAGCTTACGTAGATTGTGTCCTTGTAGATGCTGCTACAGGGCAAAAGTTTCCTAGTGTATTACTAGCTGATATCCTAACCCATGATATTTCTTCCATTTCAAATAAAGACCTCATAAAGAATTACCACTTTCTAAGTTTGTAAAAAAATAAGAGAAAAAGTTTCCTTGGTACTTTTGGAAATTTTTCCATAAAAAAGGTAAAAGCTACCTTTAAAAATTAGTCTTGTTTTCATTTGCTCAAATACAATATAGGAGTTGTTATTGGTTTTGACTACAAAAGTATACCAGATGGAGACTAAACTTTGGTTAATTTTCCCCCCTTTTATAAAAATGTTTCATTTAGGGTTTGTCATCTTTAAAAAAAATCACATCTGTTGAATGATTATAAAAGGCACATATAAATGACTGAAAGAAAAAGTCCACTTTCCAACGTTAGACTGATTAAATAAAAAGGAGCATTCCAGAGCATTTTTCACACACACACACACAAAAATTAAAATAAAATAAAATAAAAATATATATAACCAAACAAGACAAACAAGTGGCTAAAAAGGCCAGGGTTTTTTTGCTGGAGTTTTCAGTGTTGTTTTCTCTTTCATTATGGCTGTATAGGAACCAGTATTAAATAATAGATGATCAGAGATTATTTGATTTGTATTTTCTAGAAACTATCAATGCAGAGTGAGGCAACGGCTGAAATATTTGCTACTCCAGGCGATCTCATCACTTTTTTGCTTAATACAGCATGAAACCAGAAGTAATAAACAAGAGATAGTTCAAAATGAAGATCGACAGCAGAAGTGAATTCATTTCTTTGAGGTAATCCTTACTATGATGTTCACAGCTGCCCTAGTGGGTCACAAGTCCCAGAAGTAATTTTCACCCTTCTTCAAGGATATCCTGCCTTGCTCAAAGGGAAAAATGGACACACAATCTGCAGTTCTTGTGCCCACGTTTCCCTTAATTGCAAAAGGGGGATCTTCAGTAATTCAGAAATCAAGCTAAGCAGAGATTCATTTATTCCCACAACCGATTGGTAGTTCCCACCTATCTGTAGATAGGAAAGCATGTGTAGCATCAAAGCTGGTCCTCAGCCGAGCTCCCTGCAAGTGTGCGCTGCAGCAGTGAGATGCTCCGAATCCACCGCAGATTCACACATTCAAACCTGGCTGGTGCCCAGATCATCATCACTGAGCCTTGTTCTGCTGCACGTTGGAAATTGCAGCCTCCACTTCTCCCCATGGCCAGGGTCATCTGCCCTTGAAAAATTTTATTTTTTCAATGGAGGCAAGAGTCAAAGTTATATTGAACTCAGAATCTCCATCATGGACACCTGTCTTCCGGAAAGCTCCAGCTGAAAGATTGTTTTCCCAGTAGTGATGCCAATGTCCTTTGCTGTTTGCTCCAAATCCATACACATTCACCTAGGAAGTAAGAGAGAAGTAATGTTATGGCCTGGAAAGCTCAGAAATGTTAACTCTCTTGATTCTCAATTTATCTAGAGGCAGAAGCATCTGAGGACCTCAGTAATGTGCCAACCTATTCTACTGCATGAGATGATACAATCACAGAAAAACAGCCCCAGGCCTGCTCAAGGGACATTACATCCTAAGCTATGCTGAGATTACCACCATAACCGAACCCAGACAGCAAAGCAAATTTCTCTCTGTGAATTCTTGTTTAGCAATATGAAAAACCCATTCCTGTCGTCTAAGTATGATGTTTAACCTCAGGAGGCTTGGGATGGGAATCTCCTCTTAGCTGATTAAGACCACAAAGAGTGGAACAATTTCGGGTTTGCACCTAGTCTTCCAAATAGCAACCCATGTTGACTCCCTCTGATAAGCTCTGACATCTGCAGTCATTTCAGAGTCAGGTGAACATTATGTGCTTTGTGTATATACTCTTATTGCCTTTCCTCTCTGAATAGTTCATGTATCAATGGCTATTGTCTGTCTCCTTCTGTAGTAAAAGTCCAGACATCCCATTGTTGACTTACTTAAACCGAGAGTGGCAATGTTTCTGCATTTGAATGGGCCATATCCCACAAAGCAAGTTGCTTAACACACCCACACATATTTGGACCCACCCAAATATGAGTTATTTAAAGTTATTTTTTGACATGTCAGAGCCTTGCTCATTGCCTTCTTACCAGAAAACAGGACCCACCCAATGGCCCATCCTATCTGCCTTGACTACGGTACAGTTTCTGCCATCATTGTCCATCACCTCTTCAAACAACACAGGCCTGGGTGACAAAAGCTTTCTTTCATCAGTAGGTTTGTGTCCAGGCCAAGGATTTTGCCAGCATAGTGATTTTTATCACCCATTCTGATAAGCCCACGCTTGCAGGATTTTGCAGAGCTGACCCAGCCTTACACTAACTAGCTATATCTCCAGTCACCTAGGAGCACTTCATATCATTCACACCAGTGAATTTCCTCAAGAAACTGCTGGAGCAGAGGCATTTACCATAACCTACTGCATAAACCCACAAGCTTGGATCTGAAAATCCACCATCTACATTCTCCAAATCGGCTTATGTAAGAGCTGGTCATTGAAGTTCTTCAGGTGGGATTATGTTTAAGATTTAGACATCCAAATTGTGGTGCCTGAGCAGCCATTACAGCCAGTGGTGATTCAGGTAGTACAGTCACTGGAAACCAGGGAGTGACTCTGCTTCCCTAATGTCTTACCAGGAGGGTGGTTTGCTGAATCAGCCTCTTGGCTCCATTGATTAGACAGATAAGACCTCAATGCAGTTGCTCAAACATAAGTGCCATTTGAGATGTCCTTGAGTACTCAATACACCTATTAAAGGTAGACAGATGTCACACAAGGTCAAGAGATCTGCAGTTTTCTTGCCTGGCAGCTGGAAGCAGAGGGCATGCCCAAGGCAACCCCAATGGCTCTTGGTGTCTTAACAGTGAGACAAAATATAATCAGGATTTCCACTAATGTGATGGGCAAAGACACCATCCATATTTAGATGTTTTTTGATACCAAGTGGAATCCTACTATATATGTTTACTTATATTTCCCTGGAAAGCATCTTAAACCCTGCCAATTGCTGAAATAAAAAAAAAAAAAAATCTGTCTGTTAGTTGGGCATATCTTCATGTTACTGAGGACTCTGCACCTGTTTGAAGAAGCAAATGGCAGAGAAAGGGAGAAATAAAGGCTGAGTGACGGGTCAGGGCATGTTCCTGGCACTTCAGTGCGAGCATCTTGATTTTTTATCTTTTTATCCAAATACAATCAGACTTTACCTCATCACATACATGGAGCGCAAATATCAAAGACAGAAAGCCTGTGGAGGGGTATCTCCCACGATGCTGGAGCCAGCTTTCATAGACATATTTTATAAAAGATGGATTATAGACCAGGATCTAGGCAAAATTGGAGAAAAAAAAAAGAGTTAGTAAAGTACACTGGGGAAAAAGAACAATGGCAATATGTCATCCCTAAAAGACACCATCCCCAAGGGAAGTGGGGAAGAGGGAACAATAGTTATACCTTGAGGGTACGTAAAAGGGAAAAATAAAGTCCTAAAGTTAAGCGCATTCAAAACTACTTCCCATGTGGAATTACCAATCAATACTCCTTCTTTGGTCTTGATGTAAATTCTGTATGATTCCTACTAAAACCAAGGAGTATGAAATGGCACAAGTGAAAAGAAAATTAGGCATTTAACTCTCCCTGCGGTGTCCTGCTGTACCACAGGTGAGCTCTGGGGAGCTGGAGGCCTGGACAAGGCAACCGTAAGATGCCATGCCAGATTGCATAGAATCATAGAATCATTTGGGTTTGAAAAGACCCTTAGGACCATTGAGTCCAACTGTAATTCGTTTGGGAACATAGCAGCAACTGCATCTTCTGCACAATATGCCAATATGTCTTGGTATCCCTACAGGTACGGACCTAAGGAAACCAGGGTCCAGGTGTAAACTATTAGGAAGCCTATCAGGTTTCTCTCATTTCCCAAACATCCTGTTTCTCTATGCTTTCTTTTTTAAACAAAACAAAACAACAACAACAAAAAACCCAAACAAAACCATAAATTGCACTTGGTTATCTCCTGGGGAAATTATGAGGCCATCTAATGGAGACGGAGCACTTAAGATCAGATCTGAGTGTAAAATAAATCCAAGGATTGGTGGGAGCCCTTGGTTTCAACCCCCCTCCCTGAATCAGGCAGAGGGAGCCTTTTCCCTTCACGCTGTGTTTGTGATTAGTGACAACATTTCGGTGCTATCTAGTTAGCTACAGGCCTTTTCCTTTTACAAAGTCAGAGGTTAATTGTTGATATTGTATCTGTGCGTAATCACTTCTCACAGGGTGTTTTGCATTGCATGGACTGGGAAGAAATACCAGCTTCTCATCTCCCTGCTCAGGAAGCTGCTGCGTTATCACCAGCCATACCCTGGGCTGCAGCTACTCAACTGTGACGTGAGTTTAACAGCCTGCTGTAGTGCATCTCACAAGGGATTTGCAGAGGTTAATGTGTTCCTCACAACAGGTGGTTGTTTAATTCCCCCAGAGGTCCGTGGTTTGAAGCACAGGGAATAAAATGATACTGGTTAAAGGTCTCTTCTGAAGCCTGTGGCAAAACTCAGCATCCTGAATGAAGGACATGTGCTTTAATCTGTAATTTTAATGCTCTGAGGCTAACATCATACTTTACTAGCCCTTGAGACGTTAGAAGCCTGAGCTCCTCTGAAAATCAGCCTCTCCAAAAGCTGAGAGAATGAAACTTTTATTTTGCTGGAAGGTCTGTAGAAAAGGAAACATCTTTTAGCCTGCCCTGACTATGTCCTCCAACACTAACCTACAACAAAAGTCTTTGCATGGTGGCCAAAGGTGCAACACGGGAATGCCCCATAGGAAATCCTGCCTCCAGCGGTAGCACACGTCTATTTAACCACAGCACAAGTGGACAAATAGTCAGTATGCGTGAGATGGACTCTCTTCTGACTGCTGTAGGGCAAGCACCAGATTTGTCCATCTTCCTTTAGCCTTCTCAGAGAAGTGAGGTCCCCTGAATGATTACCTTCTACACATCCACACTATGAAATAAAATGGGTCAAAAGTATTGTGTTAGCATTGAGGGAAGTGGAATGGCACAGATCATGACCACATTGCTCAATTCTGTCTCTGTGAAAAACAGGGAATATTCCCTGGTCTGCGCTTTCCTCCAGATTTTGCTTGAACATTGCCTGGGAGAGTATTAATAATACACCTGGGACAAAATCAGCATGGACATGGCCTGAGACCAGTCTCCAGGCTCGTTTCATAGAATCATAGAATTGTCTAGATTGGAAATGACCTTTTAGATCATCAAGTCCAACCATCAACCTAACAGTGATGAAAAACCATCACTAAATCATAATTGGGTACAGGCAGTTATTACAGCTGTGTACTAAGAGCCTTCCCCAAATGCCATTGATACCATCATGAATTCTGCACTGCCTTGAAAACACAGAGCTTTACTTGTTCAGAGATCACTTAGCTTCTTATTACAAGCAGCTGACCCAGGAGTGAGAAACATCCTTGGCATTTCAATGGTCAAATTACTGAAAAAAAAAAGCCAAATGTCCAAAGGCTCTCTACAGCTCAAATTGTTGTTACATTCAGATGACTGCAACTGGTGGGAACAGGGCAGCCACTGTGGAGGGTGAGCACTGTTGGCCAACAGTACACCTTCCATCTCCCTAAGGAGTACCAGAGGAAGCAATGCAACATTCACATCTGTGGAATGTAATGGCATAGTCACAAAAGCAGTTTCTTTCCAACCTCAGTTATTTAGTGGTTGATCTATGGCCTGGATGGCAAACAAGAGCTAAAGTTTTAACTTAGCTGAGCCTCGTAAAGTGTGTGTATTTTGGTTGCAGTTTTTACGAATGTCAAGGGGTTTCTTGGATACTTGCAGTCTCCCAAAGAAGCAAAAGACTTCCTAGTGCACTAGCAGAACAAATTCACAAATCAGCATTGCTCACCTTCTCCTTTTTGACTTTGATTTTTCGTGGAACTGGAACATATGTGCTGTTAGAAGAAAAAAAAAAACAAAACAAAACACCACCAAGATAAGTAAAAGTTCAACATATGAATATTTTCATGTATTTCCAAAGAAATCAGGAATATTCTTCATGTACAGCAAGTAATTAAAATTATTTTAAAGTAATAGAATCAAGAAGTTGTTCAAAAATGAGGCTGCAATTAAGTAATACAGCATGAAAAAAAATGAGCTGTAACTGAAACAAGTTTATAGGAAGCCAACACAATTTTAAATTTTTGAGCTAATTATTGACAAAAGGACACCAAAAATTTAGTTGACAGTATACTGTAGGGTCAATATCATGCGAAGCCCATGACTTCTAATTCTTTTATGATGACTATTACAGTCTTTGCACTTTGATTACAGGAAGGGCTTTTCATTTAATTTCATGGCAAAAAAACCTTTTCCCACCAGGGGGAGACTTTTCCCCTCCGAATACTTGTAGCTCTTGCATGATTTTTGGAGTAGGTGGCAGTAGAGTTCCTAATTTCTGTGGTTCTGTGCGACTCTGGCATTCCAATACACAGCCTCTTACCAGCAAGCTATTCCTCTCCTCCCCGGGGAATGCCAAAGGCTTCCTGCCCTTTCCAGCATCAAACTTCCAAGTCTTATGACTGGGTCAAAATCACGAGTCATGTCTTGAAAACAAAAAAATCTTTTCTTCCCCATATCTCTTGCACAGTGCATGCTGGCATTGTACAGCTCATCACAAGTGCTGTAAAAAAAAGTCTCCCTGAGTTTGTTTCAAGTGAGAAAATTCTGAACTGGCCTTGTAACTAGATTATATCCCAAAATATATCCCACAGACTTTTTAGACGAGTTGTGAGAAAGTGCCAAAACCTTCCGTTTGTTCAATCTAAATGATTTTTTGCTTGATTTTTGGTAACAACAAAGTTCCTGGAATTAGTCTTTTATTTCTCTTTGAACCATGGATCATCAGCACTTTGAAACATTAGTCTAAGTCTTCTCAAACCAATGGTGATCTGGCAATGTCCTCATCTGCTTAGGTACTTCTCAGCACCCCTGACTAGATCCCTGGCAGGATGCAGTGGAAGACATGATGGGTGGCTTCCAGCCCCTGAGATGTGACATGAAATGATGACAGGCAAAGGAACTTACATGTGGACTTCTTAATCTGCCCTCAGCAAATCTACCCTTGCATCTGCTTCCTGTGCCTGACCTCGGTAAACAAATTTGGTAAAAGTAGTCTTGGTGAACCCATGTCCTTTTCGTGGTTATGAGGAACTGAAGGGTTTCTTTGCTGGTAAAATATTGTCATTGTTATTATATAAGTAAAAAGCCAGCCTTTTCTGAGAAGGTGATGTGGAGGAAACAAAAGGCCCATACTTCATGGACATCTAGCCAGGTACAGTAGAAGACAAAAGTGAACGGTATGCAATATATCAAGACAGTATTTGCAGACAGCTCTAATCTAACCACAAGACTACTCTGTGTTTTGTTGGATAATATTTTAGCCATTTTAATCATGGGATATTTCATTTTTCAGAAGCAACACCCAAGTCCTGCTCTCACTTTGCTGCAGAATTTCACAGAACCATACAGAAAACATTGGCATGCTGATTAAGACCAGATAGAGTCCAACGCCGTTATGACCATGTGAAAACCAGGCTGCGTAGCAGCCAGAGAGGTAGCCAGCTCATAAATACTCAGGAGCAGGACAAAGAGCGAAGCCTGTGCTGAAGGTGGCTACAGAAGGAATTAATAATATCCGAAAAACAACAAAAGGGATTAATATTATCTGAAAAACACCTTCTATGAGCCTCTTGGCAGTGCTCTAGTGAAGGCTGGTAGAATCACTGGCCACCTGTACAGGATATTTACTGTGCCACTGACCCAAGTGGATGATGTAGAACACTTTAAGGAACACAAAAATGGCTCTTTGTCAAACAAAGCGGACATCCATGGAGGTTTTTTTCGCTAAAGAGATTCCTAGAAGACTTGAAGAAGGCAAGTTAAGGCAGCTAGGCTAAATATATGACAGATGTGGGCCTGATGGTTTTCAGTTCTGGAAGGTTTTTCTTGTTTTGTTTTGTTTTGTTTTGTTTTGTTTTTCTGGGACAATGCTTAGTCTTAGAGAGCCTCTTTGAAATGGGACATACATCAGTCATGAGACACATCTGAGAGAATCATTCATCTACTAAATCAATCTAATATTAAGGCTATCTGCAGTTTAGCTTTTCTTTTGAACCATAATACAGAATGCTTATATTTTTTTTAACTATGAGTGCACTACGGTGAGTATTTCTTCTCTTCTAAAATACTGAATTTCAGATGGTTTTTTTAATTTGATGCCTTCTCCCCTTTATAAACGTACAGTCAACGATTTCCTTATAGACTGTATCTGATACTATGTATTTGATGCATGCTCAGAGGTTTATTCTTCTAGTCTAGAATCCTGTTAAATATATTGTTAGGATTTGTGTGCTTACAATTTTCTGGTTTTATTGCTCTAGCATGTGTCAGCTTATTAATTATGCAATTTCCCTGCTTCGAGTACTTCAAAAATCTTAAAGTACTGGTATTTCTTCTACAGGGTTAAATACTCCCACACTAATTTATACCAGATGCCTACCAAGCCCATGTATACAGTCTAATAAATATATAATATATCCTGTAATTTATTAAGCAAAGATGCTTTTCCTTTCATGTGCTGTGACTGCCTTGCAGTCAATCAGTTATATCTTCCTAATAGGCTAAAGGCTCACTCAACTTTACCACTATAACCTGCTTGTTGCCCCTTCCGAAGGTAAACACTCAAAAAAAAATAGCCAATGGTTTTGCAATCTGGGCATAGAGCAGTGACAGTGATGGAAACCTGGATGGATGACAAAAGCCACAACTGACCCTCTGTGGGCTTCTCTTCCTGGGTGGGTACCATAACCCCAGTTAACCATAACCATAAGTGCTGGATCTGGATCTTCACCCCAAAGAGTGCACCATAACATTAAGCTTTTCCTAGAAAGCAGGTGTTCAGGACCTAACCCTGACCTAAGAGGATCTGTAAAGACCTTATCAGAAGTGCAGTTTTGCCCACCATGGGCTTTTCTGTCCTACAGCAACATGTGGGAGCTCCCACCCCTTCAGCCCCCCCGCTCAGGATTGCCCTTACTCACAAGTTGATGGTGCCTGTGGTGAGAGCGGTGACAACCCAGTGCAGGTCCAAGGTTTTGAAGGGGATCAGGATCATGCTTACATTTTCTGCCAGCTCTTTGTAGCTCTCAGGGTAAACAAAGTGGTGAGTGGTCTTGCTCCCAACATCTGATTCGTAGCCAGCAGTGGGGGCACGGTTCATTCTGCATCCCAAAAGTAAGAAGTGAGAGAGTGAGGAAGCAGGAAAAGGATGCAATACCGTGGAGAAACCCCCAAGCTGTCTCTGAGCAGAATGGGGTTTCTCTGCAGCCCAGTGGAGTTTCCTGCAGAGACATTAGCTCAGGTCCCAGCAGAATTGCAGGGAGGACAAGCAAGAACGTAGCTGACAAGATGATGGGAAGCATTGTACATTGCCAGACAACATGTTGCCCCGGTCACTGATATCTGGGGAGGTACAATCTGTTTATCAAGATTATGCCAGGCTGTGTTATTGCAATGCTCCCCCAGGTGAATTAGTTAAGTTTAACTCCCTAAAAGGGAGTTATTAGCGTAGGCAGACTATCCTGCCAGCCTGTGAGGACTTATTATTGAGTTAGTCTCTTCCCTGGCAGCGACCCACAAGTGTGGAAATACTCAGTAAAGCATGAGACTTACTATGCTTTATCTTGAGATTGGTCAGTCTGAGGTATAAAATATGGGGTTTTCCTTCCATCAGGACAAAGCCAAAGGTGGCATCTTAAATTATCTTACAACATGCCCTCAGGTCTATGTACCTTCCCCACCATCCGTGGTGGGGCTGCCACCCCATGGTGGCAGAAGGTGGGTTTTGGACCAGGCAGGAAGGACCAAGTGCAAATTTCCTTATGTCATTAAAGTAGTCAAGTAAACAAACAAAAGTGGTATGAGACACAGTATTTGGAAGGAAAGGTGTCCCCCCAAACTTCCTGGCTCTTCCCTGTGGTTGGATGTATTGCCAGAGCACATGCAAATAAGTATTAGGTCACTAGAGAATTTGTTTGTTAGATTAACCCATAGAGAAGTCATCTTCTCCCCATGAGTTTCCACAGTGAATCTTAAAACCTTGTGCCATCAATTCAGATCTGATGCGAGATCCCTAAAATAGAAATCAAAGCCTGGAAGGTACAATTTGAAATCACTGAGAGTTTCTCCCTTTCCAAGGATGCTCTGTCATGGGAAGGGTTAGGCCTCATAGCAGAAACCCACATCTGAGTGCGTTGCTCTTAGTTACTACTAAAACAATAGCCTTTGAGTCTAGCAAAGCCTTTCCTGCATGAAAATAGAAACATAGATTAGAAAATATAAGAAAATTCACACAGGAATAGGCTGGCTCCATATCAAGGGACATGGAGTTTAGCATAAATCCACCTCAACTGCCTTCCATTTGCAATATGCGGGATTATTGTCAAGGGCTCTGCACTTCATTTCTTGGATCTGAAGACCACATTGGTTGTCTTTGCCTTTGGGAGGTACTTTTGGCAGAGGACAAGGCATGCAGCTGAAGGAAGCAATACCTGAAAAGATTTGTTGTGAAAGTTTAGATGTCATCTAAAGACTCTACAGTGTATCTCAGCCACATTGGAAGCCAAGTGGCCTAATTTGGTTTAACAGTCCAAACAGTGCTGCTGATTCACTCTTGACTTGCACTCTTGAAGTGCACAGCTTCCTGGCAAAGGTTATGTCGCTTCTGAGAATATAATCCCACACGTGGTATTTTCAATAGCAATCTCTCCTTTCCAGGCCCTCTGACCTGCCCTGTGTTGCTCCCAAAATTGTGCTGTACTGGCAGGTGTGGTGTGAAAGCAGGACAACACTTCAGAGATTAACCTAGTCAGCCTAAATCTCTTGGCTGCCCTCCGGATGGTTAGGTCTGCTTACCTAGTTCCCGCTTGTGTTTCAGTGGGACAGAACAGACAACCCTCATTGCCTCGAAATGAAGAGGTAACATGACCCTTCACAATGTACCTGCAGTCATCCAACCAGCTGTCTCCTGTCCATTGCAAAGAGACTTTGGCTTTCCCACCCCACTGTTGCTTAAGAATGAATCAATGCAAGAAAGTCAATTCTGACACAGTCAATTAAGTGTGTAAAAGATCACTTGTGAGTACTAGTTCCAGAAATAACTTTTACTCAAAACTGTAGGTTTTTTTCAGTGATATTTTTTTTAACACAGGCAATTATGATAGTGCAGAACAAGCTACAGTATCAAAATTCATTTGTGGCTCTTTTTCCAAGCTAAAACATGAGGTGTGTCTCCAATACACACAATGTACATCCCTGGAACTTAGATTTGACCTGAGTACCAGATTTCACTAGACAGCTCCTGAAATCCTCTGAGCTCACTTGTCCCCCAAAATACCAGTGAATCTTAAACAACAAAGACATCTGGAGCTGAGGTGGTACCTACTCACCTGAGCACAAAGTCATGGGAGTCAATATCTTGGCCATACCGGGACTTCAGAAGGTTCCCAGAGTTGCCCACAACGGCACACCGTTTGCATGTGTAGCTGCCTCGCTCCTGCAGTGGATCCCCAACCCCAGGAATCATCTCAAAAAAAGTCTTGAGAGTAGCATTAATATTCTTCGGACTTTTCTCCCCTTGCAATTTCTGTTAGGGAGAAAAATTACTCCAGGTTACCAATATCACTAACTTCTCTGTGAGCAAGACATAGCTTCAAAAACCTTCTCAAAGACCATTTTGCATCTACCTGCAGACATCGTCTCCTTCACATTAACTTTCTAAACTTGGTTCCCCTTCTATCTTCATTTTCCTTGGATTCCCTCACCTCCTCAGTCTCTTATCTTGCCATGGTGGAACAGACCACTCATTTTTCCCAAGGCTGACCTTAGCAGAATAAATGTTCTGCTGGTATCTATAAAGCCTGGGCAAGATATCTTCTGTTAGGACATGTATAAGATTTCTTCTAAACCTTCCTGGGAAGGGCAGAAGAGTCCCAGGGAACCTGATGGAGTACAGAAATGACTGACACCCCTTCCACAAATTTTGTTACATGCCAGAAGTGGGAGTGGAAGATCTTACTCCTACTGTTCTGCACTGTGGAGGAACCAGCTGCTAGTGCAATGAGAAATTATGGTAGAGTTAGCCCTGATGGTTGGAGACATAAAATCACCTGAAAAATTCTCCAGGATGAAGCAAACCACCCGGACCTTGGGCATTGTGTCTGTTGCCATGGAGGGAAACTCTTTTGTACCAACTCTGTGGTGCATGATAGAAACAATGGCTGGATCCAGAAGGTATAGGCAAGGTGTGGGGCAGATGATGGCCAAACACTCCTTTTCTACCGCTCTGCTCTCTGAGGGCTACTGAAGAGGTTGGGAGTGCTGGCAGGCTCACAAAAAGAATTGTCCACCCTCGTGGCGCTTCTTGCTTGGAAGTTCACAAAGGGAGAATGGCTTTTAACACAAAATCTGCCAAAAGCCTCAGCCCTCGCTCTTGCCAGCCCAAGGCAAGGAGAGACAGGAAGGGAGGGAGGAGAAACACCTTTTCCCACGACTCCCAGCAATGGCCTGGGGCAATTTGGCTTTAGTTTCCTGTGTGTTTCCCTTGACTGCACCAGGAACTGTTAACTTGTCCTTCTATGTCTCGCTCTCACAGAAACGCAATCAGATGTATCACTGTAATTTTTGTTTAAGTTTCATGCTGTCTCTTTGCAGACCTATGTAAAGGACCCTTATTTGCACTGAAATGAAAAACAGGTCTGTGGAGCTCAGAGCTACATGAGGACATTGGGGCCAAGAAAACTTGAAACAAGACAAAGAAATGTTCCATACACAGGCTTAATCTTCCTGCAAATCCTTGCTAGTTGATATATTCAATATGGACTGCACAAGGTGATTAGGATGCAAGGTAATTAGGATGCCCAGGCTAGCATTATCATTATTACCACATATGTCACTATTCAGTGGATAGGTCAATTACTTAGGTGAAAAAGTTTATCTTCTTCTATATTTGTGTGTGATGCTACAAACACATGTTCACATATTTAAACCCTTGCATTTTGAATGAATCCAATCTAACCTGAATTTAATCTGAATATATGAAAACCACTTAATGTTAGAAAGCCAGCAGCTTTCAAAATAAATGGAGACTTCATACATATCTTAGACTGTAGTATCAGGCGTATAACATACAAAAACCCAGCCTTTCTTAAAAAGGAACTTATTTTGACTTATTTGAGCATGAATGTGTATACATCCATGTAAACTCTCTCTCTGAAACCTGTAATTGTCTTTAAAGAACAAAAAGGGAAAACCACCAAACATGCACCAAAACCTTTTTAAGAACATAAGTTATTCTGGGAAAATAAAACAAAAACCTGGTCTTGAAGTGATTTTGCTTGTGAAAATCCAGATGAGAAGGCTAATTTTCAGAAAATTCTATGTATCTGAGTCCCCTTTTTAAGATAAATTGCATTTTCAGCCAGAATGGTAGTATTGGGAAAGGAAAGGACCTGGCGCATCAACTTCTGCTTGATGTATTAAAATGGTAAGAAACATTATTTTGGACAGGAACCTCCATTGACACAGAACAACAATCTGCCTTTTCTTTCTTTTATGCCACTATGGGTCTAGAGTAAATCTATCAAAACCAAGTTAAAACATGGGCATGAGCAAGAAAGCAGACCACCAGTGTCCTACGATCCCTTTGTTGCACGGATTCCACATCAGAGATTATTACTTACATTAGAGGATCCCTCAATGACCTTAAATAGGATGAAGACCTTATTGCACTGTGTGCTGAACATCCATACAATAAGACTTCCATCTTTAACTCATTAAAACTGCTCCATTTTAATTTCCTCAGTGATTATCTGATTGGACTACACTTTTCAGGCCTAATCTTCAATCAGCACTGGTTGGGCTTTGACATTTCATCAAAACAGAGCAGAGCAGGCAATGAAGCCTGTTCAGTCCAAGGCAGATCAGCTTTTAAAAGTTCAGACTTAATGTGCAGTGAGTTCCTTATTGCACAATGTTTACTTGACTTCTTGAAAAAGACCATTTTAATAACATTACAATTACAAGCCAATTATAGTTCACTTTCCCACACCAAACTTTTGTCCTTTTTTTTTTGCGTAATGTTGTCTTTTCTGCCTTTTTTTTTTTTTTTTTTTTTTTAACAAGGTCCCACCAGTCTGGTCTTTCCCATAAATCAAGAAAAGCACTGGGTGAAAGTCTGTCCATGCCATGCAAGGCAGAGCTATGTCAGTGATACGTGGCTCTGCTGGAACAACATCCTACCTCCAACTGCTGTAGATGTGTGCCAGGGATAGGTGTGAGGATATAGCTGCTAGAAGTGGGCTTAAATACACTGAAATACCTGACCTCTGTGTCCTGGGTGAAGTGGCTGCTTTTCTTGGAAGTCTGTGCAAGCAACAGCCCTGTCTAATGATGCAGCTTAACCTCTTGCCCAGTCCAAAAAGCATCTTAACCCACCTTGTGTCCACACAGAAAATATCACTAGGTCACTTAACACTCCAGCTCCCCTCCATAAAATAGTTTTCTGGCACTTAAGAGTCAACTCTTCACCTCAGGTTGTTAGGAACTATAACTGGAAGTCCAGACTGAGGAGCTTCTTAATCATCTTCACAGGGAATAAAAACTACATTGTCCTCCCAAACTCAGAAACTCTCCACTGACGGAAGTTTACTGCCTGGTTTTGCATCTTAGTTTAAAAAAAGCAAGGGAAAAAAAAAAAAAAAAAGGCAAGAAAAAAAAGCCCTCAAAGTGTATGCACTTCCTTTCTTTACCCATGAATGGCTTTCTGAGGAAGAGCCCATTGCTCCTTTTCACACCACAGTGTGCACACCCACTTTAAGGGTGAAAAAGGACTTTTGCTGCTTCTATAAACTTCTCTGAAGGTTTCCCTGGGCTCTCCAGTACCATCGCTTCACCAGCAATCACAAAGAAGCAACACTCAACACTCAGCTAAGGGGATGCAAGGGGGGAGGATGTGAATTCAGCAAAGGCTGATCAGAGCTAATAGCTTGGAGTGGTGAGGACACAGCTACTGTCAGGAGAGAGTCCAAGGAAAGCTCTCTTGTGCATCCCACATCCACGGACAAGTTTCACAGAATCACAGAACCTTCATGGTTGGAAAGGGACCTCTGAGATTATTGAGTCCACCCATACACACACAAAAAAAACCCCACAATCTCATCCACCAGAGCATGCCCTCAAGTGCCACATCTACACATTTCTTAAATATCTCCAGGATGGTGACTCAACGACCTCCCTGGGCAGGTCGTTCCAGTGCCTGACCACCCTCTCAGTGAAGTGATTCCTCCTAATATTCAGTCTAAACCTCCCCTGCTGCAACTTCAGACTATTTCCTCTGGTCCTGTCATTATTCACTTGAGAGAAGAGGCCTCTCTACATCCTCCTTTCTGGTAGCTGGAGAGGGTAATGAGGTGTCCCCTCAGCTTCCACTTCTCTAAACTAAACATGCCCAGTTCCCTCAGCCTCTCTTCATATAACTTTTTCTCCAGACCCCTCACCAGCTTGGTGGCTCTCCTCTGGACATATTTCAGCACCTCAATGTCCTCCTTGTAGTGAGGAGCTCAGAACTGAACACAGCACTCGAGGTGAGGCCTCACCAGTGCCAAGTCCAGAGGCACCATCACTTCCCTACTCCTGCTGGCCATGTTAGTCCTGATACGAGCCAGGGTGCTGTTGGCCTTCTTGGCTGCCTGGGCACCCTGCTGGCTCATGTTAAGCCAGCTGTCCACCAATACCTCCAGGTCCCTTTCTTCTAGGCAGCTCTCCAGCCACTCCTCCCCAAGCCTGTAGCACTGCTTGGGGTTGGGAGCCTCCCCTCAGTATCCTCTTCTCCAAACTAAACATGCCCAGTTCCATCAGCCTCTCCTCATATGACTTGTTCTCTAGACCCCTCACCAGCACATTAAATACACTTTCAGAACCCAAATTTATTAACAGGTAGAAAAATAGCCTGCTTGACCTGCAATCACTGGTGGAATGTGGATGCAGATGGAGCACAGATCAAGGGACAGCCTTCATGGTGGACCGGCAGGTATGGCAGCAGCCCTGCAGGCAGACGGCCAGGCAGCCTGGGGAAACTGGTGCAGCAATACTGGATTTTTTTGTGCCTTTTCTAATTTTTTTGAAAACTGTTTTTAAAAGATAAAGAGGGAATAAAGCATCTTTTTTTGCACAGCTACTAATTGCCTCGCTGCAGCAGTTCGGAGGCATTAATACTCATGCAGTGCTTCCCAGCTATAAGACATTGTACAAAGATTAATCCTAGCAACAGCCTGGTGGGGCAAATCCAGGTAATCTCCATTCTGCAGACTGACTGAGAGGTTAAAAGGAAACCATCAATTTTAAAAATGCCTCTTTGCTCTGGAAAATATGGCATTATTATTGTTATATTTAATGTCCTGCAATTACTATGCATCAAAGAGATTAAGGGGAAGAATATAGGGGTTTTCAAGAGCTTGGGCTTTGTTTAATGATTTCTGTCTGTCAAAATATATGCATTTTTAAATATGAATGTAGTGTGCATATATTATGTAAATAACACACAATAATACACCTATGCCAAATTATATGATTTCTGACTTCCATGGCTGGTGTGGGTCACCTCCATCCTACTATAAGGAACAAAGGCCCTGCCTCCACCAGCTCTGTATGCCCTCATTTCTGGCTGCAGGATGTTTACAGCTCAGCAGAGTGCATCGCAGTGCTTAGAAGGATCCGTGAGCTTGATGAACCACCTTCAGACCCATCTGTCCTTGCCATAGGAGACCCTAGAGCTGCAGCCCAGCTGGTCATACATGGGGGCTACCAGCAGGGATAAGAGGTAGCCCTGGGTTGGTTCTCCCAGTATGTCCAAGGCTGGTCTAAATGTCACACTTGCACCCAAGCAGTACAACACCAGGTGGGACTAGGCACGTAGCAGGCATTGGGACTAGAGCTTGGAACCTGGGCTTGATTTGGTATCACCTTCCCCAGCGAACACACTACCTTCAGAGCTGTGAGCCCTTTGTATTGCTTTCAAAATATCACAGACAGTGCCCCAGTTTTAAGGAAGACTTCTGGTGATCAAAGTGTTTGGGCAAATTTTCTACAAAGAGCATTCAAAATGCATGACTTGAGTGCCAAGTAGCTCTGCCGCTGTCTTAAAAATAAGTGCACCTTCCATGGCTTCCCCAGCACATGTATTGGGGATGCCCTTTTGTTCGCCGTCTGGTATAGCAAATCTTTAAGCCACATATTACATTTACTCTTGCAAACATAAGGACTAAAAGCTAACATTTTATTTTAGATATGCTAATCATATGGTCCCAAGAGCTCAGATTTCTTCAAAAAAAAAAAAGAAAGCAAAACCCTCAAATATCATAAGACTCAAGATAAAAACTGTTAGTATGTGGTAGTTTATGAACAATGTGCTACAGATAAGATTGCCAGGGAAAACTGAGCCTGATTTAACTTATCACAGCTTTAGTTCATCAACCTCAACAGGGTTATTTTGGATATAGAACAGCAGGTCCTGATCTCGTATTTTTTTTGTACTTTCTGACCACCAAAAACAATGCCAAACCCCCCTGTGAATAAAACAAGATAACTATAAATAAATTCTATGCTGTGTTTCTGCATGCTGTGGAAATGTCCACAGTATTTGTGTCATGGAACAACAATGAAAAATTTGTAGGTGAACCAGTTCAGGGAGGTGGGAAGAAAAATATAAACAGAAAGAAAGGCATCAGGTAACCTAAAGTGCCGGTTCCAAAACACTGAGACTCTGACAATCCCTGATTGTATCATGAGGGAAGGCAGAAGGGTGGTCAGACAGAGAGACATAAAGGAAGGAAGGAGGGAAGGAAGGGAGGAAGGGAGGAGGGAAGGAAGGGAGGAAGGGAGGAAGGGAGGAAGGGAGGAAGGGAGGAAGGGAGGAAGGAAGGAAGGAAGGAAGGAAGGAAGGAAGGAAGGAAGGAAGGAAGG
>VZRU01015947.1:506195-566687 GCA_013398155.1 Pedionomus torquatus | reverse complement strand
GAAGGAAGGAAGGAAGGAAGGAAGGAAGGAAGGAAGGAAGTTCTAGCAAGCTGGTTACAGTTTAGAGTATTACTAATGCTCAGATCATCTCCAAGGGAGGATGACTCCAATCCAAGTTTAAGTCACAGCAGGCACAGAGCAGCCCCAGGAGTGTACCCAGGCGGAGAATTTGGGCCAATGTTTGTTGCAGGACTAAAGTAATTAAGGGAAAGTTTATTAGCTTGGTAAATTGAAGTAAATGAAAAGCAAGTAACAGCCCTGAAAACAGCCCCCAGGTTTCTGTGAACACAGAACAGCCAGATACATTTTCAGGTCCCTTCTCCAGAGGCAGCCCTGCCCCATGCAGCAGGATGATCTGCTGCAGGGATGGTGACACTGCCCTTGTCTTCCCTGCTCCTTCCCACCTCATGGGTGCTACCACTAGCTCCTGTTTGGAAAATGGAATTTTATTCACAGCAGCCAGGAATATTGTCTTCCAAAAAGCTACATCCTACCCCTATAAGAGCTTAAATACTACATTCTGCAAATAAACCATGAAGCATCCTGTCAGCCATGTGAGGTAAAACAAGGCAAGTGAAACCTGTGGCCCCAAATGTCACTTAGTCTCAAATAGTGGTCATTAGGCTCTGAAATCCTCACTTGCCTAGAAGTGGAGGGATACTAATGCTTCAGGACTATTTTGATGAATAATTTCAATTCACATATCATAGAATCATGGAAGAGTTTGGGCTGGAAGGTCGTCTAGTCCAACTTCCCCCAATCAGCAGGCCCATTTTCAACTAGATATGGTTGCTCAGAGCCCCATCCAACCTGAGCTTGAATGTTTCAAGGGATGGGGCATCTACCAGCTCTGTGAGCAACCTAGGCCAGTGTTTTCTAACTCTTGACGTAAAAAAAATTCTTCTTTATATGTAATCTAGATTTTATATCTAACCCAAATCTTCCCTCTTTTCATTTGAAGCCATTACCCCTTGTCCTATAGCAACAGACCTTGATAAAAAGTCCCTCCCCATCTTTCCTATAGGCCTCCTTTAGGTACCAGAAGGCTGCTAGGTCTTCCCAGAGCCTTCTCTTCTCCAAGCTGAACTACTCCAACTCTCTCAGCCTGTCCTCATAGCAGAGGTGCTCCAGCTCTCTGATCATCTTTGTGGCCCTCCTCTGGACCCTCACCAACCGATTCATGTCTTTCCTGTGCTGGGGACTCCAGAGCTGGATGCAGTACTCCAGGAGGGGTGTCATCAGAGGGGCAGAATGACCTCCCTCAGCCCGCTGGCCACACTTCTTTAGATGCAGCCCAGGATGTGGTTGGTTTTCTGGGCTGCAAGTTCACATTGTCAGATCATGTCCAGCTTTTCATCCACCAACACCCCAGTTTCTTCTTGGCAGGGCTGCTCACAATCCCTTCATCCCCCAGCCTGTACTGATACCGGGGGTTACTCTGACCCAGGTGCAGGACCCTGCTTGTGGTCTTGTTGAACCTCATGATGTTCACAAAGGCTCACTTTTTAAGCTAGTCCAGGTCCCTCTGGATGGCATCCCATCCCTCAGGCCTGTCAAGTGTTCCACTCAGCAACAGGGTTAATGGGAAGAGAGGGTAGACTGAGCTTGGTAGACAGACAGCTCTCTGGCAAGGGCTCTGCCTGTGTTTAGCTCAAGCACATCACATGGGTCTCCCCGTGACAGGAAAGTCACAGCCTTATAATAAATAGCTCCAGTGCAGTCACTGTTGTCTCAGTTACAGCATAACGAAACCACCACGTTGTCTGAAGTCAGTTCCTGAGCATGAACACACAGTCATTTTTCCTCGGAAAAGAAGTTTAAGCAATCTTAGGACTCCTCATGCCTCATTTTTTAAGTACAAACATAGTAAAAGTCAGAAATTATTGAGTTGGCAAAGAAAGCAAAAGTAAAGCATAGCCATGAGCAACGCTTTCTTTAAGACTGGCAGAAACCTCAGAATCACTTTGAAGATGAGCCTAAAAATGAATGACGAAAAGGGACTGTAGTCAGGATGCACCTGGGAATTACTTACTGTAGAAATGACTCTGACTGTCTCGGAAAGGCTTACTCAAAGCAATATGTGTATAGGAAATAGTTTGCAATAAGGAACTGAGGCAACATCACACCTGGGTTTACCCAGGAACACTCTTCAGAAGACACCTTCTCCACCTACTATAGATTAGGGTATTTTCAGTAAGCAACTGATTTCGAATAAACAATGTAGCTTTGGGGGACATCAAAATACTTCACATGTTCTGACTGAAGATAAGTTCTAGATGACAAAAATATGGTGGAAAAAGTGTAGATATCTTAGAAGATTTATTTTTACCGTCTAAAAAAAAATGTTTTGATTTTGTGTTCTGAAGTGGTATATTCCCTTTGAACTTGACCTGAATTCAAAAAATGAATGAAAACACTAAAAATAGGGTTAGACAGCCCTGAAAATTAATGGACAACTTTTATTTCGGCTGGGTGTGGGGGAAGAAGGAAAGAAAAAAGACTTTTGGCTGTCCTGAAAGTCAGTATTTTTTAATTTAGCTGAAAAAAAACCAACTCTCCCCCTGAAAAAATCTTGTTCAAGTTGAGCTGCAGTAAGATATTTGTGGGTTTTGTCATTTGTTTTTTTCAGTTTCACTTCAAGAAGGAGATCAGAAATTCAGACTTCTGTACTGAACATAGAGCTTTTTTGTTCTTTTTAGTGTTGTCTTTTTTTTTTTTTTCTTTCTCCCTTTTAAGAGCACAGAATGAAACTTCACCAGAGTTTAAATCAGAGTGGGGTCTGTGCAGAATGCAGTGTGGCTTCACTCGGGGGTGATGCGCAAGCCCTTGGCAGAGGCACCTTAGCACAGGCACCCTGCCCACCCAGCCCTGTCTTGCAGGACTCCTCCTCAGCCTGGGTGCTGCAGGAGCACACCCAACACTGATGCCAAGATTCAGGATTGATCATCCCACTCTCTCCTCAGCACCTCCTCAAGGTGCTGAGCACTCTTGCTTTTGGTATTGAGAGGCAAACGGAAGGCACCTCACAATCAGCCTCAACACACATGGTATCCATGAGCAACCTCATCCTCTCATCTAGTGAGCTTCATTTAGGGTATCCCCTCTCTAAAATCCCTCTCCTTTAAAAATTGCCACCTGTTAGTTCAGCTCCATTCCCTGATAAAACTTCAGCCCAGGACAAGGGGAACCAAGACCTGAGTTTATCATCTTCCCTCTCCATGACTCCAGCAAATCCCAGCTAGAAAATGTGGGGACCAGAAGGAAAAGTGGCAGGGTTAGGGGTAGGGGGAGGAGGCAGAAAAAAACCCAAAACATGAGCAGTGGAAAATCTGAGTCATGTCCAAGAGAGAGGTGAAGTGATGCAGCACTTGGAATATGTTGGGACTTATGGCAAAAAAGAGGGTTGCATCATAAAATGATAATATCATTAATGTACTAGTTAACAATATTGTTCAGTGGCATCTCTTTTTCACCAGTAAATGTGACAGCTGATGGCGTGAGAAGTGATAAAGCAAATAGAGCTTCATTCCCACAGCTCCTGGCACCTCCTCCAAAACATAAATGCCCCTCTGTGAAACTGGGTGCCTGCTGGAGGGGCCTTCTCTCAGCACCAGGGAAGGGCTGAAAGCTCCAAATTCAACATCTAAGGTTGTTGCCATCAGTCACTAAGGTGCAGGAAGTTGTGTGTTCAAAGGAAGGCACAGTGGGAAAGCAACGTGTAATGAAACTGGGATTTGACTGGGGTCGCTGCAGCCAGAACCTGCTCTTTAGCAGCTCAGCAGTGCAGGCCATGAGCAATTCATTTAGTCAGTCTTGTTCAAGAGAACATAAAAGGGGTTTTAATTAGGCAAAATGTCAAGATGTGCCTTTTTCTAGCCTGTGCTTTTCGAACAAGGTTACTGTTAGCTGTCATGATGCTTGGATAGGGCTCTTTGGACCACTCTGCTCAAGGATACACAGGGGCTGCTCCTTCTCAGTGAGCTTTACAGGCATGTTTTACATCACCAGCCACAACAGGGACCGTTCTCATACACATGGAATTAATAATTTTCTGTTTAATCCTGCTAATTATTTATGTCTTATGGTGGGGAGAGCCCTGGGTGAATTACACTTCAAAACAAGTTTGCTTTGCTACCTTGATGGACAGTAAAAGCCCTTTTTACCATCTGAAGCAAAACAAGCCAACTTCAGAAGTGTAGTGTTTCACAGAGAAGGGAGAAAAAAAAGGCAATACTGCCACTTGCAAATTCTGGATTCACCACCTGTCTCTGCCAGGGACTCCTCTAGCTTGGAGCAACTGAATGTGCTCTCCAAGTGCCTGAGAGCTAAACAGCAGCACAAACGCCCACTTCCTTTCACCTCTGCCTCTGCCTTGTCAGCTGAGATGGCAAATGCTTTTGGCAGGAACCATCTCTTGCTATCTGCTCAGCATCACTTGAAGCCCAACACCTCAACTGTCGCACGAACATCAGGCCATATCCACACCTCCCACTTACCAGCCACCACCTGTAGTTGTCTTCTGGGATCAAGGCATTTTGTGAGGTCAGGAAAGGTTGCATAGTTGAATTAAATCTCTGATCAAACCAGAGGGAATGCCCCAGCTCAGAAATGCACGTGTGGCAACTACACGGTCTCCTGGGGTACTTGAAGAGTTTCTGGACTTGCTCTGAAAACTGCATGATGAGATGTCTGGGATCCCAGGTGGTCGTAGTCACCTGGTCCGTGTAGTTCAGCAGAAATGACGTTACTGTGATGAGCAAAAAGGCGAAGGTAAACACTTTCACGTTCCTCCTCCTTAAGAAGACCATCTTTCCAATTGGGTTCTGCCGCTGACGCTGACCAAGCACAATGTAGTGTCCAATGTAAGGCAAAAAGGAAAGGGTGCTGCAGGCGCCTGCCAGTTACCACCCAGGGCTTAGGCTGCACGTATCGACTCCACTTCTTCCATCCATAAGGGAACCAGTTTTGTTTCCCCCAAATGGTCTTAAAAAAGGCAAATCTGGGTATTTCCTTTCCCCTTCTCACCGTGCTTCAAGTCTCTTCCACCTCTCTGTGACCTGTTGCTGACCTCTCCTGATGAAGGTTCAATGAAAATGAACCTTCTTGCCCCTTCCACAGAGCAGAAGATTTAGAGGAGAGTAATATCAGCATTAAAATTTAGGTTTGCTATGTGGGAGCAAGCCATAAATGAAAGCAAGCAAACCGTAGAAAGAAGAGGGTAGTTATATTTTTTCCTTGGAAGTTAGCTCATGAAGGATCATCCGGGGATGTATATTCCAGCAGAGAGATGTGCTTTGATGTCCATTTAATCCATGGAGAGCTGTTTCCAGCCTGGAAATACACACACACACAAACAAAATTAATATGTATATATATAGTCAGAAAGTTTTTTGCATTCCTCCCAAGCTAATTTCCCTGCTTTTCTCTGCTAGTACCAAAACTTCTGATCAGCTCAGAGCCCTCAACACAGCTGCAATTTCTGCTGTGGTATTTGTATACTAAGAAGTTTCAGGGCGAAATCTCCCAAAGGGCAGAGCGTGGACCTGTGGACATTGAGTCCCTTTCTATTGAATTGTCCCTGGCTGCCTTTGAATTACAGTTTGTAGCCATTTGAATGGCAATGACTCACCTCCTTCCCTTAGGCTGACCTTCATAGCCACAAGATATGCAGTAAAGCACACTCAAAGCAGCTGAACCAAAAGCACAGGGCAAAAAAAGGAGGAGCAAGACAGGGAAAAAGAGGAAATGGTTCCTTTCTCTTCCTCACCCCAACTAGCTTAATTTTTCAAGGACCAAGTTTGGACGCAGATATTCAGAGAAAGCCAAACAAGAACAGTTCATCCATCCTGGAACCGATAGGGGAAATCAAAGTACAAATGGCTTTTGTTTCATGTGGGTTATGGTTCTTTTTGTTGCCAAGGAAGGGTAGGTGAGGGCAGCCTGTGATCTCAGAGAGTTCCTGTGAGATCCCAAAGCAGGCAGAAAGGCTGGGAGCTGCTTCACCTCGGCAAGTCGGGGAAAACAGAAGGATCCAGAGCTGCTCTCTATTTCCCTCCTGGTGTCCCCTGCCTGGCAGCAGTGATTTAAAAGTTTTTAAAAGCCAAAAAACAGATCCCTTCCTCACAAGACACCATTGTTTTGTGGGAAGAAAAACATGTTGAGGTTTTTAAAGCATCAGATGTTTGCAAAAAGTCCCAAAAGTGCCATTGTTAAGTATCACTCTTTTGCTTAAAAAATTAAATAAAAGAGAAGAAGAAAACCAATCGGAGAAGCATCTATGTCAGAATCCGAGCAATTTACGAACAAGCAAAAACCCAACAAAAGAAGTCTCACTCAGCTGCAGGCTTCAGGCCAGCAAACAAAGAGCAAACCCACAACTGTTACTGTTAAAAAAACATCATTTTAACCCAATTTTGTGCACCACATTGATGCAAGACCTTCCTCATTTCATCACCCCAGTCTGTTCCTTGTCCAGACATGGGGGAAGTGCATCTGGTAGCCACAGCCCTGGGCTGGGGACAGAATCCTCAGCTTTGCTGCTGCCTTTTCCCGTGAGGAACTGCGAGGAGCTGCCCGAGGCCAAACTGCTTTTCCAAAGGGTTTGACAAGGTGTCTTGGAGACAGCACAGGCCTGTTTTTTAGAGGCGGTGTGTAAATATTTACCGAGTCCCGTAAAGCCAAATCCGAAGACAGGAGCCTCAGTCCGTGGTCTTAAGCCTTTGCTCTGCTTCAGGTCTCTCATCTGCAGCACGAGATGGGTAGTGTGTGCTGTTCAATTAGCTGCTGTTTGCCAAATGCCTGGAGATTTATTTTAAGTCTGGCCCCTACAAATGCATTTACAGGAGCTCAAGGGCTGACAAGTGGGTCAGGCTGGATAACAAAAGGCTTTATTAACCCCGGCTGCTCGGGCTCACCCGCACCAGTAAATTAAACAGCACCAGGGAACAGACCTGCTCTTGTTTTAACTTTTCAGAGAGAAGTTTTGGAGCAAACCAGAAATCTTCCAAACTGTTGATGGGCACAATTTGGGAATCTCAACCCAAAAAGGCAGTAGGGATGCTGCCCCTGTGCCTTGAAGAGTTAGAAAAGCAGCTTGAGAGCAGGGTCCCCCATGCACGGCCCCCATCCACACCAGCTGGCCTTTGTGCCAGAGCGTGACCACAAACACATTTGCTTTACTTGTCTGGATGTATTTGTTTGTCTAAACAAAAACACAACTGCTAACCCCCCCGCCCTCCCAAAAAAATACACCAGATCCCAGAAGCAGATTGATTCTCCATTTATGGACCAGATAATTCCAGCATTGCAATGTTGGCGGGTCGAACTCCTGCTGCTGTTAACACTTGGCCAATTCACTATTTGTAAACATTGCTCCTGCTCTTCTATTATTTTTTAAGTGGAGGAGAGATGAGGATTATGCAGCCTTTCTTGGAAAAGCCTGTAAAATGAAGTATTGTTCACAAAAGAGACAGTTCTGGCCTCTAAAATAAATACCCTTTTCACCAGATTTTTTTTTTTTACAACTGAGCTAAGGTTAAACTTATATTTAGTATTTGAAAAGAAAGAAGCAAGCCAGTATTTATGCAGTGGACTGCAGTGTTGCAAACTCCTAATCACCCTGTCTTTTATAGCATATAATGGGAAGGTGAGAAACCAGAACTCCCATGGCCCTTTTTCATTGTGGAAATATACACCAGATGCTTTATTTTAATTCTCACTATTTACAGTTTCATATGAATGTTCATGTTTCTTATGAATACTTAGGATAGAAAAGAAAAAAAATAAAAAAAATATATAACATGACAGAACATTTATAGCTCTGGGGGCTATAAATGTGATTTAGAGCCTGAGGAAAAGGAAAGCTGAAATGAACGGAATATACTTTTATCAAGTTCATTGTGATTTGGACCTGGCCCATTTTTTTTCCTTTCTTAAAACACAAGTTAGATCCAACCCAGACATCAGTATTTTCATTCTTCCTAGCATCTTGCACTGGAATCTCAGGCCATCCTCAAGTTTCCCTCTGCTCACATGTATTTGTAAATCTTTACAAAAGAGTTTCCATAGGATTTGCCAAGGTGCTGGGAAGCGGGAAGGGTGGGGATGATGCTGAAGCAGCAGCTAGAGCAGGAAACCACGAAGGGCTGCCAACCCAAGCTGTTAGGAATGTGCTTTACCTCCTGATACTATTTGCAATAGTTAATTTAAATTATTACAAGTAAATAGAGTGATACCAGCTACAGCCCTTATCAACAGACCTCAGCTTGACTTTGGCACTAGCGAACATGCTATTTTGTTCTCAAACTCAGAAACAATTTCTGGGGACTTCACGTATGGAGATTTAAATTATGAGCCCAGCCCTTGAACCAACCACAGTCCCCTTAGAGTTAAACAGGGTTTAAGTACATCCTGCATGCGGCTGTGCCTGCGGGCAGCTGTCCCAACTCAGCTCAAGCGAGCAGCAGGTTAAGCTACCTTAAGTGATTGGGTGCTTAAGGTCTTATTTGTCGTCTGGATTTCTCCTGCTACCTTCCCACCTCCTCCCCCTTCCTACATATACCCTTGTCCTCCTGTAAGATGCCCCAGTAAATGCCAGGAGAACTTAGGTTTATGCTGCCGGCTCCCAATGCCCAGTGACATGCAATGCAGGGAGAATGTGCGATGATGTTCCCAGGCAAGAGCAGAGGGGCAAGTTTGGCAGAAGGGACAGTTCCTCCAACCTCTGCCCTGAGTGTAGGAGTGGGTCCAGTGCAGTCATGAAGGAGAGCGGAGCTTTGTCTTTGGTCTACATTTTCTATTATAAAATACACCAGGGTCAATCCATTGTGATTGTTTGTCTTCATTGTTTCCTTGCATTGTAGAAAGAAGGAATAGAAAGAGCTTTCTTTTTTTTTTTTTTTTTTTTTTTTTTTTTTTTTTTTTTTTTTGCCCAGGGTGGTTTTTTTTTTTCTTTTTTTCTTCTTTTTTTTGTATTGCCCAGGGTGGATCTTTTTTGCATTGTAAGCTCACAATCTTAAGAATGTCCCTGGTCCCTTGCCAGTTTGGCAATTAAAAGACAAGGGTAAAACCACATCAATTCAATGGACTAATATAAAGAAATTCTTAACACCTTCAGGAAATATTTTTTTGACAAATCTTCTCACGAATGCAATGTATTCTTACTGCACTTGTTAGGTTATGTGATAAAAGCTCCTCTGCACACCCACGGAGTACAGAGAGACAATGGCAGGAGGGGGACCCCAAATGATACCTTGCCTTGAAGACTCCCAGGTCCATACCAGGGACCATCAGCCTATCCAAGGCCCATTTCCTCAAACTCAGAGAAGTTGTGGGACAAAGGCAAGTAAGAACAAAGACTTGGAACTTCTCAGCGCCAGCCATGAAACTCACCTAGATAAATCAACACCAGAGCACCTTTGGGACTGAGACAGATTGCATCCTGGGGGTATGGGATACATTATGGGGTGCAAGGGAAGAGCATATGGGGATTGCAAAAGATCTGCATAGTCACCCACATAGTATTAGCAGAATTATTGGTTTCTTGATATTTTTTTTTAAAGATGGGTCTTAAACAAAATGTTGTGGAAATTAGTAATGAAAAGAACATTGAAAAAAAAAAAATCACTGTACTTCTCACCCCTCCAAGTTGTAAATGTCCCTCTATGGTAGAGTTTGGCTCCTTTTTGCAGCCTACTTTGCTAGCAAAGAAGTACTTAGTACCAGCACCACTTTGAGGAGGTCTTTGTTAGCTTGTGATAGATGCTGACTCTTCAGGATCCAGCTATTGCCTTCTGGTTCATAACTCACATTAAAACTGCAGCATGAAACACATTTCTCTAGTTTGATCCAGACACAGCGTGTTGTTGGGCAGACCAACACAAAGGCAACAGGGAACAGCATCCCCATACAAAGATATTTTCAGATTTCTATTCACTTTTTGAATACTTTTTATGGTCTTGAAGTCCTTTGGACTCAAAAGCCACATACCTACCGGCACCCAGTGGAAGCTGGGGAAGGACAAGGTGACCTACTGCAGCCCTCTTATGACTGATGGTGGCCATTGTAGAACCCTTCTACAGCCCACGGTATTTTCCGGCTGGAAACTATATACTTCAAGGAGTAGAGCTTTGCTGCAATTCTACTTCAAGAGACTGTACTGTGTTAGAAAGGTCTCAGTAGCAGAACTGCAAATGCCCATTTTCAGAAGCACAGCTCAGATTTCCCTCCCTCCTCCCCAAAACCTCCAAAGAATTAATTTCCCAGCTAAGCCACTGACAGCTATATTGTTATAAAGCCTTTTGGCAACACAAACAGTATGTCTTCAAGCATCCTTCCTGCTGTTTTGGGACTTCCCTCCCTTCCACACTCCTTGTAAGTAACTACTTCAGCAACCCTCAGTCTCAAAGCCTTGGCCTGGGAGAGGATGGAAGGTTAAATCTTGCTTTACTGCACCCACAAAGGCCCAAAGCACTCTCAGAAGATGTCATCCTAGGGCAGCAAAAAGTCTGTCCCTGGAAAAATACGCATATATTTCCTCCCAAAGTCTGTGCTTAGGCCTGGAAAGGAACAACAGGGGGGACTGTTTCTCTCCAAACCACAGGCTTGTCTGCCTTGCCCTGCTCACTGCTGGTTACCTCCCACTGCCCAGAGCTGGCTGACATTTAGAAAGAAACACTTCATTGGTCTGACACCTTGCCAGAGACCTCTGAGCATGAGGCTTTTGCTACGTGAGATAGATTGTGCAATTATGAGACAGCCTGTCAGCCTGTCAGAGTTAAACACGGGGCAAAAAAACCTGAATCTCTCTTAACCAGACAAAGGTGGGAGCCCGTAAAAGACCTCTGGTCCATTGCCTCTAGTTCCAGGAGATCGGTCTCACCAGGCACTGAAGGCCACACAAAGGCTGGTAAAAGGAGGAGATGCTGCCTGCACCCTTGGTCAGCCTTCACAACTTCAGCCTCTTCATGGTGTGACTTCCCACATCCTGCTGACTCCATAGCATTGGCAGGCAAAAGTGGCCTCTGTCTAACCAAAAGCCACAACAGGCTGCAATTTTGAAAAAGCACCAGCTGCCACATGACTTTGCTCTTTTCCATCTATAACAATTAAAATCAGGTCACATTTTGTTCCTCAGAGCTAAGTGGTGCCTCTCTCCTCTCCATCTTCACATCCTCAGAGGGATGCCATAGGAGCCGTTGTCTTGTGTGCCTACAGCCATAGAAGAGAATCCTCAAGTCCCACCTGCCTTTTAATCGGAGAGAAAATCATAGATTCATAGAATGATTTAGGTTGGAAAAGACCTTTAAGATCACCAAGTCCAACCATAAACCTAAAACTGCTGGACTCCACGGTGTGCAGCTGACTGTGCTGTGAAGCGTAAATCTATTTGACGGCCACAGTCAAACGGGGTCACAGCAACCAAGTCAGGCAAGCTGGCTTCTGTATCACTCTCAGATTTATTAAAATGATCACCCTAAGCGACTCCAAGTAATCGTGTCAACACTGCCTAGAAAACAAAACAAACCAGGAACATTTAAGCCAGGAGAAAAAGTAGCTTTAGACAAATTTGAAGGCAGCAACTCCTCCTTTCCTCTTGAATTTGGAGCCAGCTATTGGGCAGCATTTCATCCATGACAGCGAATAGAAGGAAAACTGGAGGTGGTTTATGGAGCATGGCATTTTAGGTGCTGGCGATCTGAAAAAAAAAAAAAAAATTGCTATGTGCTTATGTCTTACCAGTGAGCAGGTTTGCTGGCAGGCTCAGGCTGGCCAGGTAGATAGGAGATCTCCCTGGTACTCTAACGCAGCCTGCCTTGCTTATGTGCATAATAGGTCTGTGCCGTCAGGGTAATCCAACAGCTTTTTGTGCAAGATGTGTATAAGATTAACAGAAAATTGCTGTGTGTGTGGCAGAGGGAAGTTGCATTCTGTTGCCTCAAAATAAATCTTTATCTTGGCAGATTTTATCCGGCATGTTGCTGAGTGGTCTGGAAATGAAAACTCCCCCGCAAGGCTTGAGGAAAGGGCTGGAGGCTCTGGCTCAGAAAGGGTCACGATTCTGTCTGTACCTTTGGGTGCTGAGAGCTGCCATCCCTGCCTCCTCCCACCAGGGTGAAGACCTTTTGTCCTCCACTGCTGTGGAGGGGTTTGCCACAGCAAAAGCTTCCTCTTCCTTTGCATACCAAGAGCCAATTCCTGCAAGGGGTGTTTGTTCTAGAGAAATTGCCACATTAATATCCAGGATTAATTGTGCTGTCTTCCCTGGACTACAGTTCCTACTTATGTCTTCATGCCAAACAGGAATTTTTACTTTGAATGGGGCTAGAAGTGCCACAAAAGATGTTCTAGTTCCAAAATCTCTGCCCTTGCCAGTCCATCATATCTATGGCAGAGGCTGTCTTTGGAGCTGAGTATGGAGAGGGGTGGATGTTCCAACCACCTCTCCTGTGGAGTTTACAGGACAATTTTGCTCTGCTGCTGGAGAGCCAGCGTGGCCAGAAATGTGCCTGAAACAAAGCTTGCTCCAATCATCAGAGCTTGTATCAGCCTTTAAATGAAGAAGCATCTAGGAAAAAGTGACACCCTGGGCTTAAGTCTTTTCTCTCCTGGCTGATCCCAAATCTCATATTCAGTGCTGCAAATTAATTCCAGGATCCCAACCAGCCTGTCAACTTTCTGATAGATGCCACGTTCCCTACTGCTATGTCTTTATGCAGTACCTGCTCTTCAGCCTTGAAAGAGGAGTGAAACTGGGTCTGGGGTGAAGGGCAAGCCTGTGGGGAGCCTCTCTCCCTCCCCTGGTGGCACCAGCTATGCAAGGATGCCATTGACCCGTGTATCACTTATCACTGGGAAACACAAGGATGATTGTGACTGTGGAGATAAACCTATGATCAACTTATTTCCAGTGGGATCTATAATGTGAATAAATCCCTATTTATATAATAGCTTTGTTACTGCATCCAGGGTTGGTATCATGCCAGGCCTGGTGAAAAAGCCCACTGCTAATGTATCAAAATTTGTCAATATAAGCCAAATCTTAACTCTTCCAGGTTATTATGGTGCCAAGGGAGCCCTCAGCCACGTCTGCAGACAAGGAATCAGCAGCCCTTTGCAAACTTGCCCCTGGGTGTCTTCTTCATGGGATAAACTGGGAAAGACCAGTGAAAAGGGCAATTAATTCAAATCAAATGGGCAGCTCCACTACCAATCTGTTTATGGTCAATTCCTCTGACTCGGTCCTCAGATCAAGTATTTTCAGGACAAAATATGAACACCAGAAAAAGAGCACTGTCCAGCCAAGCCATTAACAGCACAGCAGTCATTACGGCCAAGAAGCTGGAGGCTGCCAGGTCTCACCAGGGATGTGCTGAAAACCAGCGATGGAAAAATAAACTGCTGGTAGTAACATCTTCCACAGCCTCCATCTTGCTAGAAAGTGATTTTTGAAGGAGCCCTACCTCTTTGCACACATTCTGTTAATCAATAGCATCTCTGCTTCTCTGGTGGTACTTCATTTTCTCTCAGATATTCCAAATCCCCTTCCCCACATTGATGTTGTGAATAGCAAATATATCACTAAAAGTTCTTAAGAAATACTCTTCTTCTTCCTAATTTAAAAGTTTGTAATGCTGGGCGGATATAGAGAATTAACTTGCTAGACTATGAGAGCTTTTCTGGTGGGTCAATATCTACTGATGGGTTGGGATGGGACTTCTTGTGTTATCTTTATACAGGCTGGCACACTGCAAGCTGGGGCAATGAAAACAATAACTTTATGGTGAAAATCCTTATCTAAAATTCTCTCAGTCACTAAAATCCATTCACTCTATCTCTGTGAATTGCTCTACTTTGAAGGGGTCTTTGAAAACATTCAAGCAGATGACTGGATACATAGAAATTACTGTTTGATTCCTGTTGACAACCTTTGGTGGACAGAGTGCCCTCTCCTCTCAAATCCTTCCCATGCCATTAGGTGATTTGTAGGCTGAGATCAAAACTCTGCTTAGCCTTTGCTTGGGAAAAAGGATCTCTCAAAGGGATTTCAAGGATATCCATGTGTGTTTGCACCTAGCATAATTCTTTAAAGGTTCATAATAGGATAACTCTTGAGTTGGAGCTGGCAAGGAGTTTTTCCAGCACAGTTTTGGGGGGATTTTTTTGTTTGGTTGTTGTTGATTTTTTTTATCAGTTTGTCAAAATTGAATCTTGCTGTGGATTTTCTCTTTCAAGAAACTTCCAAAGAAAGTTCTTCAACACTTAAGTGAAAAATTCTAGCTTTCAATTTGAAAAAGATCTTCTTGAAAATCTGTAATTTATGGTAATTAAAGGAAAGCAAAACATATCCAAGTCTGAAATGGGAATAAAAACAAACCCCAACCTTTATTTTCACCTCTGCTAGGAGAAAGGTGAAAACAAATTATCACCTCTTCTTTTTGGTTTTACTTCCTGTTGGGCTGACTGTGGGGTTTTTTTTAAGTTTTGCTAATTCCCCAGAGACAGTAAGAACACTACGTTCAGGTAATCCAAATACAGAAAGACAAATTAATGGTGGCAACAGTGGAAGTAAATACTGAGGCAAGCTAAAAGTACTGTAGAAGTGAATTCCTGTACATGCATTAGTTTCAGTTTTATAGGATTACAGGAGAGGATATAGGATTATTTCAGATTATAGGACACTTTAAACTAGAGGTGGAACTCAATCACATTGACAGCAGGTGTTTTCCCAGCCTGCCTATGAATACCCAGCTCAAAAATATTCACCAATCTATTTCTTGGTTAAAACTGTAGGGAAATATATGTGATTATAACTACAGTTGTTCAAGTGGAACAGACTTCAAAGAATAATTGTGAAGAACCCTGATTTCTGATATTAAGAAAGTGATTAAGACACCGCAGGGACCTTCATGGCATTATAATTCCAAATGCAGAGAAAGATTAGATGATAATGATAATACTGATGGTATGTCAGTAATCCCCAAGATATAGGAAATGTATTTCTGGGTCCATGCAAGCATCTCTGACTCTCTTCACTGGGATTCCTGCCTTGAAGCAATACCAAGCAGTTGTTGGCACTGTGAGGTTGTTAACTCGTGTTCATACTGATGGGCTCCTCATTAAACCAACAGCTTTTCTCTTACAATCAATGACACCAACTGATACAGCTCTGCATTAAACATTTATTCATCAGACAAACTAAATTCACTCTGGAGAAGGTTTAATGACACCACTGAGACTTTCTTCTTCATTAACCTGGGATTTACATTTAGTCTTTCTTGTGCTATGAAGGTATCAAACTGCTGACAATTAAACTCAGAGGTGTTTTAGCATCTGTGCCTTGTCTGGACCTGTCAGTTTATGCAAGTTATGGCAAATACAAAATAATACTTTGAGTTTTCCATTTACTGTGCACACTTACGAGAGTTTGGCAGCCACAATAAGTTTATAAGGAGTCAATATATAACATACTAAAATTAGATCACAGATATAAGTAACAAATTTGATAATTAATATACTTTGTTACAAGCCAGAATCACAAAGTCATTAGGCAGCTCATTTAATTGATTGATCGTTTACATGCCCCTAGTAGGAGCCCTTGATCCAAATGCACAGTGTGCTCTTGTTCCCAGCCCAGGCATCATCCAGCCTCTCTGCATATGGTGACGGTTCCATTCCAGCTTTTGCCCCACATCTACAATAGTATTGGCAGTCATGAAAGAAATGAATGATTCAGGCTGCCTTTTATCCAGAGGACTGCCAGACCTGAGGTTGTCTCTAATACCTAATGGAAAGAAGTAGCTCCCCAGAAAACGCAAAGGGAATGTGGCCCTTTGATGCTCCATTGGTGGAAGCTTGGCTTTGGACTGTGAGGTAGCCTGCGTATAGAAAAATCACAGGATTTCAGTGAAGAAGAAATTTTGCATTTTTTTCTGGACTTTTAAAGTGGGGGTTTTTTTGAGAAACAGAGATTAGCATACATCAGAGTGGCACAGAAAAGGCATCCCATAATCCTGAATACAAAAATATGTCAAAAGCTGCATGCAAAATGGATTTGCATACATCGGAGCTGCACATACAGCCACTTGTCTGGGCATCCTGAACTGCATTAAAAATGTTAATAATGTATTATGTGGGTGCTGATAATTGAATGTTAGAGAAACACACACAGACATGCACAAAACTATGGTGTCTCTTCCACTTGTCTTACTTAAATGGTTAATACATAGAAGGGGAGACTGTTAAGGTAGCCAGCAATCCTTGAATATTTAAGGGCTTTCTGGTTCAAAGAGAAATTCAAAGTATCACTTATCCATACAGAAATAATTAGCAGAGGAAGATTTATTTATTATTAAAATTTTCAGTTTTCAAATAGCATCAGAGTAGCATCCATATTTTTTTTAAAAGCAGAAATTTTAACACATGAAAGTGGTGATCAATTCAATATTGCCTTGTCTTACTCTCTGCAGTGCTGCTAACCACATCCTGCCTAGAAATCAAGCAATAGCAGGCCAGATGCTGGAAACATCAGCCTGCATTTACTCTTCTACCTAAGACAAAGAGTGGAAGAGGGAAGATCTCTGTCCTCGGTCTCTGCATATTGAACCAGGATGGGTAAGCCCCTGCTGCTTACTTTTCTCTAGCATTGATTTCCACCATCTGCCCAGATGGCGGTACATTCTAATGTACCAAGAACTTTTTCTTCAGTATCACCAAAAGAAACACCAGTCCTACAAGGGCTGGTTTAATGCTGGCCAGAAACTCCAGCTGGATCTTTAAGTTATCATAACTGTATCAGCGCTATGCAGCACAAACCCTGTAGAGAAGAAACCCCTAAAGTTAAATCCAATCCTTGGGTTCAAGATAGTGTCTCCCATTCAAACACTGAGAATGGGACCCCACATTCATTGCAATGTCCTTTCCCCATCTGAAACAACCCTCCTTTTCAGTGTGACAGGGAAAGTTTTTCTTTTGGTTGCACGCTTTTGTGCATATTACTATTGCAATGGATGTGGGATGCCTTTCTTACTCCTCTGAAAAAGTTTCACAATAGCTTTTAAAACAAGGCTCACAAAAATGTTACCACTTGCTCTAGCAATAAAGTTCCTGGCAAGTTTTAATGGGCACAGTGTTAAAAATTAAGAGTCCCCAATGACCAAAGGCAGCAGAGCTATGGGGATTTGAGTTTTTTTTTTAAAAAATTGTGTCGAATAGTTTGCTCTGCAAGTGGAAGCTACAGGATTTTTATTTGTGTTTTTTTCCTTTATTAAGCAAAGAAAAAAAAAAAAGTTATTTCACCTTTAATTAAAGCCACTTAAGAACTTGCTGGCAACTGTACACCAAGAAAGTCTTGAAAATACAGCGTTCCACTTGGCTTGGTTTTAAACGGGGTGAGATGAGTTTTTAGTCTCTTTTATTATGTCTCTCTTGCTCAAATCAAAAAAAAAGAGAATGCTGAAAAATAATGATGGCATCCAAAGGGAAGTCATTACAAATACAGCTTAAATGTTCCCAGAGGAGAACTGACCTATCAGTTCTTACGGAGGTGTAGCATCAGCTGAAGGGCATGCTTGTTTTTAAGTTCCTCTAAAAGGAGATCTTGTGTCCCAACAGATTGCCAGATTGCTCTGAGATATTTGCCTAAAAGATGAAGTTTCTGGTGACCAGCATCTCTGCTGCAGACAGATTTCCAAACTTGTAGCTGATGGAAATCGTTCTCATTTTACAGCCTCCTGTATCTCCTACGTCTGAATTTCATTGACCCTGCTCTGATTTATGTGCACAGTAGATTTGGTGCATCACTGATTTGTATGAGAAACAGTGAGGAAAAGTGTGGGAGACAGACGGTAACGAGGCTTACAGTGACAGCACATGGCTTGTGAACACAAAGTGATCTTGCTTGAGTTTTACAAATATATGAAGTCATTTCTGTTCACGGAGATATCAGCCAGAAAGGCAACCGAGGAGAGGACTGCTTACCCCTTGCAGTCACTCAGTGAGGTGCAGCTCCTGGCTGACACCCGAAACTGAGACGATTTGGCTTTCATTCTGGACATTCGTTCATAGACTTAGAGGAGGTTCAGCTGAGTGAGGTGCTGCCACGTTTCCTCCCATGCAAAGGCGGCACCAGCCAGTTACACATTAACTATTTCAACATAAGTTTGTCTAGCTTATTCTGAAAACAGCCAGTAAAGGAAACGTTTCTGCTTCCCCAAGCAATTTGTTATCAGTAGAAGACCACTGGCTGGCTCAGATGATAGCAAAAAAAGTCCTTCCCCAAACTTTCTTGTGCCTTAACGTCTTAAAGAAAGAAATTGAAACAATCCCAGCCTCCTGATGAAACACTACGCTATGACTGTTGAGTCCTGAACCAAAACCAAACTCCTTGAGAAAATAGCAGAGCATTGCCCTGTAGAATCTGTGAGCATCCACCTGCTCCTGAAGCTGCACCCAGGCTCACCCAGTGTTGTAGGGGAGCAAGAATCACAGAACATAGAATCATTTAGGTTGCAAAAGATCTTTAAGGTGAACTTAGCACTGCCAAGCCCACCACTATACCATGTCCATAACTGTCACATCTACATGCTTTTTAAATACTTCCAGGGATGGTGGCTCAACTGCTTCCCTGGACAGCCTGTTCCAGTGTTTGACAAACTTTTGAGTGAAGAAATTATTCCTAACATCCAACCTAAACCTGCTCTGGTGCAGCCTGAGGCCATTTCCTCTTGTCCTATGACTTTTTACCTGGGAAAGAGGAAAAGGTACAAAAGAAAGAGGTGAAGGTATAAGGTAAGAGGATTTGCCTGAATTAGCTGGGAGAAGGAAGGGGCAGGGAGAAGGTTTACTGCCCTGCTGACAGGGCTTACAGCTGGAATTAACTTTTATGTGGGTCATGCTGCTGCGTGCAAGGAGAGTGAGGGCATGCAAGGATGTATGCATCCATTGTCCGAATTTCTGCTGGTGGTCTGAACCAACCACTGTGCTAAAAACCCTCTTCTACAGTAAGGGCTGAAACAAATGAGAGGAACATTGCCCCTGGTTCCTCCCCATGATTTGTATTAAAATCATAGAAGGGTTTGGGTTGGAAAGGACCTTTAAAGACCATCTAGTCCAACTCTCCTTGCAATGAGCAGGGACACCTTCAACTTGATCAGGTCTCTCAGAGCCCCATACAATCTGACCTTGAATGTTTGCAGGGATGGGGCATCAACCGCCTCTCTGGAAACCTGGACTGGTGTTTCACCATCCACACTGTAAAAAAATTATTCTTTCTATCTAGTCTAAATCTTCCCTCTTTTAGTTTAAAACCATTACCATTACTAGATCTTTAGGCTCTAGGGTATTATGAGTACCCCCTCCAATTCATCCTTTGCAAAGCTGGACTGGGGCTGCAAAGTATCCATGGGGTGAAATATGATTCACAGCTCAATCTGCTCAACACAGGCAGGGTAATAATGAGATTTGCTTGCAAAAACAGCTTTACAAAAATCATAGAGGTGAGCTTCACATTTGGTGGCTGGATTCCACAGTATTGTCACAGCAGATGGATGGAATGCAGAATTTTTTGCAGCACTACCAGCGCTACTCAGGAGGAATAAAGCCTTTTTGCTGCCTAGATACCCATCAGCAATGTTCCCTCGCCAGCAGGTGAGGTTCCTGCAGGAAATAGCTGCCCCAAGCCCAGACAATCCAGCTTTGTGAGAGCACACATGGTGTGTACGTGTTCCCTCAACTCCAGGCTATCTAGCCCTGATGTGTAAAGCCCTTGGCATGCCAGGTGTTGTATGTTACTTCAAGTTGGCCAGACATCTTTAAATGACTGTAGAAATACCAAGCTAATTAAGAAATTAAAATAGAGCTGTCTTGCTGATGTGCAAGAGAAAAAAAAAAAAAAAACAACCAAAAAACAAAACTCTAATAGTCCTAGACAAAAAAAAAAAAATATCCCTAGCAATGCCAGACTTGAAGTGACAAAATCTGGGTGGCATTTGTGGCTGCATGATGACAAACAAACAACAAACAAGCAACAGCCAAAGTACTCACTGATGTCATTCACTCCAAACTCCACCGGAGATGTTTAGGGCTTGTTTCCAGAGATGCTGAGCATCCAACCCTCACTGGTCTCCACAATTTTAGTCAGTCAAAACCCCTAAGAAGCCAGAGCAGAATCTCTCAAGATTGCCATTCATCAGATTGGGAAACCTCCAATATACCCCTGCTTTCAGCAACATCCAGCTTTGCTCTGATAGCGCCTCTTCTCATGCTCAGACACAGATATTACACACACCCCAGCTGAGACAGAGCTTTGTTACCAGTTTTGAAGCACAGCACGTTAGAAAGGTGTCACAAAAAAAAAGGACTTATTGTCTCTGTTTTCATTTCCTGACCCACTGGGGCTAGTTTGCTGTGGGAGGATTAACCTGGGGCCAAACCCACAGAGGAGGAGGCGGCACACAACGAGCCGGATATTCAACTGGTTATTCAACCCCCAACTTATTCAACTTTTCACCACAAGCATTTTTTAATGCGATCCCTTCAAATAATGCTGTGCACAAGGCAGACAGCTGCCAGCTCTGCTTTACAGATGGGGAAGGGGTGAGTGAACCTGAGGTCTTCCATCTTATTCTCACCCTTAGAAGGCTCAAGACAGTAATGCAACATCCATCCCCAGCTTCCAACTCTGCTCCTGGCTCCACTCCCTCCCTTACCCACAGCTGCTCAGAATTTGAAGGTAAATCATTAAGAGCAGGAAGCTGGAGCAGTAATAGAAATAGTTCTTTGCCCTCTGCAGCCCCCTTCATGCCTCCGACCTGCAGCTTTTTCAGGGCTTTATTTCAGCCTGGGTCCTCTGAGCACTTGTTAGGCAGCTGCCCCTGGCAGGGGTAAAAATTAGTTTAAGATGGAGTTGGCTGCTGTTCCCATTGCTCTTTGCCAGGTCTGAGGTCGCCCTCAGCAAACTTTCTGGCATAACGGGCCACAGTCAGACTAAGAAAAGAAGCACAAGCCACACAAAGGCTACTGACAGGGGCAATTTAGTTTGCAAATGCATGGCTAGCTATCTTAACACCAGAAGGCAATAGGATATTCAAAGCATAAGAGTATTTTAAGGTTCTTCGGTCCTATTCACAACATTGTGAGTGTGTTTGTGGCAACTCAAGCTGTGTTTCATTGATGTTCATCGTTCGTGGAGGGCAACATCCCATCGGCACTGCCAGCAGTGAACAACTTGCAGTCACAGAGGTCACTCCTCAGTCATTAATGACAGGAGTTTTGGGGGTGCAGCAGAGAGGCTGTGCAGGGACATTAAACCCTATTGCCTCTTCCAAAGGTGCTCATTTTGCAGTGGCTATAACAGCTCCTGCTGCAGAGCTTTCCTATTCCAAATCACCTTCACTGGCACCAACAGAGCTGCTAATTTGAATTACTGCACCCCTCTATACAGTAATCCTCGTCTATATCATAGAATATGAACCTTAGAGTTAAGGGGTCACATGCTGCTTTTGATAACCTTATCACCAACCCAGTTTTCAAGAGTCTTTTCTTCCACTGGTCTGGACAAGATTGGCCATGGTAACTTGATTGTGTTGCTATGGCAGTAGTAAGAAAAAAAGTAATTTCTTCTTCTTAAAAAAAAAAAAAATAATAAAAAAATTCAATGACTGGTATTACTGTGTAATGTCACTGACATTAATTATAAATAAATGTTAGGCCTACTAAAATAAGAGAGTAAATTTACGGCAGCAGGCTGCATGCTGCTGCTGAAGCCTGTGTGGCTGCCGCGATACAGATACGAAATATAAAAAGTATTGGGAACTGCAGTTTGCATTTTATTGCCTAGGAAAATGAATGTGTAAATAGCAATAAAATGCACAATTATTTAGCACAAAGCCAAAATACTCCACAGCATTTATAGGCTGATGGATGGCTTGCCTGCCTGCTCTAATTTACCATAAAACAAGGAAGACAAGGACGAGGGAAAATAAACAATGGCTCCTGTCAATATGATTAGCTGTGAGACGCCAGGTGAGAGCAGCTGGTCTCTAAAGAAGGTAACACTGCACTGCTTCAGCTGGGTTTTGCTTTGGTAATTTAGCCTGGATTGCTCTGCTGCTTAGCCAAGCAGCATCCCAGGAGCTGAGTGGGGAAGAAGGGTTGCTGCTCCCAGTGTCTCTGCACGGGCCCAGCAGAAGGATGGAGCAGCTGCTCGGGGTGCCTGCAGTGGGAGGATGGGGTTATTAAGCAGTCTTGATTGGTTTCTGTATGAGAAAAGAATTTTAACAGCATAGAAGTTGGTGGTCAGCTGTCAGGGGCATCACCCGTGACATGACAAGAGGCACGGAGAGCCTAAAAAGGACTGGGGGGAAAAAAGGTAAAAGTCCTTCAGTGCCATCTGCTACAAAGCAAGGAAGGAAGGAAGGAAGAAAAAGGAAAAAAGGAAGGAAGGAAGAAAGGAAGAAGGAAAGAAAGAGAAAGAAAGAGGCAGGGAGGGTGTTACCAGCTGGCTGTAATTCATCAACCTGTGGCAACGCAAAGGAACCGCAGGGTCCCAGGTTGGGACCCGACCGCAGGAGCTGAGCCCCAACACCACAGCTCTCTGCTGCCTCCACCTCCACCTAGGAGACACCATGCTATTGTCACTCACACCATATTCAAGAGCAGTTTTGAGTGTGACACAGGTATATTAACAGCTCAAGGTGTTTCTATGTTTATTTTCTAGCTATGTATCTCCCTGTAGGCATACAAGCCCAAATTTTTCACGCTGACTTTCTCTGGGGCAGGAAAGCCATGTTCATCTACTCACATTTACACAGAACACTTGTCAGGTCACTGAGGCTGCAGAGATGTGAACTCGGTGCTTAGTGTGATATTACCCTCAGGTTCCTTATGCAGACGGTGGTGCTCCTGCAGAGAGTAACATAAGTGACCTAGAAATGATGGAGCAGGTGAACGGAGGTGGATAAGCTCCCCACAAAGAGCTGGGACAGAGATCCTGGTGATGGAGCTGCAGCCTGGCTCTGGGACACATGCCACATGTCACACTTTTAACTCACACTCACAATTTCAAAGTTCAATTCTTCTGCTGAGTGACCATGGCGCAGGGGCTCCCTCCCTCCATTGGCAATGTGGGCCGTCACGCCTTCTCATTTACTGGGCTCCTAATTCAGACATCAAAATCAAAAGCCTAAAGAGAGGCAGTTTGAATGACCCAGCATGCAGGGGAAGGATACACCAGCTGACAGCAAACAGAGATTTTTTTTCACTGCTGGATTTGTCAGTGTGTTTTGAGCCTGCTCCAAGTTCACGTAAAGCCAGCTTGAGTAATCCAAATGATTTCCACCAGCTGTTTTATCCAAAGTCCCTTTTTTAAAAATTCAGGATGAATTTTAAGATTGCTCCTGTTTACAACAGTGACCATTACCTGCAGGATAACTCCTATATTCAACCGAATCAGGACAAAACCAAAAAACACAAAGTAACAGAATGAAGATGGGTCCTTTCTATCCCATTCACTTCAATGAGAACCCCAGAAGCAGTCATGGCTGAAAGATCCTACTTTTGCTAGGGCAAGTGTCCTGTGAAGGACTCCTGACGTGGCTTGCCAGACCAAGTTCAAAGCACTAAGCTAACAGAAAAGCTAGTAATATGTGCCAGGATCTTTCATCAATTATCAAGCTGCAACATGGAATCACAAATAGAATGCTAAATACCGAGTTCCCCACATGTTTCCCCTTTACAAGACACAAAAAACAAGAAGTCAGTAATCATCAGTATAACTGCCTACTTGGATTTGAAAGCAGATAATAAATAGTACATCCGACTTTTAGTTATTAACATAACTAAGCTTATTGCATAATATCTGCCTATTTTTGGAAAGCGGCCCTTTCTACCTGTCCCAACAGCACATTAGTGGGTTGGCAAGATGCAGGAGCTTTTAAGTGAATAGAAGAATTTCTTCAGATCAAACTCACTTGCCAGAAATTTCCTCTCAAAAGTCTGGTTCACCAATTACCCAACTTTTTGAAAGAGAAATTCCCTTTAACTTACAAATCTCCTTGGCCAGCTTTGCCTTATCTTCCATTTCACTTGGCTGTGTGTGATGTTTGCACTTTATTTATCTCACAAATGATTACAAAGAAGATTTCGGTAGTGAGGGCTTCGCTGCCAGCTCACACACTCAGAGAGCTAGGATGACACATCTTCTCCCTTTTTTTTTGCTCAAGACAAAACCTGTTGTTCCAAACCAGGCGTTAGACTCTCAGAAAATGATCCCTAAATGGCAATCATCCTGCACCCTGTGCTGGTTATGCTTCCTGGAAGTGGAGGCTTGATCCTGGACTGGGCAGAGGACAAATTCCTCAGCACACCCTGATCGGGTTTGGGCCCCAGGACACTTCATCCCTGCAGATGAGGACTTGCTGCAACGTTTTTAGGGCTTCTTTCTGCAATTCTGTGCTGGCTGTCAGTAACCAGAGGTACAGTCTGAATAGCCGGTCCCATTGTGCCTGTCATCCAGTGTTTATATTCCTTAGTTCAAACCTCATAAAAAGCCCAATTGCTGTTCTTGGGATGATAAATCAGCATTTCAGAATTTACTCTTGCTTCCATGCAGTGCTATCAATCACATCCAATATATATTTTATAGTGCTTCCCTCTGACTTAACCTTATCATTGCACAAAGCGCAGGGTTGAGGGGGAGAACAACAGCATGTATCCAAATAGAAACAATTGCAAGGTTTTAGAGTTTAGGGTGTTTGGCTGGATCTGTATCTCTGAGTAGAGTTCGCAAGACTATGAAGATGACAACAAAGCCCCTGCTCCATGCCTTGTGATGCCTTAGTCCTCTTAGGCTCATAAGCCTAGTAGAAAGAAAAGAGCCAAACCCATTAACCTTTCTGACTCTGCTTAGTCTGGTTTTGTCCTAGCAAGGGAGAGTCAACACTGCAGGAATACATTAGCACAACAAATACGGCACTAGTTGGCTCTTTAAGTGGCTCCTAATGTCCCTTCACAAAAGGGCAATGTGCTGTCACCGTGACGAGCCAGACACCAGATGCCTTTATTTTTAATTGCACTGAAGAGATACCGGTCTCATCGAAGGCCCTGCTCAAAGGCAAGACTGGTCCCAGCCCTTCCTCAGGCAAGTGCTGCTCTGAGATGTCATTTTCCCGCACGCTGAAAAATGTTTCTAGTTCATAAATTCATGGCGTGGGTTCAAATGTCTCCCAGAAGCTCTTTCAGCTACAGCCACAAATATGGTTTCGCTCTTCAAATGCTGCATTGGCAGGAAAACCAAAGCTTCGCCACTGCATGGCCATTCCAGTTTGGAAACAAATTTTTTTGGCTAAGATTTCTCCAGTCAACCTAATTCTCCCTCGTCATCAACCGAGACGATCTGCTTAGATGAAGGCACTAGTCTGAAGTGCTTTGTCTACAGGGAAGTCACCCCTTGATTTTGGTGCTCTACTGGGCTTTTCCTCAAAGGTGAATTTCTCAACGGGAATTATTTAGACAGAAGCCTTCTCTCTCCTGGCTTGCTATTGAACTGTCTAGGAGACAGCATTTAAATGCAAGAAGGCAAAACAATAGTATTGACTGTCCTTTGTCCGGGTTTATTTAATTCTGTAAAGCAAACAGTTTGTGCGAAATGCACTCCTGGTAATAAAATCGTATTGCACATTTGCTTATAGAGGGTCACCAGGGAGAGCAAATGCGCCTGTACTCAGCAATAAATGTTTGATTCCGTGTTGCACAGCAATTATTCAAAATGAGAGAGACTATTGGATCCAAGACTGCTGCCCTTTAGGACTCAGCCTGTCAAGTTGCATTGCTCTGTACTTTATATCCAAGTGGATTTCATCTCCACGCTGCTGCTGCTGGGTGATATTCAAGTCTTTAAGTCCAAGTTGCACCAAGCTTGAAAAACAACTTTCAACTTCCAGACTGCTCTTTCTTTGTTAAGAGGAGCATTGTTCATCATTATTCTTATTATTGTTGTTGTTGTTGCTGTTATTCAATATTTAATGCTGTATTATAGGAGTAAAATTTAATATACCTAGATGGTTTATTCTGAGAGAACAGGGAAAGACAGAGATTTCAATTTAATCACTGCTAAAATTGCTTCTTCCCTAACTTTAAAAATGCCGTAGCTTTAATCATCGCTGGGAAGTTATGTCACTATCATATATTTACTTTCTCTCTTTTTTTGTACATACTTTGGAACTTTATCAGGAATCTGGTATTTTTCTGTCTCCTGAAATTAAAAAAGGAGTCATTAATATATTTTAAACATATCTTATGCTCCCTATAGACATTTTCTTCAAATTTATTACCTATCTAGACTTGCACTTGATAGACTTTTGCATACTGCTCAGTGAAGAGAAATAAAATGAAATTCCACAGAGCTTAAGCTCACGCAGGGATGTGTGCCATTTCCCCTTAAAATAAGATTTAATCAACACAGTGCCACCTCAACCCTGACCAGATGATCAGTCAATGCAGCTGAGTAATATCTTGGAAAGTATGAGCCTACAGACAATTAAAGACCACTTAATCACAAAATTTAATCAAGATAATAATTAGGCGATGCATCCTGTTTAATGCACAAGGATATGAGCTTTGCGGCTCCCGCTGCCAGATCGGAACTGAACACAGGGATGGGGGAAAGAATCAGTAAAGTCAACAGACTACATCCTTGATGACAGAAGAAAAACTAAACTCAAAGAGCTTGCCAAATCCTTAAGAACTCCATCACTTTCTGCCAGTCGAAAACCTCGCCCTACAAGATTCTTTCAAAGACTTATTTCTTCAGAAGGTCAACTTGTTATTTTTTATTTGACCAGGCTTGAGAGATAAACCTCAGGGTCCTGGCACAGTAGGCACTCTACTGATGCCTAGTAAGCACTTTTTGCTCAGATAAACCTTGCCCTGAAGAATGGACAAGGCTGGAAAGGAAAAGCTCTATTAAGTGACTTTTTCAAGGTCAAAATGAAGACTACAAATCTGTCAGTCATCTTAGTCACTGTACTACACTGCCTCTGTTGGGTCAGGTCTGTAGGTCTAATCAAAGTTGCAAGACTGGAGTTAATTTTTTTGAAGCATCTCATATTTACTGTAAGCAAAGCAAAGTCAATTTCTGGGACAGAAGCTGTTAAGAGGATTTTTTCCATATTTTCCTCCGACTTCAAAGAACCACGTGAGTCTCCTTGTTAGAGCCAAGTGACATCCACACATCACTGAGCTGGAGACACAGCGAGAGCAGGAACGCGTCTGTAAATGTTAAAAAGCCAAGAAACACGAAGGCCTGGAAGAATGAGCAGCAGGGTGTAGAAAATGGACTCAATGACCCAGTAGGTCACTTTCACTTCTAAATTCTAAAAACCCACTGAGTTAAAAATAGGATGAAAAGTAAATGCGCTTTTTTTTTCTTTAAACCAGTGCTATGTTAGAGGTTGAGAGGGTCAGGAATAATTAGAAAGTCATAAGTAAATATAAATGCTCCTTCTGTGAAGAGTGGTGTCTAGGACACAGTGCTAAACACTGATTTGTCCTCAGGGTGAGGATGGGCATGTTTTCAAGATCTGTTGGATGCTTTTATTTATATTAAAGATCATAGTCGCAGTGTTTGGAAATCAAGGGCCAAGCCATTTGAAACAACATCCCACTATTACACACTGTCTTTCCTTCTGTCTATGCATGGTTGGCTGTGAAAGGAAAAAACCTATGGCAGGTACATCGCATGAGTCTCCACCTTTCCTGTCGTGGTGTTCAGACCAGTTTGCACCAGCTAGGGATACTGGCTAATATTTTGAATTCAAAAAGTGAGTAGCTTCCAACGGGGGCCAGCAGAAAACAAACTCTACAGAGTGATAGGGAAGTGAAAACCTTTCTTTATACACGAGACACTAAGAAAAAAGAAAGAAGAAAAGAAAAAATGGAGCTGGCTGATGGTAACGTTTCAATTTTCAAAGCTGCTGTTAGCTGCAATGAATCCCTTTTGTAAATTCAGTGTCTTGAGCTGCAAATACTTATCAAGAGTGTTATTATCAGCCATTGTGAGTCAGTGAACAAGATTTCCCACTGTATTTTAATGGCTGCTGGCCATATCCATCAAAAAGGGGACTCTAACTGACATACAGTTATCATTGTTCAAATTTTAATGAATATATGGCATTCCCATTCATTATTTAAGTGACATTCAGATGCCGTTTCAGTCAAAGCCGCCTCTTCATAAATGTTATTAGCTACAAATGCGCCTTTAATAAAATATTACACTGTGCAGAAAATAAAGTGTTGTACTGATAATCAAAGGAAAATGAATGGAAAGAACTAAAACCCACAGCAATACAGTCTGAACTCCTTACTCACTCAAAAAGGCCTTTGATTTTAATGGGTGATTTCTCAGAGCCCAGCACAGGAACACGGGGTCAGGCCCACCAGACACACACAAAGGCACAAGAAACACCTTCTCCAAACTCCTGTGGCTCACATGCAGACTGTTGCCTGATTACTTGAGCGAGAACAGGTCTATCTGTGGTCAGTTTGACCACAGCTCAATAATACAGCCTGCAAATCCAATATACATGGCCCTCTGGACAGCTTTAGATTCATTGTCCGACTGTTTGGACCGCACACTTTGGAAAACACTCTGTAAATTAGTGTTCGGGCTGCTGAGCGAGACTCAATGCGGTTCAGGCTCTGCTTTTCTCACGGGTGCTTGTATTTTTTGATAAACTTGTGTGCTGAGGTATCTCAAGTCAGGCACTCAGAACCAAAAATCCTAAATCTAATCAGGTTGCAAACGCTGGCCCCAGCCTGCTTGCTATCCAAGCCAGGAAGCAGCTATTTATTTTCTCTAAATTAATCCCAGCTCAGCAAGACACTTAAGCGCACATCCAACTTTATAAAGACAGAGTGGGTTTCCCACTCACTTAAATAATGCAGATGCAAATGCTCTGCTGATTCAGGTCTATAAAAATCCAATAGCAGTTGGTAAGAAATACTGTGACACACAAGAGCAATCTCTGCTCCGGAGCCAGGAGGTTGGAGCACGCTGCTGGGATCTGTAATGCAGTGTCCCCACCAGTGTAGTGGGATTGCCTCTGCTTCCCTGCATCCTGCTCTATTCCCTAGGTAGGGAGCCACACTCTCTCTCTGGGCACATCTTATACAGAGAGACACATCCTCTCTCTATATAAGACATCTAATATGCAAGATTTATCTTGGGTTTCCTTGTCCCACCCTGCGTGCATTTGATATTATAATACTGTCAGTGCCTAGGCTGAGTGTCTGAGGCAGGAGAGGTAAAAGCAGAGGTGATTTATTTGCCAGAGTAAGAAGGCTCTTCTTCTGCAGTAACTGTTTTAAATTTGTTTTATTTCTACCAGATCACTGGAGTTGGGATCCTGCTTCTACTAACAGTATATACAGAGGATGCTGAAGATGAAGGCAAAACTGGTCCTTGCTAAACCTGGTCAGCTCTGATAGACTCTTCTCCAGGAACAGAGACAACAGCAAGAGATAAAACAGGATGCCTAAGTGCAAATTTGCACATATAACCCCTTCCAGTTAGCAGTCCTCTTCCCATACTGGCACCTAAACTCTGCAGGGATTTTGTCTTAAAGGAAAAAATATGTCATCATCATAATAATAGTAGTAGTAGCAGTAGTAGTAATAATGGTCCCAGAGGTACCTGGGGTGAAGTCTCTGCACGTTGCATTGTGGCCAGGGTGAATATTTGCCATCTGACTTGTAGCTTTGCACAGCAGGCACCCAAAAATCAGCCATTCCTCTGCCTGTGCTACTCTGGGTTCTCCATATTGCATGTGTTGTGCTCAAAACACATGGACACGATGGTCTTTCACAGAAAGGTCAGCCACAAGCATCAGCTTTGTTGAGAAGGGTGAGGAACATCCTCCCTTCCCACCACTGAGTGCTCTGCTCAGGTAGGACAGGCAGGTTTAATCTCTTCTTCTACCTGGGGGGAATTCAACCACCATATCTCACCTGCAGGATTAATGCTGTGGTCCAGTAGAAAATAGCCAGTACTCCTTGTTGTGTTTTTCTATTTGGAGGGGAGGAAGAGCTTGGGAGATACTTTTGGGTGAAGGTTCAAGATGAAGCATTTGAAGCACAGGAAAAGTAGCCTCCTTTGTAGCCTTGAATAAGGCCTTTAAAAGGCATGTCTTTATGTCTCAGGTCCTGTGGAGGTTATCTGGCCCTGACTGATATATGATATATTAATAATACTTAGTGGCTGAAGGAAAAAACCCAAAACAATCTCCTAACATTAGCCAATTTAAAAGCTTTAGGAGATAGACCACTAGCACCAAGAAATATAGGACCATAGGGAAATGCTCCAGAGCAGAGAACAGTTTTATCAGAGTAAATCTGGATTAATTCAGACATTTTCGATGCATAGTCATCCCAGAGAAACACACCAGTTTCTCTATGCATCGATAATAATTTTTTTTCCCTATGCTTTGGGTAAGCCCTTCACAAATACCCACCAAATGATCCTGAAGGTTCAACTTCATAAAGAAGTTGTAGTGGGAGGTGGTTATCCTCCAGCCTGGGTGGAATCTGTCACTGTTGTCATTTTAAAAGGTGATCGTGAGAAAATGTCTCACCCAGGCTGCTGGAAACAGCATCTTAATCTTGAAACTCTTTCTGTTCTGCAGGATTATTTCCATAGAGCTTCTCCTCAGGTAGAGTTCAAATTCTCTCCAAATTACGGACTTACAAGTAAGGTAATTTCTCAGGGCCTTTCCTAGCTTTAAAAATGAAAATTAAAGCATTATTAGGGGTTAAGGGTCAGGTATACTCCCAGCCAGCTGGCTGGCAATGACTCCACCTGGAACAAAGGGATCCCAAAATACACTTTTTAATGAGAAAGATGGCCAAAAGCCAAGCAGAAGTTGCAGAGGATACCTCATTAAAGAAATTGATAAGCCTAAGTCAGGTCAATCTGTTTAAGTAACTCAATGGCTTCAGTCAGATAGGAATAGATCTGTTTAATTTGCCTTCAGAAAAGCAGCAGCACAGTGGGAGCGGAGGAGGAGACCTCATAGGGAGCAACGAGCTTTCCATAAAAGTTGGTAATCATGCAGGAAGCCGCATCTGCGGTTTACTCACTTGGAAGAGAGACATTTCGCACAAAGTGAGCTGAAACAGTTGCAGGCAGTGAGTAGCCACACACACGAGGAGCGGATCTGCATTCTGCAGGACGTGCTCGTACCGTGGGATCTTCCCTGCACAGCCACAGTTTATAGGGGGAACACAGGGGCGACTGGAAGAGCCTATCTGGTAAACTCAAAAAATCAAATTTAAGGCATGAGCCAGAACCCGATTTCATTTTACACCTTCGCAAGTCTAGAAGAGCTTCAGCAAACAAGCCAGTTGCATTTCTGACGGAACAAAAAGCTCGGAATACAGTTCTCATTTTGAAAGTCAAGCTCTGGGGCCTCAAACGGGAAAATAAATTCTTGCCGTTTGAAAAGACTGCGCCATGAACTAAACAGCACCGCCTGGCCCCCGTCAGGATATCCGCCCGGCTTGCATTTGTCCGTGCTGATGGCAGGGTTATCACTAACTTCAGGATTTCCGTAATGCTGAGAACAGCACAGCCACCAGCGAGTGCACTGTGCATCCAGGCTGGAAACTGCCAGCAGCCAAACAGATTCTTGCTAATGATTGCTGTTTGCAGGGCACCCTATCAGCAGTAATTAGCAAGGCGCTGCTAAGCTCAGAGAGCTCATTTGCAGGTAGCTGGGTGACCCCACTGATACAACTTTTGGGCTTTATTGCATGACTGAGCAGAAAAACAGTGTCTTTAAGTAATTGCATGGCTTGGTAATAGGTAAATAAGAACTTTGCTTAAAAAAAAATTAGAATAAACCTGAGGTTGCTTTTATTTGGCAGATCTCAGCAGCAGTCCAACAGGAGGTTTTGTCATGCTTGGACTTAATCTACCTTTTAAAGATGATGTATAATAAATTATCATAATGATTAAGAGCCAAGCACAGCATAAATGGAGTCCCTATCACCCAGGCTTCAAGCAAACATTAAGCTTTATAATGTATGTGTGTACGCAGTAATGAATAAGTATGTCTCTCACAGGCTTTTATTCCTTGCAGGCATACTCTGAGGGGTTTGGTGCATGTCAGCAGCCCCAGCCATTAAATATTTCTCTGTCGGGCCTCAGAAATCATGAGGCTTTCCATTTTTTTTAATAGAACCTCCGGTCTCAGCACTGGGAATCACACCTCAAAGCTTCTCCTGCTAACAGGAAAGTTAGAAAATTACTTAAAAACATGAAGAGATCCCCACATTCCTAGCCGACATGAAAAGTGGGAGTTTTGGTGAAACACTATTGAAATAATCATAACAACATCATTAATCTCAGCAACACAGCCACTGTTTGCAAGACTAAAACCTGCAGCTCTAAAGTCAAAGTGAAACACATTTGTTGGGAACCGAGTGAAATATTTTTTGCCCTGGGAAAAGGCACTGCATCCCCATTGAGGGCTCTCCTGATTTTCCTAAAAGGGCCATGTTAGGCAGGTACTTCTCCAGGGATGTGGGGATGCCAGGCATCTCAGCCACTTCTTGCTGCACTGATATCCTCTGCCCTCCTCATGGCACAGAATCACAGAGTCACAGAATGGTTTAGGTTGAAAGGGACCTTAAGGATTACCTAGTTCCAACCTCCCCCTGCCACAGGCAGGGACACCTTCCACTTAATCAGGTTGCTCAAAGCCCCATCCAACCTGGGCTTGAACACACAGCGAGGCATAACAAGGACCCTCCAATACTCCATCGCACACACAAACGTTGTTCCCTTTGGAATGAAAGGAGGCAAAGCCAGCTACACAGGTTGGAGGGGGATGAGGATGTTTTAGCCAGGATTTTGGCTAGATGATTACAACACACCATTAAGCTGTTCTCCTGTGACTGGATTTATTGTTGATTCAACAAAAGAAAGTGCAGAGGGCTGAGTATCTGCCAAGCCTGTGCAGAGCAGTGCCAAATGGAAAAAAAAAAAAGAAAAAAAAAGAAAAATATCTAGTGTAAAATCAGAAGGAAGCAACAAACACTTGTTTTCTCTTACACCTGCAAAACCAAAGCTAACTTCCTTTTCCTCTCAATGGAAAACCTGCAAATATATAGTCTTGGGAGAAAACCACCCCCGGCACTGTGAATACTTAAAATGGTTGTTTAAAAATCCTATCCCCATCCCAGGCTTCACTTCCCAAAGTTCAGAACATTTTGATTCACCTTCCCCTAGTGACTTGAACTTCATCTTCTAGGGAAAATGAAGGATGTAGCAATGAGAATTGGGGAAAATCAAGCCTGACAAATGCCCACACCCCCAAGACAGCCAGTTCCGCAGAAGAGGACAGAAAGGAAATTATTTGTGTCTCAAGAGCAGCAAGAGATGGGTGATCTAGGTCTGCAGGGACCTTGGGCTAGTCAAATGACTTTTCCAGGGCTTTGTGCCAGAATGAAGCAAATGAAACTGAGATAATCCACTGAAAGAATGCCCCATACAGCAGGGGAACAGCCAGATGCTTCCTGAGTGTGAGATTTCAGGGTAGCATAAGGTACATTTCAGGACACAGGTTCAGCATGGTCATCAACAGCAAGTCAGAGGGGGAAAAAAAGGTTAAAAAAAATAAATTGGAATACGGCGATGCAAAGCCAGATCTAAAGGGCAATATGCTTTGTGCTGGGAAGTTGTCACTCACTGAGGAGTGGCACTGAGAAATGGCAGTGGTGAGAGCACCAGAGAGCCACCTCAGTGCAAAGCCATATGTGGGCAGGTAGTAATTTGGGATACTCTGAGAAATCAGATACTCATGAGAGGTCCAGCACAAATAAGGAAAGCATCTCTATGAAGCAGACAGCATTCCCAGCAACCTGAAATGCCATTGAATTTTACTTAAAAGCTACCAAAATTTTTTGAAAAAATCTGTAGTTTAAAAGTCTAAGGATCATCCACCAGTGCCATTTTAGGTCTCAAAAGAACTGCCCACAACCTAGTTTGTTTTGTTTATTTTTAAACATAATTCCTTAAATGTCCAAAATTAGGTAATTAAGCAAATAGTGCCTCTAGCAGACATTTGGGCTTTCTGTGGTCAGACTTTCCAGTTACATCATGTTTAACAACATCTTTCCTTGCCTCCAAGTACTTCAGTGTCTCAGAGGATTTTAGATCATATCATATCTAAGGCTATAGCTGTCCAGCTAGTCACAAATACTCAAAATATTATGAGCTGAACACCGAGAGAGACACAGAGCAGTGCGCTGGGTGGCAGAGGTGTGATACAGAATTATAATCTAAAATTTTCTGAATGAGAACCATGTTTTCACATCCCCTAGCTGCATTTGGAAGGCAGCGATCCTTTTACTTCTCTGCAGAATGAACAACATTTTTAGCTTTATTCTTTTACATATGTAGGTGTTAGCAGAAAGCAGAAATGACTTTTCTCTACTAAAGAAATTTCACTTCTGCATCCTCCATCCCTTCCTGAGGAAAGCCTATAAAGGCACTTTTTTTTTTTTTTTTTTGCAATGTTAGTGAAGACGTGTACAAGCAATGGTGCTATCAAAGTCAAACCTGCTATAATATCAGCGGTGACTTGCACACCCAACAGAGGCAGTATACTGAAAAAAAAGAGCTCATGAATCCTCTGCTAGAAAACAACAGACAAAAGCATCCAAACGGTGTGAACAAAAAGAAATGGCCACAGCACTTACAGCTGATCAGACATTTGTGCAGTAGTAATTCCACCCTTAGGTTTCAGCACTTAGTGCTTCAGAAGACCACCAGAAAGCTGTGAAAGGCTCTTTAAGATAGAAAAAGCCATGTCCCCCTTAATCTTTTGGAGGAAGCAATACAACACAAAGCAGGAGATACAATATCTGGCATATCAGAAACCCTGCTTTGCTGGCTCACCCAAAACTGTAGCACAGTGGCAAGTTTCAGGGTCAACTAGGCTCTGAGAAAGCAGCAACACTTCAGTGGAACTTAAGTGCTGTTATTCTTTCATTGCAGTAAAAATAAAAAGCTAGTGTTTTCCCTGTGACAGAGGGCTCAGGGCATCTTTTCACGCAGGGGAGGCGGCCAAGAATTAAATACTTGAGGAAGTTTTTTCTCATGTGGAACAGCAAACACTTTGCAAAAGGCTTCACCCATTGCACGTGTGAGCGCCTGGGAGCAGGTCAGTCCGAACCTCTCATCTATGAGAGAGTACAAAGAAAGTCATGCAGTGGGAAGGCACTGACTGGGTTAATTTCATCTTAACAAGATTGATTATTTGGGTTTTGACTCTGTGTTTATATGTAGTAAGCTTTCATGAAAAGGATTCTGGATCCTGGGGTCTGCAGAGCAGCTCTGAGTCAATCAGGCCAGTAATGTTTTATTTCTCTCTACAGAAAGAGAAGCAGATGCTGTGAATTAGGACCGGAAAGAAGCTTCTCCATCTTTTACACACTCATCTATTACACTTATGTGCTCGATGTTTCAATAGAAAGCAGCTACATTTTATTTTATTTTTTTAAATGACATAAAAGAAGTAGGCAGGCACAGCTCTTACTGATTTTCAGTAAAGCACAAACAGCTCAATCTGTTTGGAGTCCATCTGTTTTAAGCCTCCCATCAGCCTACCTGATGGACACAGCCTTAGGGGTTTAATTCCCCCCAGAAGAAAATCACAAAATCAGTTTAGATGCCTCAGCCTCTACCTTAGAGCATTTGCATCCCTAGCAAAGAGGTCAGGGTAGGACCCATCTGATCTAATGTTACACTTCAACACCTGAGCTAATCACCTAGGCTTCTTTAACTGTCAACAGGGATGAAGTCCCACCTCCAGAGCTCGTTTTTAGGATGCTCTTTCTAAAATGAGAGGAATCACGTGCTAAAGTACCTATTTCTCTTTGTGATCTATAAAAGGAGGACAGACAACCGGTTCTGACAGCAGCACATGCGTTGCAGATGCTCACATGTGGTCGGATGCATCCCAAACTCGTCTTCTGCACTCTAAGTAGTCTCAGAATGGCAAAACAGCCTCTGCTCCAGAGGGAGGACAAACTGCTTCCCCCCTCCCCATTCCTGTCTTCCATGCACTCCCTTTCATTTCATTATGCGAGCAGTTTTCTCCCAATTAAAAGAAACCGGAGTATTCTTAAAAGAAAATGAAGCTCCAATTCTCTTGGTGATGCCAGAGAACACACTGCCTTCTGCAAGGTCATTTCTAAATTACGAGGTCTCAGCAGCATATTATTCCCAGTATTGATTCTGCCAATAGCTCTGTCAGCCAGCAGCGCTGAGAGGGGGCAGATGAAGCAGGAAGCTTTCTCGTGTGAGCCACACATGTGCTAGACCTGGAGAGAGATTTGGAAATCAAGCCATACCCTCAGTGTTGAAGGGGAGGGCATGTCTCCAAACACTGGCATGGTTTGCCTTCATATCTCAGTCATCCCACACGTTTTTGCTCCCTGCTGTACTTCCTAAGGAAATGAGTCCCAGAAGCTAGACTTTTTTTCTAGTTGTTTGTTTTCTCAGCTTTTTTCAGCACTGACTCTGTTTGATGGTTTCCCCTCATCCTTTTTTGTCCTCACTGACAGTCCAGGACACCCAGGATAGAGCTCTCAGCGCTTCCTCACCTGAAAAGCCTCAGAAATGAAGAATAAAAACATGCCTTGAGAAAAATGTACTGGTGCTGCCACATACAGGACCTGCCCACCAAGCCTTTGTGCTTGAAAGGTTGAAAACTTTTCAGCTACTTTGGGCCTGGCAGCCCTCCAAACTACAATCCCACGGGGCACTGCTGTGCACCTGACCTGATTCACTCCAATACCTGTGCACCCTTCACTGCTCAAGGGTAATTGTGGCTGGATTTCACCTCTGTCTTCATAGGCAGGTAACTAGCAGCATCCCATTTTTATACCCTTTCCAAGGATGTTCCACCTCTTTGCCAAGCAGGGCCATCAAATCCTTCTGAAGGACACCTACTCTCACTACACTACCAACCACATGCTGTCATTTGCAACCCTGTCTCCTACCTATCAATACTACCTATTTGGGTTGGAGGAGACCTTAAGGATTATCTAGTTCCAACCCCCCTGCCCTGGGCAGGAACACCTCCTACCAGACCAGGTTGCTCAAAGCCCCATCCAGCCTGGCTTTGAACACCTCCAGGGATGGGGCATCCACAACTTCTCTGGGAAACCTGTTCCAGTGTCTCACCACCCACAGTAAATGAGCCATATAAATTCTTCTCATCTAGTAAATTAAGGGTTAGAAGGTTGTAGTTTACAAAAACAAAAGTTAAAACTTTCCTATATTGAGAGCTCAGGTTCATAAATTAAGAATCCAGAAAAAGGAAGCACATTTTCACTTTATAAACAGGTGTATTTAGGATCAAGTAAGCATTAAATTCTCCCTTCCCCATCCACAATAGTGGAGTCTCTAGGAATATTACTTGGGCACATTTTAACATCTCATCAGTCAAGTTTGCACAGCTTGGGATATGGAGAACCCTTAGAGAGAAGAAAGAGTCCATGGTGTTATTTATGCTACCGGAGTCTCCTTATTCTGCAAATTCAAAGGTTCCTCATATGTCTTCATTATTTTAAACTTTTGGCATCTGAGACTACTCCATGGAATAAGTCATCTGCATTTTAGCTCTTCCATAGCAGGCACCCAAGGATTGTCAGTACTTCAGTACAGTATGCAGACCCATCCAGCTCGGCTCCAAAAATTTGTAGTGTGATAACACATTTAAAAAAGGGATAGAGAGGAAATAATTAAAACCAAACAAGCTCTAAAAGAGGTGCAAAGTATCAGTTATAGTCTGTTGCTGGCAAAACCACATGAAAATGGAGTTCCTAACTTCTACAGCACAGAGAGAAACCAAATCCTGTCTTCAATACGGTATCCTATCCAAAGCCTATCCTCTTTTGGCTCACCTTAAAAATGAGCAGTCTCTATTTACCTAATCTCTACAAACAGGACCCTTTCAAAGGCTGGAATCAGAGATCCTATCACATGCTTTTGTTGGAACAAAGATAAAGTAAATGTTATCTTGTTTCTCTGAAATTGTAGGTCACCAGTGTCCAGCCTATCATTATACAGTAGTTAAGAATAAGCTCGGATCAATATTGTCACTGAAACCCATCTTTTTGAAGCAGCGGCTAGAGCTGCACTGCATCTAGAGAAGCCAGGTGTTGCTAGATGTTGCTGGAAGGTGTAGTTGGGAGGATAGTGATTCAGGCTCATATCAGCAGAATGTGTTACAGGCATGGTCTGAATATTTCATAAATGACAGACTTCAGTCAACCAGAAGTGGTTTCCCTTCACCATGGATGAGTAGTTATATATATATATATGTCTTCATCGGCTCCAAGAGGTACCTTGTGCAGGGAAAAATCTGTGCTCAGTTTGCCCAAAGGCTGCATACACACCTGCCTCTATTTTTCTTCCCTGTGCATTAAAAGGCAAGAGAGGTACTCCCATTTTTCTTGTAGTTTGGGTCCTCACAACACAGACCTTGCTAGTTTTTACTATTCCCACATGCGACGTAGTTCCCTTTCCCGTTGTTATCCACTGACACATTGTCACTGCGGGGGAAAAAGGAAGGAGAAGGCAATGACACAAACCACAAGGTTTTAACATGAAGTTTATTCCATTTTGGCTGTCTGAGGCTGCTTGAAGCATGAATCCGATTCGGCTCTTTAAAAAAGGAATTACCCAGGTGACTCACCTCCTGCTGAGAGAGAGAATGCCTGCTTGTTCATCAGGTGCCAGTGTTCAGAGCACACCATGCTCACACCAAGAACCTGATTCCTGCAATTTACTCTTGGGTCTGCTGCAGATTGCGTGGCCTTGGGGAAATTGCAATAAACACTGGAAAACTTGACAATTTCAAACCAATGCTTCCCTCCCTGACAGATTCTTCCTCTACAGACGTGTTTAAGTTCAAATGCTGAAACTGAGATTTTCAACTTGTGCTTACATTTTAAGTCTTGTTCACACAATCATTAGCAGCACTAAATCGAGGGAGAATCTGCTGTGAAATTCAGTCATCTGCTACCACGAAAAATTGCTGGCATGGTTGTTTGATGTTCTGAGAGGGGCTGGTACTCCAAACCAGGAGATACCAGAGCTTTTAAAGTCCAGCTCATTATTTGCTTTGCAATGACACAGGAAACAGTAAGGTTTTTAATCTGTAAATAATCTTTCCCTCAGGGATCTGGGAACAATCTACAGGACTTAGCAGTTGCATTTTTTTTCCTCCATGAAATCCTTCATTTAAGTACTGCTCACTTAATAACAAGCTCAGGGAGGGAAAAAAATTAAAAGAAAAAAAAAAAAGAAAAAAAAAGGAAAAAAAGGAAAAAAAGGAAAAAAAAAAGAAAGAAAAAAAAAAAAAAGGAAAAAAAAAAAAAAAAAAAAAAAGAAAAAGAAGTGATGCATTTTTATGCAAAGCCAAAACTCCAGCACCTCTTTGCTCTTGTGCTATAAACAGCTTGCTTGAGTTGCAGATTTGGCTTTGCATAAGAATGTTTCATGGGACAAGAGGGAAAAATGATTCTTAAGCACAAGGGAAAAATTAAGAGGGAAAATGAAAGATAAGATGGACAGATGAACAGTTAAAGTCTTCAACACCTTGATCTCGGCACATCAAATAGAATACATCTACTTACATGCAGACTGTGCCCTTCTCCTAAAACTACACTCCCTCCTCAGTGTGCAGATATCCAACTTCAGATCAAAGCCATCACAAGGATTATTTTTTCCTTTCAGCTACTTCCAGTCACTCCCTCCAGTCACCCTCACTCCTTCCTACACCCCTTGATACATGGGATACAGGACAGCACTTTGGATTCAAGTTTTAACATCGTACATCACCATGATTGATCAGACTTCAGCAAAAAGACTGTGTAATGATAATTTCAGAAAGAGGGAGAATTAATTTTGGTGTGATACTGCAAATTAATCTCCGTTTTAGAGTATTTAATTCCAGCAGCTACAAGACTGGCAACACAGACACTACTCCTTCAGGTACCCAGTAACAGTACCACCCAGCTACCTGCGGCAATGCAACTACAGGCTTTTATACTAAGACAGATTTATGATAGGTCTCTTCTGCCCAGTAACCCCAGTACTACTGCAACAGGTTGCCCAGAGCAGTGGCAGATGTCCTGTCCCTGAAAACATTCAAGGTCAGGTTGGACGAGGCTTTGAGCAACCTGATCTAGTTAATGGTATCCCTGCTCATGGAAGGGGTGCTGGACATGAAGACCTTTAAAGGTCCATTCCAAGCAAAACTATTCTATGATTCTTCTACCATGCCAGCCTACCCCCAAGAACAGACGCAGGGGACTATGCTTGCAGGTTAGAGGAGCAGCAAATAGAACTAACACTTAAGGGAGCACCATTGCTTGTCCAGGCAAAATGGGATGAAAACCTGGCCACAGCGAATTTGGTAAAAGCTGCAGAGGAAGTAAGTCTGATTTATGGTGGCTGGTTATGTTAAGGATGTTGGAAGATGCAATGATGATCCTGGCTTAATACTTGAAAGCATGAAACTAAAACTTTGGGCCAAATTATGTTTCCATTTTAGTTCATTTAGATCTGTGAAAATGAATTGAATTACTCAAGATCTTCATCTACGTAATAAAGCTGGTCATTTTGGCACCGTGCTCTGTGGGTACTCATTACAGAAGCTAAACCATAGACTTGCTCCAGATGGCTTGTCTCTACAACACAGCATACATCCAAGGCACTTCACAAACTAATCACCTACTGATCATATCCCTTCAACTAAAAATTACTCAATATTTCCAAGTGCTGGCATCTATTTTAGAAATTTAGAAAATTATGAAGTGCTTGGCTAACAATATGCAGATTTTCCTACATGACAGAATTGTCAGCTATACAACATTAACCAGTTCGGTGAGACAATATAGTTTCTATCTGGCACATGGTGTATTTGGAAGTTTCTCCACCTCTACATCTGCTATGGAAACAACCTTAGTGGGACCAGCTGAGAGCAGTGATGAATAGGGAAAAAATGTCTCTTACCCTCCAGTGGAGATACAGATGGAGAGAATTTTTAGAGTAATTTGATTCAATCAAATGGCAAAACTTGCAAAGGAAGCTCCAGCATTGTTCCTTTTTGATTAAGTGGACCTAAGTTTATGCACACGTTGGCTCAGAGGAGAGGACGCAGGAGAAGGAAGCTTTGCCAAGCAGTGCAGACTTAACCAGGAGATTTCATTACTTCACTGAATTGTACATTTTCTTATGTGGCTGTGTCACTTAGGTGAATCATAGAATCCTTTAGGCTAGAAAAGACCCTTAAGCTCATTGACTCCAACTGTTAACCTAACACTTCCAAAACTAACATGAAACCATGTCCCTCAGCAGCACTTCTACACCTCTTAAAATACTTTCAGGTTGTGGTGATTCAACCACTTCCCTGGATAGCCTTTTCCAATGTTTGACAACCCTTTTAGTAAAGAATTTTTTTCCAAATATCCATCCTAAAGCTGTTCTGGTGCAACTTGATGCCATTTCCACCCCTCACATTGCTTGTTACCTGGAAGAGACAAACTCCCACCTCACTACAACTTCCTTTCAGGTAGAGAATGATAATGTCTCCGCTCAGCCTCCTTTTCTCTAGACTAAACAATGTCAGCTCCTTCAGCTGCTCCTCAAAAGACTTGTTCTTTGCTGTTCTTTGCCTTTCTTTGGACACACTCCAGAACCTCAATATCTTTATTGCAGTGAGGGCCTCAGAACTGAACACAATGTTCAAGGTGTGACCTCACTAGTGCTAAGTACAGGGGAATGATAACTTCCCTACTCCTGCTGGCCACGCTATTCCTGATATAGGCCAGGATGCTGTTGGCCTTCTTGGCCACCTGGGTACACTGCTGGCTCATATTCAGCCAGCTGTCGACCAACACCCTCAGGTCCCTTTCTGCCAGGCAGTTTTCCAGCCGCTCTTTCCCAAGCCTGTTGCAGTGCATATTGGGGTTGTTGTGACCCAAGTGCAGGACCCAGCACTTGGCTTGTTAAACCTCATCCCTTTGCTCTCAGCTCATCCATCCAGATCCCTCTGTGTAGCCTTCCAGATCAACACTCCCACCCAGCTTGATGTTGCCTGTGAACTTCCTGAGGGTACACTTGATCCCCTGATACAGATAATTGATAAAGTTTATATAAAAGTAGGGAGAAGTATAGACCTACAGAGATGATGGTGGTGGGTTTTTTTGTGGAAAACAGTAAAAATACTGAGAGTTTACAGCACGATTTTCTGGGTTCCTTATACACAGCAAACCAGGTTTTTATTCTTAATGCAAACTCCTCAGAGCATCACTCACCAGCTATTTCAGTTTGAATCAATGAAGTCTCTTCTCCAGGAATATAGTGGTTAGCTCCTCCAGTCTCTGCTGATAGACAGACAGGGCTTGAATTAGTCATGGCTAACAACTTGGAGAAACTAGCAATAAAGCTAAATTACACCTTTGATGAAGTAGCAGACTTCCTTACTCATTGTAAAGAAAATTAGGGGTATTATCCAGTCAAATGGCTGTGCATGTCAAATTTGGCTCAACATATTTGACATCGTAGACACACTTTTAGCCAGGAAAAAGGAGCTCAGCTCCACAGCAGGAGCAGATGTTTGTGTGGGATAGCTGAACCAGCGTGAGTAAAATCTTTCCACACGGCACCTTTTGGACAAGTGTCCCAGAATTCAGTGTTTTTTTCATTACGCTGATGAATTATGGGCTGTGGGTATCCTATGGTCCAGAAACATAGGACCCTGCACAGTAATCCAAACAACCTCGTATATGCCTTGTCATTTGCCTTTGCAAATACACCCTGCTAGTCTGCTGAGACAGCCATTTACCATCTCTTCACAAAGACAGTAATTAAGACATTTGATTCAGTCACTCATGTCCCCCCATGCTTTTAGTGTTTATAAATATTAACAACCCTGATTGCCATATAGCACTCCTGTAGTTTAAAGCTTGGAGCATCTCAACTAGTCACAGCAAAGAGACAGTTACGGGGAAATCAAAGCTGACAACAGAATTCAAGCACAGAATTTTCAAAGGGAACAAGGCCAGCCATCGCATGAAGCCACTTATCTTGCTCCCTGACATTATATGCCTGCCTTTGGGTATTTCAAACACAGTGCAAGTGTGTTGCTAGAGCAAAACTGTCTTTTACAGCAATGACAAATGTGACCTGTTCATTTAAGTATATACTTTTGCACACTAGTTTCCTTTAGAGCAGCCCTATGAAAAAGTGTATTCTGCTTTCCTTTTATCATGGTACAGACAGGTATGATATAAGCAGCCTTAAAATGAGCAGGTAGGTAATCAAAACATAAACAAAAAATACATCAGTTGGGGACTGCAAAGGATTTGGCCATGTCTATCTAAAGGTAACCTGTGCTTTCCCACCCCAAAACTGTATGTTTGCCTTTGGTACTTGTCTCGGTGAAGACTCGCTGCACTCGTGCTAATAAAGATCCATTTTCTTCACAGCAGATAGGTAAGCTGTAGCCTTTATTCCAGAAACTCCAGTATTTTCAGCTTACAGCTTCACCTTGTTCTAGGTTGCAGACTCTTTCTTACAGATGTCACTCACGACCAGAGACCTAGTGTACTAACTTATTTTTACTTCACTGCTAGCAACTAGAGTCACTGCAGGTCATTAAAGAGACTTGTCTGGCTGAACAGCTTCCAGAATTGCAATGCAGCGGGTATTTAATATCATCAGACAAAAGGTGCTACACAAATAAAAAGCACTGTGTTGCACCAAAGAGGGTCCTCTGATTACCATCTCTTATTAGTCCAATAGAGGTAAATGGATTCCACCCTGAGTTTTTGAAATACAGTTTCCTGGATAAAGAGTCTTTAGTTTAAAATAAACCCTGCTAAACAAGCTATAGTCCACTTAACTTGACAAATTTAAACAATTAACCTGTGGGAAGCCAAGCTGTTTTTTCATAGTTGCAGGTCAGCTGCCTCGAGACAACGCTGGAAATACAAATAGGCTTTCAGGGCTAGATTCTGATTTCATTCTGCGTGGTGTAAATCAGGAATAATCCCTTTAGAGATTAGTAGGAGTGAGATCAGATTCAGGCTCTTGGAATTAAGTACAAACCATGTGCTTGCTGGGCTTATTCTAATTCTGCTAAGTACAAAGCAATTCTCCTTCAGCATCTCCCTCTCCCCCTCTGTCTAAAGCATCCTCTGAGCCGAGGAGCAAAGGAAGTGTAACTGATAACACCCAAGAGAAGAAGTTTGTCATTTCAAAATACTTTTGCCTACAGAGCTATGACATAAGCCTCGCAATTAAACAAAACAAAGCAAACAAACAAACAAACAAACAAAAACAAACACAAAAAAAAAACCAACCCCAAACACAAAAAAAACCCAAAAACCACCCACACCCAAAAAGCTGAAGCCAAACAAAGAAAACCCCTCCAAATTACACAGGCAGAGCGAAATTGTTTTTAGAGATCTCTCCTGACCCCTGAACCATGAAATGAACTACAGTAACCATGTTTTTCAAGAAACCAACACACTTAATTACTTTGATTTAAAGCATCTGTCCCTGGTTCTGGGTATATATCAAAGCAAAGCATAAACAGAGCTTTTGCCAGATGCATGTAACATCCTTTGCAAGCGTCTCAACAGGAACTCCAGAATTCTTATGCATGAATGCAATGTCAGTTGAATGTCACTTGTGTCTTTCCCCTGTCACTGTCTTCTCTGAAGGGTCAGGCAGTAACAAGGTAAACATGCCAGCAAGTACTTTGCTTATTTTTAGATGAGGGCAGGTCCAGAGAAGGGCAACAAATGTGGTGAGGGGTCTGGAGAGTAAGTCTTGTGAGGAGAGGCTGAGGGAGTTGATGTTGTTCAGCCTGCAGAAGAGGAGACTGAGGGGAGACCTGAAAGGAGGTTGTAGAGAGGTGGGGGTCAGTCACTTCTCCCACGTCACAGGCGATTGGACAAGGAAATGGCCTCAAGTTGTGCCAGGGGAGGTTCAGGCTGGACATCAGAAGAAATTTTTACACTGAATAGGTTATCAAGCATTGGAATGGGTTGCCCACTGAAGTGGTTGAGGCACTGTCCCTGGAGGTATTTAAAAGATGAGTAGACATAGTCCTTAGTGATGTGGTTTAGTGATGGGTTGTTGGTTTTTATCAGAGTTAGGATGATGGTTTGACTAGATGACCCCAAAGTCCCTTCCAACCCTGTCAATTCTGCGATTCTATGAAAAATCACCTTGATGAATCTGTGCATCACTGTGCAATTACACCAAAAGGATATCACTTTTTGCCATTCATTGTGCTTGTGGTACATCTCTGCTAAAATACCAATTCAATGTGCACCTAGAAAATCCTGGTGAAAAAGACTAAGATATAAGTCTCCATCCTATTTAGATCAAGATACAAATCTCACAAAAGGTAGGGAACTACGAAGTTACCCACTGAGAAGGATAGCATGACCCTGCATAAATATTATTCTCATTAGTAGTTTAGTCTCCCTGCCATGACGCTTACATTGTTCAACTCTCCCAAAACAGTCTATGAAGGACCCCTTTAATTCTAGATACCAGGTGTGTTAACTTGTTCTGCAACTCCAAAAAAAGCTCCAATTTTAATTCCCCAAGTACCCAAGAGACTCTGCAGGTTCCTGCTGCATGCCTTAAAGATCACTCATCAGGTCTGAAATCTTTTACCATGTACTGCTGACAAGGATCCCTTATTCTGGGGCCTTTGAGGAAGAAAAAAAAGTCTTGTAACAATCTCACGTCCCAACAACTCTGGACAGGAAGCTGAAATTCAATAGGAGCTATAAGTGGATTGTCAAGGACTGTCACACCTATAAAAGAATTTCCTTTGGGAATGGGAGAGTAACTTTGTAACAGAGAAATTTTTTTTTAATTATCAACAGGACTCTTAAACAGTTGCCTCTTAGAAAAGTACTCTGCCACACAAATTGAAGAGTCCTGTTAATTTTGGGTAAGGAAACCACCATCAGTAAGCCCATTCAAACATGTGTCATGTGTTTTAAAGACTCTGAGAAGTCGCAAGCTTTTTAAGTCTCATTAAGCAGATGACAGCTTCAACAATCGATTCCAACATGTGTGCTGAAGAACATCCCTCTGCTGACTCAGAGGGAAGTGTGCTACCCACTCTGTCTCCATGAGATATTTTGGTCTTGCCTTCAACAATCTCCAGGTAATGAGCAGATCAAGCCCTAATGAGCTCATTAGATTTGACAAGTCTATACTCAAGGTTATTGTGTATGACCTTATTCTCTCTTGAAGAAAGGTGAAACCAACCTGCAGCATTTGTTACTGATAGAAGAGAGGGTTAAAAACAAAACACAGCATTTGGTCTGAGATACAGAAACACCTTAATTTCCTTGGAAGTCAATATTGTTGGTGCCAGCCAAAGTGATGCTGCCACGTACCTGCTCAGGAATAGCAATCAGCTCGGAAGAGAGCATGGCAGTTGGAAGAGGAGATCTGAAAGATTGATTCTGACAGCTTATAAAAGCAAGAGGGTTTTTAATATTCAGTAAAGTGTCAGTGCCCTAATAACAGAATTTCTGTCTCTAAGAGCTATACTTGTCAAATTAATCCAGATTCAGATACAAAAGTAAAAAAGGTATCCAAGCTTTGACAAATTCAGAACTGTTCTTTTTGTAGAGCCGAAAGACTACGGAGGAGATGCTTTCCAAAATGAGCAAGTCTTGCCTAGTTTTACCCTCAACGTGACCCTTGGGCACCCATGGCAGAATTCTACATTTCATTGTTTCAGTGAAAAGGATGCCAGCAGCACAGGGGCAGAAGTACCAGTTTCAACGGCACCAAGTTCCACCTTGTGGAAGAGCTGTCCTACAAAGCCAGCTGGTTTCTTCTGAGAGTGGGCAGTGTTACACACACCCCTGGTATTCCCACTCTCAGTGTGTGCACCTCTGCCCAGCAAGCCTGAAACCCCCATAAGAAGCGCAGCAGGTTGTCTCAGGGACTCCTGTTCCACCTTCAGGCTACGTCATGAGAAGCTCCTCACTGAAGACACACACTGATATGTTCTGCATCTGTGTATCACAGCCAGTAAATTTCCAAGCAAGACAATAAGGGTGTAAAGGTTTTACTGGCAGACAACAGCCCTACTCATAATATTATTTTCCACATTCAGAGGCATGTCAGAAGTGTGGTTAGTGGCTCTGAGAACAATCACAGGGGAGATACACCTTGATGAAATGTCATTTTTCCAAAATGAATCTGTGTTGGATTTTGGTTCTTTGTTGGTTGGGGTGTTTTTCATAGAATGCAGAGAAACTCTAAGTTTGTGTGTGGTAAGATAAATGAGGGAAACAACATTTGGAGCAAAGCTTCTTCAAGAATTCAAACACACACAAAAGAAGAAAAGTTGAATGTGTGGAGCCCTGACAGCTCACCTGACGAGGATCTCAGGGTTGTTTTCTGCTGCACTAACATCTAACTCTTGGTCAGGCTTGTTCCCACAGGAACTGTCCTTTTTCCAAAATAAAAACTTAAAGTGGAGTAAACGTCTTAGGATTGTTTGTCAATTAGTGTGATGACAGTCCCCACAGATGGGTCTTGGATATTTTAGGCCACAGGGACAAAGGGCTACTGTCGAAACTGGGGTGGGGGAAGTTCTACAAGAAACAATAAAGGCAGTGGCACAATGAGTACTTCTGGCTTAATCTGGTAAAATTTCAGCTTTAAATAGCATTCTCCATCCTGGTAAAGGAAAAGTGTGTGTCACCCTTTTAATCCAACAGAAACAAAGCACAGCAAATGCTATGCACCAGCAGTGGGTCGGATGCAGCAGAGGAAGAAACGAGCAGCCTCTTCTGATGCTCTGTGAAACAGGGACATCCTCCTCCAAAGGAGCTGGGATGGCAGTTCTAACCTATCAGTTCTTCTCCTCCCAAACCCCCAGTTTTTCCCCCTATTAGGAAAAAATCCCAAAATGAATTGCAATTACACAGCATCATCATCTGCCAATACTTACACTTGACTCAGCATCGACAGGAGGCTCTCACCTTGCTGAGAGGCGACATTCTAAACCCCTGGGTTTCGTTGCTACCAGCAAATGTTTTAGCCACTTCTGCAATTACTGTATCACCTTGTATTTTCCCACAACCTTGTATTTTTAAAACAGCCAGCATCTATCTCCTGCTCCGTTGCTCTTTGACCTCACAAGCAGTTAGGTAGCTGCTTGAGGTTTATTTCTGTTTGGAGGACTGACCATTTTGCACTCCAGAGTAACAGTGCTTTAGTAGAAGCGCAGGCAGGGCATAAATCAGTCTTCACTAGGTGTTAAATCAGAGTCTTAACTCTTGTTGATGTAATTTAACTGCCCGACCGGTGAGCATTATGTCAAATCACAACAACGCTTGAGAGAAACAATATACATATTGATCAATATTTTATCTCTTTTTTTTTCCCCTGAAAATTTCAATGGTTTTAAAGGACTATTGTAAAAAAGTAGAAGTACATGTCTAAATTTCTATCACATTTATTTTAAGTGAAAATCACACTTGTAAGAGACCTAAATCACCCCATTTTTCCTCTATCTGGAATACGTAGCACAGTTCTTCAGTGTCCTCAATTATTTGACAGTGCACATATCCTACAGGCAAATGAAACACTTCCAGTTTCTCAAAGGGGCCAAAAAGCACCCAAATATTGCACACAATTACGTACATAGTTAAACAAGTCTTATCAAAACTAATTTGGCGGTGCCCTGGTTTCAGCCAGGATAATTTTTTTCCTAGTAGCTGCTATGTTTTGAACTTGTATGAAAATAATGTTGATAACGCATTACATAGTCTTTATAGAGAGACAAGGACTTTTTTCAGCCTCCCACAGAAGCTGAGAGGGAGCACAGATGGGACAAGCCAGCCAAAGGAACACTCCATACCACAGACATCATTCTCAGTATATAAACGGGGTTGGCCGAGTAGCAGAAATCCACAAACACACAGGCTGGGCAATTGGTGCGCAACCAAACTGCAATCCAGTGAGCAGTTGTATTGCATGAGTCATTTTATATACTCTGTTAACATTATTGCCATTATTATCTTCTTTTCCATTACTGTTATGTTCAACTGTCTTTATCTCAATCCAACAGATTTCCTTTTTTTTTTCCCCCCAATTCTTCTCCCTTATCCCACTGGGGTGAGGGGTGTGGGGGAAAGTGAGTGAAGGCTTCTTGGTCCTAATTGCCAGTTAGGGTTAAACCCTGACAGCTGGCCTGAGGCAAAGTTTGTCTGTAATCAGTATGCTTTTTAATGAGTTTGCTTTATTAGGTTGTATTTTAGACTACCCATACATCTTGTTGCCCTAGCAAGCTAATGAAGTGGCTGTTGGAGATGACAGGATGGCTACACTCCAGCATCCCTGCAGTTTTATCACAGAATTGTGTAGCTGCTGCTATTTCACACATCCTGCTACCACAATACAGGCTTTTCCTCTATCGTTTCAGGTCTGAAGCAGTTTTTAATTTTTCATATTTATTTTTGCATATTTTTTTTTGCAATATTCACAGAAAATCTGCTACAGCAAGTAGACACTAGATTCTCTGAAAGGTCTCAGGAACCAGGCAAGCAAAAGCAGTGCACCAACAGCCACATGGAAAAAGCACCAAATGGAATGATCCTTGCAGCACTGTGGCAATAACTTCATTGTAGTAGATAAAACAGAAATATAAGTTCCTTTTGTTGCATCAGCAGTGTTTTTGCACATCTCTGGTGACTCCACTACTCAATGGAGTGACAGACAGTGAACCACTATGGCCAGCATCCCATCTCTAAAACTCTTATGTCCACGTGGATGAAGACATCCTTTTATTTTCCTGATTCAAAAACAAGCTGTTGGTCTAAAGGGTAATACTGTATCTTTACTGGAGACTCCATACATTTTACAGGCTAAACTCAACCTCCAGGTAACTGGAATGCTGTCATTTACAGACAGGTTCAGACTCAGCTTTCCAACCTGACTCCAGGTTCTGAGTCACAAGTCTGTCCTCTACCACCATGTTTGACCTCAGATGCAAAGTTTAAGTGTCCCTGTGTCTCCTGATGCCTTGGTTGGCTCTGACATTGTCATGCAGAGAACAAAACATGACAGAGGATGAGAGTGGTGGGAGCCACAGAAATAGTCTGTTCTCCTCTAGCAAGAAGTGGTTGTGGAAAACCAGACCGATAAGTGGAAGAACACATGCAAAATAGGGACAAAAACCACGGAAGGGTATCAGAACAGCAGGACTGAAGGACATCTCAGTGTGTACTCAGTAAGGAGAGAAATGGAGATGAAACTAGGAAAAGTCTTCCTGAAGCTCTGAAGACACACTGGCACCTGACATCACCACGTTACAGCCATCAGAATAATGTCAGTGGAGACAAGTTTTTCACCTCAAGATGAGATCTTGAGACAAAACTATATCCTCTGGCTCTATTATAGAGTACCAGTTAAGTGGTAACTGGTAAGCATAGGCATTACAGACTGCCCAAAAGAAGGGAGCTGTGTTTTGCCAAATTTCTAAAGCATGCCCATGCTACCCTTCCAAATCATTTTCCTCCTCTTACCACCTTAAAAGAGGACTCAAATTTCCATATGGTATTTTATAAGAGGCAGTTTACCTTTGAATCACAGAATGTTATGAGGTCAGAAGGGACCTCTGGAGATCATCCAGTCCACTCTCCCTGCCAAAGCAAGTCCACCCAGAGCAGGTTACACAGGAATGTGTCCAGGCAGGTTTTGAATGTCTCCAGAGATGGAGACTCCACTACCTCTCTGGGCAGTCTGTCCCAGTACTCTACAACCCTCCAAGTAAAGAGGTTCCTCCTCATGTTTAGATGGAACTTCTTATGTACAAGTTTGTGCCTATTTCCTCTTGTATGTCACTGGGCACCACTGAAAAAAGACTAGCCCCGTCCTCTTGACATCTACCCTTTAAGTATTTGTAGGTGTTGAACAGATCCCCCCTCAAGCTTCTCTCTTCCAGACTAAAAAGATTGAAGTCCCTCAGCCTCTCCTCAGAAGAGAGATGCTCCAGGTCCCCAATCATCTTTGCGGTCCTCTGCTGAACCCTTTCCAGCAGTTCCCTGTCCTTGAACTGGGGAGCCCAGAACTGGACACAGTACTCCAGATGGAGCCTCACCAGCACAGGGTAGAGGAGGAGAATAACATCCCTTAACCTGCTGGCCCACTTTTCTTGATGCATCCCAAGAAGGCAATGAATATTGCCTTCCTAAGCAAGAGAAGTTTTTGCAAGTGTCTGTTTCACTACCAACCTTTCAGAAAAGCTAATGCAATTTTTCCTTGCATTGCTGTGTTGCTGTTACAGCATAATCTCCAGAGCATAAGAGATAACTTCATCATAACTTGCATAACTTCATTGCAAGGTTTATGCCATTCTCAGCTGCTGAACTTATGTGCCTCCAGTGTTCTGTCTGCGAACTTAGTATCTACATGCTTTATGTTTCCACTGGCATCACTGCTTAATCACCAAGAGATATCAGGTAGCCCTCAGCACTAACATTTGAAGTTTGATGCTGAACTTTTGTTAATAGGATACAGGGCAAGCAAAAGTTAATTTTTACTTTTCAGGGTGAATTTTTAGGCTAGAATTAAGCCAACTGTTTGGAAAGAGCAGCAGGTCTTTTTGTAAGATGCAGAGTGAAGCCACAGGAGACACGATCATACACTCATAACTTCTAAACAAGAGGAAATTTTACCTGAAGGGGAAAACAGGGGATGCAGGAGGGGGAAAGAGAAGCAAGGGATCAAGAAGAAAGATCTCTAATTCTTCTAATAAGCATCAAACAGAGAAGCTGAAGAGATCCTTTCTTTACTTGGAATGCACAGAATTGCCCCTGAAGAGAAAAGCTGGGTGAATCTCCTGAAGAATAATAACTTCAATACAAAAATAGTTTCAAAGAGATAAGAAACAAAACCCCAAATTCAGGTATAATATGAGTATTGCCATTGGCTGGCATAAACTGTGTGGATGCAGCTCACATCAAATTCAGAGGAATCATTCTGACATTTCTGAAGGCAAGCTTTCTTCTTGGCTCTTTCAAAATTATTAATTTTGGCTACCTGAGATTTTGAAATGGACCTGGAATTAATCTTAAGTAAACCAAAAAGCAAGAATGTCTCACTTGATCTAAACCATAATCATCTTGAGCTGCCTTTGTTTAACTAATGTTTGCTTCGATTCAATGGAAACCAATATTTTTCTCAGTTTTGTCACAAAAAAAAATTAAGCCAGATCATATACAAAAACTGATTTCAATCAAGACCTAGTAAGAGGAAGCATAAGGTGCATGGAGCATTAGTGTTAGCAGTTAAAGTCTTGCACTAATGCAGGCTGCAGTCATTACACCCGCCCAAGGGCAGGTCATGTAAAAGGCATTATCATAAGCCATCAGACAAAAGGAATTTAAGATAAGGGCATGGATGGCCTTATCATGACAGCTTCAAATGCCCGGTAGGGTGTCACATAAAAGAGAGAGAAACCGTAAGGTCAGCTCCGATTCAAGTTGCAGGTAGCCCTATACCATTCTTTACATACAACTTCATAGAATTCTCAGGATGAAGTAACACATTAGTCTTGCTTCAAGACTAATCCCAAAAAAGGACTTTCTGTAGGACTCAAACCAGTGTGTTTCAACCCAAATATTCAGATGACACCTTCCAATTTGATCTACGGTTTTGCTCATGGGGATGTAAGCAGGTACCTTAAAAAAACCCAAATCCAAATCTGACCACACGTAGCATGCATTTAATTTGAGCCAGAGAGGGAACCTGATTCCTACCTAAAAAAAAAAGTGGAAGTGACGCCTTATGCTTCCCTGTCAGGGCCATATTAACTGAGCTGGCAGATTTGATAGAATTGGATTTCTTTGTTGAGCTGGTACAGCACTGTGATGTGTCAGCACACACAGCATTTCAGATATGTAAGATTAAGTCACTGATTGAAGATCCAGACTCCAGAAATAATGTATTGTCCTTTAACAGGAACAACCTTTGTTTTGTATTAGTGTACCACAACTAAAAAAATAAATATATATATGTATAAAAACCTAAGGAATCTACCAATTCCAGGGAAATGTCAGTAGCAATCATCTAGTCCAGAGACATTTTAAAATTGCATCCAATTTAATAACTCAGCTTCACTATACAGGTTTTTGCTCTGCAGAACAATCCTCCAAAGGGATAGATAGGACTGATCTGGCTCAGGGGATTTTTAGGGATACCCAGAGTATGTATGGTCACCTCCACGCCAGCAGCAGTACTGTGTCAGGCACCAAGAAGGTGGGGAAGGTCGTGTTTGGACCCTGTGGCTCCTGCCACAGTCAGTCAAACCTTCACTCAAACCCTTTGGGCTAGAAAGCTACAGAGGGCTGAGCCTGCATCAAAAACTACTTCTGGGAGAAAGGACTTCTGAAGAAAGGGAAAAGCTCCTACAAAAAAAACAAAGGCTCTGTTGAGATGATGTCCTCAGAGCAAGAAAGCTACACTTCCAACATTTGTAACCAGACACAGGGTCCAACCATTTATGTTGTGCACTCTGCGATACCCACTGATCAGCTGACAAACTGCTGTCATTTTATGAGGTCTATAGATTTCTTGTCTACCCCTGGAAATAAAACACCCTCTTTGCCCAAAGGCTTTGCTGTCTTGTACTCAGGGCGCTAGTCTTCTCCCAGAGGAAGGACACGCATGTCAGTCCAGATGAAACAGCTTAATTGAGAGCACTTCAAAGCCCAGTAGAGCCAGGAACAAATTGCTTTCCACCCTCCTTTCCCCCTAGAATTGCATTTTAGCAATTACTACAGTCTTTACAATTGATGACATCCCTAATCTTAACTCACGTTTCAGAAGAGGCTTCTATCGATGTTACCACGAGTTTCTTTTAAAAAGAGCTCCCTGTCCCTCAAGACCCCCTGCTATTTTCCACACTCCATGGCTATTTCACAGCAGTCAGTATTGTGCAACCCTGACTTACAGGAGCTTTTCAAAGCCTTATAGGACATTTTCCACAAAGTGACCTGAGTTTCTACTTACAAACCAGAGCATGGGATGCTCAGCACCAGTGGAAATAGATTAGGTAAGAGGAGGAAAGATGACCGGCAGGGGGATAGCAGTTACTCTGTGACTGCTGTTAATGAGGGTGAGGCTAGCCCAGAGCCCTTATCAGAACCAAAGTTGTCACACAAGACTGGAATGTTGTGTTAGATAGCTACAGACTCTTCAGAAGGAACAGGCAAGGAAGGAGAGGAGGGGTAGCCCTGTATATTGGGGAGGGTTACGAATGTCAAGAACTAATTAAGGGTAATAGTAGGGTTGCGTGCCTATGGGTAAGAATCAGGGGGAGGGCCAGCAAGGCTGATATCATGGCAGGAATCTGTTACAGACCACCCAATCACGATGTAGAGATCGATGAAATATTCTATAAGCAGCTGGGAGAGGTCTCAAGATAGCTTGCCCCTGTCCTGGTGGGAGACTTCAACCCACAAGATATCAGCTAGGAACACAACACAGGTGAGAAGGAACAGTCTAGGAGGTTCCTGGAGTATGTTGTGGATAATGTCCTGACACAGCTGGTGAGGGAACCAACTCAGGAGGGAGCATTGCTGGTTCTGCTGTTTGTAAAAAGAGAAGGACTTGTGGGGGATGTGATGGTTGGAGGCCGTCCTGGGCACAGTGACCATGAAATGAGTTCTCAATTCTCAGGAAAGCAAGGAGGGGAACCAGTAGGATTGCCACCATGGATTTCCAGAGGGCAGACTTCGCTTTTTTCAATAGCCTGCTTGACAGAGTCCCTTGGGAAGCATTCTTGAAGGGCAAGGGAGTTCAGGAAGGCTGGATGTTTTTCAAAGAGGAAGTCTTAAAAGCACAGGATCCGGCCATCCTCATGTGCTGAAAAACATGCTGTCAGGGAAAAAGACTGGCCTGGCTGTACAAAGAGATATTGTCACAACTCAACAAAAAATTGAGAGTTTATGGGCTTTGGAAAAAGGATTAGGCCACTCAGGAAGATTACAAAGGTGTTTAAAGGTTATATAGGGAAATTATTAGAAAGGCCAAAGTCCAACTAGAACTTAACTGAGATTAGATATTAAGAACAATATCAATTAAGAACAAGTTTACACAAATACTTTAGTAATAAAAAGAGGACTAAGGAGAATCCCTATCATTTATTGATATGAAAGCAGGAACAAGGCAACAAAGGATGAAGAGACTGAGGTACTTAATGCCTTCTTTGCCTCAGTCTTCAGTACTAGTCAATTTTTCCCCAAGTATCCAGACCCCCAAGATTGTAGATAGGGGTGGGGAGCAGAATGAAGGCCCCATAATCCAAAGGGAGATGGTGAGGAACCTGCTCCAGCACCTAGACATACACAAGTCTACAGGGCCAAGGGGGACCACCTGAGGATACTGAGGGAGCTCACAGAAGTGCTTACCAATCCACCTTCCATCATTTACTAGCAGTCCTGGCTAACTGTGGAGGTCTCAGTTGACTATGGATCAACAGATGTGATGCCCATCCACAAAAAGGGCCAGAAGGAGGATCCAGGGAACTACAGGCCTGTCAGTCTGACCTTGTTGACTAGGAGAGTTACAGAACAGATCATCCATCCTGTTATGTGGCACAGGAAAGAACAATGCAATCAGGTCCAGTCAGCATGGCTTCACGAGAGGCAGGTCCTGCTTGACAAACCTGATCTTCTATGACAAAGTGACACACTTGGTGAATGAGGGAAAGGCTGTGGATGTTATTTACCTGGGCTCTACTAAGGTCTTTGATAGAGTCTCCCACAGTATCCCCTTGGAGAAACTGGCTGCCCATGGCTTGGACGGGACTGCTCTCTGCTGGGTTAAAAACTGGCTGGAGGGCCAGGCCCAAAGAGTGGTGGTGAGGAGTTAAAGCCAGTTGGCAGCTGGTCCCAAGTGTTGTCCTTCAAGGCTCAGTATTGGGGCAGATTCTCTTTAACATCTTTATCAATGATCTGGACTAGGAGATCAAGGGCACATACCCTCAGTAAGTTTGCAGATGACACCAAGTGGTGTGGGATTGTTTATCTGCCTGAGGTTAGGAAGGCACTACAGAGGTATCTGGACAGGCTGGATGAATAAGCTGAGGTCAGTGGGATAAGATTCAACAAGGCCAAGTGCTGGGTCCTGCACTTGTGTCACAACAGCCCCATGCAGCTCTACAGTCTGGGGAAAGACTGGATGGAGAGCTGCCTGGTGGAAAAGGACCTGGGGGTGTTGGTCAACAGCCAGCTGAATATGAACCAGAAGTGTGCCCAGGTGGCCAAGAATGTCAACAGCATCCTGGCTTGTATCAGGAACAGTGTAGCCAGCAGGTCTAGGGCAGATATTGTTTCCTTGTACTCAGCACTGCTGAGGTCACACCTTGAATGTTGTGTTCAGTTCTGGGGCCCTAATGCAATAAAGACATTGAAGTTCTGGAGCATGTCTAAAGAAGGGCAATGAAACTGGCAAAACATCTGGAAAACAAGTCTTATGGGGGCAACTGAGGGAGCTGGTGGTGTTTAGCCTGGAGAAAAGGAGGTATATTCTCTACAATTACCTGAAAGGAGGTAGTAGAAAGGTTGGGTTTGCTCTCTTCTTCAAAGTCACAGGTGATAGGACAAGAGGAAATGGCCTCAAGTAGTGCCAGAGGAGGTTTAGATTGGATATTAGGAAAAAATTTTACACTGAAAGGGTTATTAAGCATTGGAACAGGGTGACCAGGGAAGCGGTTGAGTCATTGTCCCTGGAGGAACTTAAAAGGTAAGTAGGCATATAGTTTATAAAAATGCTTTAGTGATGGTTTTTGTCAGTGCTATGTTGATGGTTGGACTAGGTGATCTGAAAGGTCTCTTCCAATCGAGGCAATTTTATGATTCTATGAATTCCACGAGGTAGGAAACAACTTCTTTCTAGTGAATTTATCTACTAAAGAGAGGCCACTCAGAGTGACAACCTTATCATTTCTTAAGTTAAAGGCTGGTCCTTAGAAAGCACATCTAGCTCCCACAGGGTTGGTTGCCAAACACAGGTTTCAAATACCACTGGAGATGCCCTAAGTATCAAAGCCACCTTTCTAGGGTCTCAAATATGACACAAAGAGATAGATACGTCTTTCTGGCCCAGCTCCAGAAGGCCAGTACAGATAATTCAGCACAGTTTAAAGGGCACTAAGTGACTATGGTTAAGAAGAAAAGATCCCTGAAGCAAAATCACCCTGTCGGTGATTCACAGCTCCCTGGAGCAGATATCTGCTGGGCGACAACAGATACTTCCTGGCCAATGAGTTGAATCGATCTTCAAAGACCAGGGTATCCCTGAGAGGGATACAGACCCACTCTTGATGGGCTGCAAAGGTGTTTATCCATCTCACTGGTGTGACCAAGCATATCTGGGGCCACCTAGGTGAGATATCAGCCCCGTTTGGGACCACCTTCCAAGGCTAGCTGAAGATTTGGTTCACCTGTTGTCTCCTGACAGAGGCAGTACGGCAATAAGAGTAATACAAATATTTACAACAGCAATTTGTCTGCAAATTTGGGTCTTTTGCATTAGTCTTAGTGCTCAGGAAGCATTTGTACAAGACAAGGAAGTTTCTCACTGTTTAAATAATTCCATTCTGAGGTGTGAGCTGACAGAGAGCCCTAAAGTTATTTTTAACTTGTATATCTCTGACTTAGACTCTCATTTAGCAGTTCTTTGGAATAACATCAATATGACAGACAATCTTTGATGCTGTTAGGCAGGACTACATACTTCATAACAGGGCAAAGGTAGCTCTGCTACACTTGCCTTGTTCAGGGAAATTTAAGTCCACATTTTAAACCATACTAACAATCTGAGGTCAGTCAAAAACTGTGGCTGCTTGTCATTGCAAGCATGATTGCACGGAGGCTGAAACAAATATTTTATAGTGATGTTTATATTAAAATTATTAGTACAAAGTGAAATAAGCTTGATGTGAAGTGTTTCATCAGAGTACCTTGGAAAAGGGCTGGCTATTAAAAGGAATTCTTCCATTTAAGAAGTTCTCCTAGGTGAAAAAAAATAATAGCTCTGGGATGTCTAAGTCACAGTCATGCTCTTTCCCAGCCTTTAAAAGAAAAGGAAAAAAAAAGTGCATTGCAAGGAAAAGACGAGGACAGGAAGAAGAAAAAATTATCTCCTACTTCACTGATTCATGTATCTACAGACAAGCATTGTTTCAGATGAGGCACCAATAACTCTGTGCTGCCTTCTGCAAAGTATAGAATATGTAGGATACAGAAAATTAATTATCTGCTTTGAGAAAGAAAAAAAGTTAAAGAAACTCTACACTAGCATCTGACAGTCTCGAAACAAAACCAAAAAAAAAAAAAGATATCCTTATTCAGAGTTCTCTCAGCCAGTGCCACAAAAAGCTCCACCAGGTGGTGGGATTAACAACACTCAAAATATGCTATGGAGCTGGATTTGCTCTTACTCCTGTGCTTTTAAAAGCACATTTCTGCTTCACCACACTTTTGAGAATACACTACTATAATTTAACACCGACGTTTCCAATGCACTTGGCATAAAAGATGCTATTATAACCTAAAAGATGAAACCTTCATCTACACAACCCTAATTTCCCCTCAAATTACTCCTACTTTTACATAAACAGAAAATTGACAAACAGATATGAAGGCTTACATAAAATGATGCTTAGTTTTAAAAGCTGCCTCCCTCAATTGAGATGTCATCACCATTATTAATATCATCAGGTTTGGAAGAAAAACTGCAAACAAAGCTGCAAATTCTTTTCTGACTGCGATGTGTGAAAAATTCATACAAACAGGGCAACTCGCTCTCTCCACTGTACAATCAGACTGTGCACCAAGTGAGCAAGCCAGAAGAATAAGAAATTGGATTTTTCTCATCTTCTGCTTTTTCAGTGACTGTGCTCTTACATGCTGCTAGCAAAAAGGTAAAATAAATGTGTATTAGACAAAAAGTGTACTTTAAAAGTCTAGTGCTAGCTTTAAAGCTGGTTTGGCGGGACCACAGAATGGGACTTTGTTGAAGCACAGGATTTAAACCCGCTGTGGCTGAAATGCTATCCTACAGCAGCACCAAAATAGAGTAAATGAAGTGAGAAATTGGCAAAGGAACAGAGCACCAAGTTCACCATAGACCTATGCAGGGGTTTTGTTGTTTCCAAGACAGTTGAGAAAACAAGTGCCTTTAACTAATAAACAAATCCACCTTTTTTATTTGCATCTAACCATTCCCTCCTCCACCCGCAGCCATCGCCTGAACATGCATTGAAACAGATTAAAAACTGTCAGGTTCCCAGTTTAGCCCAGAAAGGACCTCCAGCACAGCCATGCCCTGCGGAAAACCATCCTGCTGTTGCCAAAAGCAGGAAAGAGGACCCAGGGCCAACCCCAACTTCTTCTAACAGTTCTTCAAGGCATTACAAACAGTGGGCAGAGCACCACCGGCTTTGGATTGAGCAGTAAAATTGAGGAGAGGTAAACACATCAGCTGAAGAAGGCACTGGCTGGCACAGATTGCACGGGACACTATGGATGTAGCCATCCAAATACTCCCAAGCAGATGCTTCACACAGAGACATCCCTCCAGCTAAAACCGTGTAAATAATACACAGGAGTGTGCTACTAATTGAGTATCTTCTGAACCACCAGCAGGCAGGAAGGCTCCAATTAAAGGCGACTCTTCATTGTAACTTATGTCACACTGAAGAGCACCAACACATATGAACTCCTGAGGACAGGATCAAAGTAGAATAGGGACTCTCTTTTTTATATCCTTGAATTTCCTGTCTTTTTTCCACACTGAAATTTAATTTCCTTTTCAAAGAGAGCTTTTGGAGCTTATGAAAATTGACCCAAAAGATTACAAGGGCTTTGTCACCCTTCCAATCTCTCTGACAGATCCATAATTAGGGAGGGTTTTCCTTTAACATGTGTGCCCAGCGGGCAAATATATAATTCAGGCTCACAATTATATGAATGAGTTATTTCTGTGTGTTGGATACATAGAAGCCGAACCGTTACAAAGAGTTGAAAAATCTTGTGTCTCAACCAGTAAATATGCATCAAGGCATCTTTTTACAGGTTTGTTTTCATTTATGCCAAGACTAAAAATCAATCACAGTAAGGACCCAGGATCTATGTTTGCTATAGTGATAAATATATCAAACACTAACACCTAACAACCAAACTGCTGACCTCAAAGATCAGTTATTTATACTCCACTGGAAATTAATTCTACAAGCAGAGATATGTGAGTGGGTACCTAAGACAGTTAGTTTGTTTTTCCCCCTCTAACGGAATAATACTGCCTTTCCTCTCCCGGCGCACAGCCTACTCGGGAGGAAAAAGAAAATACAATAA